>CAXITT010000132.1:153186-182950 GCA_964033795.1 Lymnaea stagnalis | reverse complement strand
CCCCCCCCCATGTTCTTGTTTTTTCGCTTTTTTCCCGTAGTCTTCAGCCACCCTTGATATTTTCCAGGATTACAGATTTTTGTCTGATAAGACATCCTGTGTGTACCGTTTGAGTGGCAGTGGACGGCTGTAAAATCGATTCCCTGTTGCATAATTGATCTCACGCGGACATAATGAACTTAACCAGACGTTGGCCGTGAATACGTTGGGTCTGTGTGAAGAGGCCACGTGGGTATACCACCATATTTGTGCCCGGAAGTCCTGCGTCACACCGGAAATAACGTCGGCGCGATACGTTTCTTTTTTCTTTTTGGTATCGCGTGACGCTTCATGTTAGTTTCAGAGTTGAGATAATTGATCCCATTCAAGTTTAACACAATTGATGGACATTTCTCTCAAGTGGTTCTCACGGCGGCGTTAACTTTCGACATCGGGGCTCTTGGATACATTTTTTTTTTTTTTTACGGCGACTCTCCGGAGATTTTACGATACATTTGTTGGTCTTTAGGGTATACATTTAAAGAAGAGTCTCATAAACTTGGGTATTTGGTAATGTGTATTTATTATTTTAACAAATCCAACGAGAACCCGAGGGCAGGGATTCAATTTTTTTAAATTATTTTTTTTACTAAGTGAAGAGACACTTTATATTTGGTAGACGATTCGAATGGAGCCCCATGTACCGTACGGATTCTTTCAGGGGCTTTACAATTAGAACAATAATTAAGTGTTTAATTACGCGAAGAGCCGAAATTATTCATCCAAAGACCACTTGGGAGAAAATGTGGGTATGATGAAATTTGGTTAAGCTTGTGGACTGTGGCGTAGCTGGGTTTGTACCGTCAGTCAGTGTCGTAGCTGGGTTTGTACCGTCAGGCAGTGGCGTAGCTGGGTTTGTACCGTCAGGCAGTGGCGTAGCTGGGTTTGTACCGACAGTCAGTGGCGTAGATGGGTTTGTACCGACAGTCAGCGGCGAAGCTGGGTTTGTACCTCCAGGCAGTGGTGCAGCTGGGTTTTTACCGCCAGGCAGTGGCGTAGCTGTAGCTAGGTTTGTACCGTCATGGTCCGGCCAAGCTATTTTGCTGCCCGTCTTAACCCCCCCCCCCCACCCCAAAACTCAGCAGTTTGTCGAGAACGCCTCCCCTCAATGTACAGAGAAAAAAAGTCTCCCTTCCTACGCCACCGTTTGCGTGTGAGAGCTATATGGAACGAATCATGTAGGCCGACATTGCAGACATTGTTGTGTCACCGTTCACTTCAATAGTAGGCTCGCATTAACGTCATTGTGAATTCCAACGTAATTGACGCTTCATATCTCTTGGGGCACGTTCTTCGTAAACAGATGATGATGATATACGTGGCGTTGTTGAACAGCACGGTGACAATGTTCACATTGTGATGGCGTCCTCACGCTCGCACACACACGCGCAGACACACCACCCCACACACACACACAATGTGTTGTTTTAAGCAGACGGTATTTTGAAGCCCAACATTTCCTTTAAGACTCTAACGCTATGTCTTTTTTTTTTGTTGACTCACCCAAGGCTTTATTGTGTATCCTGTTGCAGACAACCCAACCTATGAAATATCCATTACTTCGATAACGTCATTATGTACTAAATTGATCCATGACAGGAGTGCGTGGTTTTGTCGTCGTATAGTACCGCGCCTGTTTGATCTGATCGGCTGGCCAACATGAAGCAACATTTTCTTCAATTACACGCCAGCCTACGAAAATCAATAATTCATTGCCAAAGAAGATGCCAGTTTAAATTTAAAAAAAAAACAAACACAAAAAAAAACAAAACAACTTAAGTTGTTGCGAAATTGTAATGTGATCTGAGATGTTGATGATTGAACTATGTTATGATGTGTGTGTTTATGTGTTGTTGTTGTTTTTTTTTAATGCCAGAATCGAGGAGCTTACGGTGGCAATGATATGAACGTGCTGGAGGCATGGAAGAAAGGCTACACAGGAAAAAATATTGTTGTGACTATCCTGGATGATGGCCTGGAGCGCACTCACCCTGACCTGGTTAAAAATTACGTAAGTGTTGCATTCTGGGGGGCGACCTCTCTTGAGTGGTAAAACTCTGTTTTCAGTTTGAACATGTTTGCACCCGTCTGATCCTGTGTTAGGTCGATATTTGGCTTTTAACAGTAAACATCAAGTCACGTGGTGTCCAATATTGTTAGCTATAAAAAAAAATATTTAAACATTAAGTCACGTTATTGGCCAATTTTGCCATGTGATAATCATAACACAATCAGTGAGCTGTCATTAACCCTAAAGCATGCCTCACAGTCACAGATTACTTTATGAGTAAAATATGAAATGCAGATTTACTGTACACCTGTAGTACCACCACTTTCCATAGATTACATTTTTTTTTGTGTGTCTTTATTGCTTACTATGTCTTTGTAGAGTTATTGAGGTAGTTAAAATGAAGTCTGGAAAATATCAGTTTCAGTTCATAATTTCAAGAATTTGAATACTCATTATGTTGATGATCTTCAGGGTTCATTAGTTTTCCTCATGTATTATTATAAAGGAAATGTATGAAATCTTGATAACAGAATTATCTCCATTCTGCAACTCCATTACACAACAAGACATATCTGTAACACAAATGCATTTTTTGTTTGTTATTTGACCTACTTTTAAAATAGGAAATGTAAACTTGGTGGCCTGAAATAAACTTTCTGTTTTAGCTTGACCTGTGTGTGTGTAGGTGTGTTTGAATAACAAATTGTCTTACTCTTAGGCTATTTGATCATTGTGAGTGGTGTGGGTTATTTCCCTTTTTATTTTATAATTATTTTTTTTTTGGTTTGTTTTTTAATGTTAAGTAATAAAAGACTTTCAAATAGTTATCAATGTAAAGATTTTTTTATTTTTTTTGGAGGAACATCATGAACAACATACTTTATTGACACTCTTGGTTTAAACAAAACCTTTATCTAAAACATAATTTCTTATGCTCTAGTTTCTTCCCAAAAAGCATCATTATATGAAATGGAGACAAAATACTAGTTTAAAAATGTATTAAATAGAGACAAAATACCCAGTTCAGAAATGTGTTAAATGGAGACAAAATACCCAGTTCAGAAATGTGTTAAATGGAGACAAAATACCCAGTTCAGAAATGTGTTAAATGGAGACAAAATACCCATTTCAGAAATGTGTTAAATGGAGACAAAATACCCAGTTCAGAAATGTGTTAAATGGAGACAAAATACCCAGTTCAGAAATGTGTTAAATGGAGACAAAATACCCAGTTCAGAAATGTGTTAAATGGAGACAAAATACCCAGTTCAGAAATAAATGATCTTGATATTTGTTCACAGGATCCTTACGCAAGCTATGATGTCAATGACCGTGACAGTGACCCTATGCCCCGCTATGACCCCTCCAATGAAAACAGGTATGACTCCGATCTGATGTGTAGATGGTAGGGGTTTGAATTAAGAGAGGAGAAAAAAACTTTTCAGTGGCTGAAATGTTACAAAATTATAAGATTAGTGAGGCTGAATGTACGTTCTAGTGATGCTGTATGCATGTGCCAGTGATGCTGAATGTACGAACTAGTGATGCTAAATGTACATACTAGTGATGCTGAATGTCTGAACTAGTCATGCTGAATATAATTAAGGAGATGCTGAATGAACATACCAGTTATGCTGAATGTACATACCGGTGATGCTGAATGTACGTACCGGTGTAGCTGAATGTACATACCAGTGATGCTGAATGTACATACCAGTGATGCTGAATGTACATACCAGTGATGCTGAATGTACATACCCGTGTTGCTGAATGTATGTACTAGTGATGCTGAATATATGTACCAGTGATGCTTAATGTATGTGCTACTGATGCAGAATGAGCAAAACAGTGATGCTGAATATATGTACTAGTGATGCAGAATGTACATACCAGTCATTCAGAATGTATGTACCAGGGGTGCTGATTGTACTGCAGTACACTCAGTTCTGTTGAAGTCACAAAATTTGATGCTTGGTTATTTCTCTTCTATGTTGCACACAATTTTTATTTGGCATTTTGAATGTTTTGTACCATATTCTAAATTATTTTTTACACTGCCATACAGTTTTGAAATATTTATTTGCTTTTATATCATCTCATAGGAAACAGAATAACTATTTAAAAAAAAAATATATATATATATATATCATAGTTTTACAAAGATATTTTGTGGAGAAAACCCCCTTGAATAATGTAAGTGGGGAATAAATAATGTGAAGGGGCTATAAGTATCCCCATGTAAATGATTGTAATCTGTTGCAGGCATGGAACAAGGTGTGCAGGTGAGGTGTCGGCTGAAGCCAACAATACATACTGCACCATTGGTATAGCTCCACATTCAAGGATTGGTGGTAGGTCAGCCGATGAATGGGACAGATCTCTTCAGCCCAACAATGCAAAACTATAATAAGGTCTTCTATTATAGATTAAGCATAACCTTTGAATCAAATTATAAAGAAATTTTGATTTAATTGTATGGAACTTTTGATAACAGTTGGGAGAAGTATTCAGCCATTTGACACATGCATTTGTGCCAGCAGAAGAATTTTTCTTTGCGGTGTTTTTCACCCAGCTGTCTGATTAAAATGCATTAAGGCAAAATGAAGAAATGTGAGTACTCTTTGGAAAAAAAATAAAAAAAAAAAACACCAACATTTTGAAAAGCTTTGCAAACAACAAACTAGTGATTTTTTTTTTTTCCAAGTAAAAACACAAGAAATTCGACAATCTACACAATTTTATTGTTTCATTCAACTTCTGTTTTGGATGAAGCTAAGCTCCAGTGATAACAACATTCTCTACTCCTAACAATAATGACAAGCCAAAATCTGAACCTGTTACTAATAAAAAGATTAAACATTAAAGCACATTAATTAGACTGTGGAAAACATACCTCAAACAACTGCGATCTCTGGTGCAGCTTTGGTCATTTATCTGCTGCAGATGGGACACAGTGGTAATCGATGTATCATATTGGCTAAATTTGCAAAACAAGATGAAATAAATTAAGTCTAATTGAACAATTCAATTATTGTACCCAAAAACAAAATTACTTTTTTTTTATGATCAGAGTAAATGGGTTATTTATTAACAGGCGCTGGCTTTTGTATTCAAAATCAACTGGGTGCTCATCATCCTCATGTTTATACACTTTTTATACATTTTAAGCAATGCACATGCTCTTGAAAATTAATGAGACAAGGACTGATACTTTTAGTTTGGTGAAAACTATGGCAAACATAAAAATTGCATTCTGTGAGTCATTTTTTATTAAAGCCTCCCATGCCAGAGCAAATAAAAGAAAAACCTGCACATCATTCTCTGAGAAAGACCACCTCTTATTCAGTGAGATAGAGCTAGATTCAGTGACATACAGGCAGTCTTTGTTCATTCAGTCAGAAAGACTACCTCTTAATCAGTGAGATAGAGCTAGATTCAGTGACATACAGGCAGTCTTTGTTCATTCAGTCAGAAAGACTACCTCTTAATCAGTGAGATAGAGCTAGATTCAGTGACATACAGGCAGTCTTTGTTCATTCAGTCAGAAAGACTACCTCTTAATCAGTGAGATAGAGCTAGATTCAGTGACATACAGGCAGTCTTTGTTCATTCAGTCAGAAAGACTACCTCTTATTCAGTGAGATAGAGCTAGATTCAGTGACATACAGGCAGTCTTTGTTCATTCAGTCAGAAAGACTACCTCTTAATCAGTGAGGTAGAGCTAGATTCAGTGACATACATGCAGTCTTTGTTCATTCAGTCAGAAAGACCACCTCTTAATCAGTGAGGTAGAGCTAGATTCAGTGACATACAGGCAGTCTTTGTTCATTCAGTCAGAAAGACTACCTCTTAATCAGTGAGATAGAGCTAGATTCAGTGACATACAGGCAGTCTTTGTTCATTCAGTCAGAAAGACTACCTCTTAATCAGTGAGATAGAGCTAGATTCAGTGACATACAGGCAGTCTTTGTTCATTCAGTCAGAAAGACTACCTCTTAATCAGTGAGATAGAGCTAGATTCAGTGACATACAGGCAGTCTTTGTTCATTCAGTCAGAAAGACTACCTCTTAATCAGTGAGGTAGAGCTAGATTCAGTGATATACATGCAGTCTTTGTTCATTCAGTCAGAAAGACCACCTCTTAATCAGTGAGGTGGAGCTAGATTCAGTGACATACAGGCAGTCTTTGACTTTTCCTCCCTTAGCTCACAAAAAATACAGACTTCACATCAAAACTTTGCTATATTGGCATATACTATATTTTTTGTGGACAGAAAATGTAGCCCTCACCCCCTTCTGCAATGTGAGGGGGGAGCTGAACTTCTTGTTTCTCCTCCTCCTTCTTCTTACAATTATTATTTAATTACATTAAAATCTTGTGACACACTGGGGAACCTTAGTGACTAGCCAGTTGATGAATACAGCTGAGATAGCTCAAATCTTAAAGATTACATTCAAACTTCCTCAGGCATTCGTATGTTAGATGGGGAAGTTTATGATGCCGTGGAAGCTACCTCGCTGAGCTTTAATCGCAGTCACATAGATATATACTCGGCTAGCTGGGGGCCAGATGATGATGGTAAAGTAGTGGACGGTCCAGGAAAGTTGGCCAAGAAAGCTTTCATCAACGGCATAGAACATGTGAGTACTGTATTATATAACTGTATGAATCTTGTAATATGTCAAAGTTAACTATTGGAGGGAAAATAAGGTTCTAGTAACTGGTTAGGTAGCGATGAACATATTCAAATCAATATCACTCTGTAATATAATGGGTAATATTTGCTTTATCCATTGGCAAGCATTCTTCAACACACATGATATGCCTCTTTTAATTATATACTGCAGTTTAGTTAAGATGGGTCATCAGGGATATAACATTTCAAAATATAAACTTACAGGTACTGAAAAAAGTAACAGGTCGGTTAGTTAAAAACTTAGCAAATGAAAACCATGGTAAAAAGAGAAAAATTAATAGTCTACAGTAATTATTTAAAAATAAAATAATTTAAAAATTATTTTTTTAAAGATGGAAAACAAAATTTGGGAGACATTATTATGAAAAATCCCCCTTCATCCCCTCCTCTCCCATGCGTTTCTGAAATATTTCATACATAATATACAAATGTCAATTAAAAAATAAAAATTTCTTTCCCATCATTAAAAAACAAAAACAAATTAGGGCCGTAACGGTAAGGGCTCTATATTTGTGTGGGCCTCAGGAAACGGTGGCAGCGCCCTAGACTCGTGTAACTGTGACGGCTATGCCAACAGCATCTACACACTGTCCATAAGCAGTACTTCGGAGAATGGCCTGAAACCCTGGTACTTGGAAGAGTGCTCCTCTACCCTTGCCACCACTTACAGCAGTGGTGCTTACAACGAGAAGCAAATAGTGAGTTCTGTAGTTCACATTACTGAACTATTTACTTAGATCACATGCTTCTTGTTCTGTAGGTACTAAAAATGTATTAGTGTTTTGGGTTGATTTCAACTTTTGCGTTAACTCCATCAAAGTAAATGTGTCCAGATAATTCAACGTCTTTATCATTTTTAGATTTTATTATGTACTTTAAAAAAAAAAATTTAGATGATGCATCATTTTATTTGTAAGATTATTTTGGTAGCTAAGGTTTTAATCAGCCCTTCCTGTATGAAAACTTTCCAAAGAATTAACAACAAAAGCAACAACTGGTATGTGTCTTTTACATTGTTTGAAATATACTTGACCACTGCATAATAATTTCCCTACCTGACAGGCATCAACTGACCTACATGAGAAGTGCACAACCACTCACACAGGCACATCCGCTTCTGCCCCCTTGGCTGCTGGGATTGTGGCTTTAATTCTAGAGGCCAAGTAAGTCATTCATTGCCTGCAGATTTCTCATAAGACATGTGTCCCTGGCGTATTGCAGAGGCTAATAATTGAACTGAACAAAGAAGGAATTAGATATATTGCTTTGCTTATAAATCAATAGCTGAACACCTGCTTTTCTATGCCACTGGTATCTTCTTAAAACATCTTAACAAACATTTAAGTAAAAAGCCTTACCAATCAGTTGTTACATATTTAATGAAATGATTGAAGATTTTGTTCTCATATTTTTTTTAAATTAAATTTATAGATTATTGTGACCTGTCAAGCTTGAAAATTCTGACAGTTATGTGGATAATAGTGTAATTTTATTTTAATAAACCTTTGAGGACAGCATATATTTAAATTACCCATAAAACTCATTTGTGTAAAATAAAAAATAGCTTAACTTGTTCCAAGAATTGCTGATAATTTGGTTGAAGCTATTTTAAAAAAAGTTGTTAAGAATTTTAAGAAAAAGGTCTGGTTTTTGTGTTTCAAGATGATTTTAAACGCAAACCTGGTATTTCCAGCAATGATTTGACTTGGAGGGATGTTCAGTACATCACTTTGAGGACGGCCAGACCAGGACCTATCAGAGATGGGGAATGGGTGACCAATGGTGTGGGCAGACAAGGTATGTTTATTGTATTCTGTCTCAGAAATTAATTAAGTTGTTGTTGCTGCTTCAAAGCTCATTTGTTTAGATGGTTAACCGTCTTAAGACGGAGCCCCATTGGAGTGCATGTGCCAAAAAGACGAAGCTTTTTTTACGAGCTCGGCACTCCCATTGCAAAAAATTTTTTTAAAAATAAACTATTTCCTTAATATGTGTAAATCTATATATATTCTTGTAGGAAATTGAATGAACTAATACAATCTTTATGAATCAAACTGAAATATCAACATTTATGCAAATGAGCTACCCTGATTTGCATAATTTATGCGTGTAATTTTTTGTTAAACCTAGAATACACATGACTTACTTGTATCAATTGTGTGAATTTTTTTATGGATGAAGCCTGAATAAATCCTAACACTTATGTTTTTGGGAAACAAGGCCCATGGAGGCACAAAATTCTACTCATTTTCCATCCCCCCACTCTATTTTTCAGTTGTTACAGACACACTGTAACAGGCCCCCATTTATGACGCAAGGACCTTATCTTAAATTGAATGTTACTGAGAAAGTTATCTGCATATCTATTGGTCTCTCTCATAAACATTTGAATGATATTTAGTGTAAAAAATAGCATAAAGTATTCAAATGGTGTGCTTATGCCTTATTTATAGGACCTTGTTGTCTAAAAATTCAGAGGTGTCATCCCTGTCCAGTTGAGGACCCCAAATACTAGTAATACTAAACCAAGAGCTCACAACATTAGCATTACCATCAATTTGAAAGTCTTCATTAATTTCCTGGTTGTTTTCACCAGTTTCAGTGTCAAATTCACTGCTAGAACATCAAAATTACTAAGCACAGTTTGATCAGAGTCACTGTCAGACATGTTTGAATTTCACGATGTAACTACACAAACACAAAAAAATTCCTGCACACAAATAAATTTCGTTCACCGTCAACGAACGTCGCCATTACAATGCTGGGGTGTGCAGGAAAACGTAAGAATAATTTTGATTCGTTGGTACAACGCCAAGCCAGCCAATCGTGAGGCTCGATTTATCAGGCCGATGGCTCGGACTTACGTCTTTCTCGCTAGTCAACCTTGGGCCGATAGATCCGCCCTTACGTCCCAAGAGGGTTAAATTTGGTGGTACGACTGTCAGAGGCAAATTGCCAGTTTTTCAAATCTCAATTTTGATAAAATAATACAAGGTATTGTGTACTTGTAGCTGTAAAAAAATTAAGTTATGCAGCAAATAAGATGAATCACCACTAAATTCTCACCTACACAGAACTAAAAGATTTGCAGAGCCCAAAGCACTGGTTACATTTAAATGATTGCACTTTCAGCAATATTCAAAACCAGCGACATAAGTTTTCCTTTTCTTACAGTGAGCCTACGTTACGGTTACGGCTTGATGGATGCGTCAGCTATGGTAGACCTGGCCTTGTTGTGGAACACTGTCCCAGAAAAACATGAATGTCAAGTCATGTCAGATGTTCACAGTGTGTAAGTGTCATCTGTGACATGGACCTGGAAAAATAGCATAAAATAATTTTTATTTGATCAACTTCTTTTACCGTTGGGGCGATCCATAAATGACGTCACACTGTTTAAGAAGATTTTGGAACCCCCTTCTCCTCATCGTAACAAATTTATCAAACAATTTAAACACCCTTATAATACTTGGTCTCACATTCGTTAGTTCCAGCGCCCAGATGCATGGAATCATTACTGGACGGCCCCAAAGGTTAATTCAGAAGTGTATTTTTATTAACAACAATTGTTTTAAAATGTTAATTTGAAGAGATCGCATACAATGTTATGATTATTATATTATTACTGTTGCAGAAGTTTTTGTATGTGTTGAATTTGCTATTTTATACACAACTAATTTGAGGACGTGAACTAGTTCTTATTTTTAAATCTATTTATTTCTAGCCAGTTAAATAATTCACAAAATTCTCACATTTTCATTTACTTTAAAAGTTATATATTAAACATCAATCTCCTGCCCACACAGCACACTGACTGCTCATACAAAATACCAAAATGAGATCCATACAGATGGCTGTAAAGGCACCAGCACCGAAGTCAACTACCTGGAGCATGTGCAAGCTGTCATCTCACTGACCTATGAGAGCAGGGGGAACGTTGTCATTTATCTGACATCCCCCAAGGGAACCAGGTCCCAGCTGCTGCCTCACAGACCCAACGACGTCAACCCGGGTGGATTTGACGAATGGCCGTTCTTATCTGTCCATTTCTGGGGCGAGAACCCACAAGGTGTCTGGGTCCTTGAAATAGAGGATGGAGACTCCTTTAACTCCAGAGATGCTGGGGGTTTGTTATTTCCCACTCTATTTTTTCATGTTGGCTTATTGTTTCTTGTGATGTTATTGATAAAAAAGACAGAAAACCTAAAATGTTCTAAACTGCATTATTGTTTCTTGTGATGTTATTGATAAAAAAGACAGAAAACCTAAAATGTTCTTAACTACATTATTGTCTCTTGTGATGTTATTGATAAAAAAGACAGAAAACCTAAAATGTTCTAAACTACATTAATGTTTCTTGTGATGTTATTGATAAAAAAGACAGAAAACTTAAAATGTTCTAAACTGCATTATTGTTTCTTGTGATGTTATTGATAAAAAAGACAGAAAACCTAAAATGTTCTAAACTGCATTATTGTTTCTTGTGATGTTATTGATAAAAAAGACAGAAAACCTAAAATGTTCTAAACTGCATTATTGTTTCTTGTGATGTTATTGATAAAAAAGACAGAAAACCTAAAATGTTCTAAACTACATTATTGTTTCCAACACGTCATTGTTTTTTTAAAAAAATAATTAAAATTAAATAACATCTTTGCATCTTGGACGTAAAGAAACCACAAATAATCGCATTTGAAAAGAACAACATATTTTGATTACTTGCTTGATAAGTTTAATAGATTGCAATATTTTACCTATAAATCCTGTGTTAATTTTACCAACGATAAATCATAAAAAAGCTCCACCAGATTATGAATATGCTACACCCTTTTATGAAAGTATTGGCTCGTCAACTTCCTCTTTGTTTGTAATGAATACACTTTAAAATGTTTACATTCCTACAAAAGGAACCCTTGGATCATGGTCACTAGTCTTTCATGGTACAGAAATTCAACCCGTCTCCCTCAAGAATGAGACGGCAGGCTTAAGACCTACCACTAAGGCCAAAGTGGATGACATTACAGTAAAGACGAAGGTAAGTTGTCCTCAGTCACACCCTTCGTCAAACAGCAGCTGGTAATCAATCATCTTGTCCCATTTAACTGTCTTTTGCTTTTATTTAAAATACCTGGTCTGATTTTTTTCTATTATTTATCTTAGGCTGACCCACTGACCCAGTCCTGTCACCAGCAGTGTGATGGGGGCTGCAACGGTCCAACTGCTCAAGATTGTATTAAATGTAAATACTTTCGGATAGGTCCATCCAGGTCAGTGTTTTTATAGTGTCCATATTAGCTTGGCCCATCATAGAGACACACAACCGGGAATGGCCATACATCTAAGCTAATAATCATTATGCTCTACTTTGTTTATTCATTCTATTATATTTTCTCAGATAGAAAATTTATAAAAGCTTTAATCTCCACACCACATTAAATGTTAATTAATTAATTATTTTCTACTTGGCTTTACCTGAAAAGTCAAAATCTAACTTCAAAGGGAGATAAGGGACCCAAAAAAAATGTTAATATGTAAATAATATTTGTACCAGTTACTTGCTGGTTATTTAAAAATTCCACTTAACTTATATACCGGTATGTTAACAGTGAAATAAATACGTGTGAAATTGTGTTGTCTTCTCTAGGACCTGTGTGTCAGTTTGCCCTGAGGGGTTTTACACCATGAACGACATGTGCTTCCCCTGCGAGATCAGCTGTGCAACATGCATCGGACCCATGCTGACCGATTGCCGGTCCTGCCCATCGGGACATCAGCTCCAGCACCAGGTCAAGGGCAAGCTGGAGCAGTTCATATGCTCTGCCGACTGCCTGCCAGGTTTCTTTCTCAGTAAGCCAATGCCCAGCCACCATCACCCCCCAATGCACAGCCCCCATCACCCATTTGAATGTTGTCACAGGTTTCACTCCTTTAACCACGCTGAGTTTTCTGCTTATGTCCATAATCTTGGTGTCCCCCATCGTCACCCTTCTAACCACCCCGAACCTGAGTATCTGGATGTGCTTGCCGGCATGATCTTTGACTACCCTAAACCTGACTACAAAGAGTCCTTTTTCCCTGGTTTCCTCAACAACCCCAAACTGCCCATTGTAGATTATAAGATCTCCATGGAGTCCTTATGTGATCATCTGTCTGGTTTCATGAAGTCTGATCTATGTTACTATCCTGTCAAAGACCCAGTGCAGGCAAATCAATGGCAGCCACATCCTTCTTTGGACATGCTGGACATCTGCGATGTCTGTTATAAAGAATGCTTTTCTTATTAGATCAGAACTATTAGTAACTCGCACAATGTTTAAAACTTGTTCTCTAAAAAGCCTTACTTAGCATTCTTCAAAACCCACACATTCCTCAAAGTTTTTGATGTCGTCACATGAACTGATACGTTCTTGAGCTTGAAGAGCTGGCAGAACACCCTTGTTGAGTCTGTAGAGACTTGGTATAGTCATATTGTACCGTCTGATCATTACTTTATTCTATAAGCCACATTCTACCGGCACTATCTATCATTACTTTATTCTAAACTCTTTGAGCAATCCATCCCATGTGTCACTCACATTAGTCTTCTAAGCTTGTCAATTTGAAATGTCCATTAACATATTTAATTTAAAACTAAAAGTTCCCCTAACTTTGTATGTTCTAACTTTTCTTGTTGATAACTCTAAACATTGGCTTTACTTTTTTGTTGATATTTGTTGAGAATTTTATTTTTGTTTGTTTTGGTTTGTTTTCTTGCAGTGCTAGAACATAGGCTACAACTGTTTCTCTATCTAGTACTGCGCAAAACATGTTGTTAAATTTCTTTTGGAAATGGTAACCGTTTATTATATGAAATCACTCATTAAACAATATGCAGTAATTATGCTGGATATGTGATTCAACAATTTTATTTTTAATTAAATTAAACAAAAGAAAACAAAATGTTTCAGAAATAAAATTGACATTATGCATCCATAGAACTAGGTGAAGTTTCAGGTAACTAGATTTTAGAAGTTATCCTTTCAATTTTTACACAGTTTCTCATTTTGCATTTCAGGTATTCCGCAACCCATTTTCCTTTTTATAAAATATTCACATTTTTGCAACCGTGGAATAACTTAAAATTTATTTCCTCTTTAAGATTTTAAGAATGTATAGAAAAGCATAGTTATTCATTAATGGAATTTCTATAATATTTTCTTATAATTAATAGTATAAATATAACCCATATCACTGACTAAAAATTTAGATAAATTGATATCTTACATCTAGTTTTTTATGAATTGGATAATGTAATTGGGATTTTTAATAATAATTGGAATAATAACATTCCATAACATAATAGGTGGGCAGTCTTCACGATGTCCTAGATTTCAATTTATAAGTTATTTGTGTGTGTGTATGCAGAGTTGGCCAAAGAAACCCAACTATGCATGCTTCAGGAAAGGAAAAACTAATCTTAATGGAACATAAAATTTATTCAGATTTCATGAGATTAATACAAGTGACCCTTTGCCTGTACAATTTCAATCGTCTGGAATTCATTTAGTTATAGTTATGGACCGAGCTTTGCCAGTAAATTTGAATTGTTATTGTTGCAGTGGTTTCTATCTTTAGTTCTCTTTTTTTTTTTTTTTAAATGTTTTTTTGTGTGTGTGTGTGCCTGTCTGCGTTGAGCATTGACTAATATGTAGTTATGATTATGATGTCTGCACTGAGCATTGACTAATATGTAGTTATGATTATGAAGTCTGCACTGAGCATTGACTAATATGTAGCTATGATTATGAAGTCTGCATGTTATGTTTAAATATTTAAATAAATTGCTCATAGTGTGTATCTGATGTAAAGTGAAGAGGGAGATATGGGAGTTCAGGAGCATTGCAATGGGATGAAGGGAGGCATGTGGTTTTGGGCTGGGGAGATGTTAGAGGGTGTTGGAAGGTTGAGGGGCAAACTTTATAAAGGATATTTCCATGACTTTGTAAAAATCAACTTTTATTTACTAGTATAGGAAAATATATTTAAATATATTAGGTATGTAAACTCATAACAGCATTGTATTGTAGATTAGAAAGTTTAATATTACATTAATTGTTTTGTAATCTTAATACTACTGAATTCTGTATTCAATGTTTGTGTGAAATGTGGTTTTGAAAATAATTGATATTATATATTTGATTTATATTTAAATTTTTCTCTCATGACATATATATATATATATATATATATATATATATATATATATATATATATATATATATATATATTGAGCGCAATATTTGCCTCTCTATAATGTTTTTATACATATCTCAATTAAATACTCTGTATGTTTCTTATATATATATATATATATATATATATATATATATATATATATATATATATATATATATATAATGGGAGCAATATTGGCCAGTCCATAATGTTGGTAAACTTACCTCAAGTAAATACTCAGGATGTTTCTTTACCCGCTGCCCTATGCAAAGAATTTCACCTACCTGGTTCAATGCTACATGCCATTCCATACAAGCTAGCTTGTCAAGCAGTTTTTATTTTGAAGCGCTAGTCCCGGCTGTTCTGTTTGATTGACTCTTTTATTCAGCTTATGTAACTGAATTAGTCTGATATGTGTAGATCTGTTGTTTGAAGAACTTTACATAAGCTACATGAAAGCATAAGCAACATAGTTCATTGCGGTAAATAACTTGTGTACTTGTATTTTTAACTGATAAATAAAATAAAAGCACATAAATCTAAATTCAAGACAGTGTCAAGTGAATCGCATGCCAACGTAGAATAGGCAGAAACATTAGCATACATTATGTCTCTCTTTGCTTATGTCTGTTATGCATGAATTCTTGAATTTAAGCATGGTCCGCTGGGAAGAGCAAGTAACTATGCCCTAACACTATTTTAAGATTCATTTTCTTTTCATCTTAACACAAGTTCACTAGAATCAAATAGCATAGATGTCATCATGCATTCTACTAATCATGACAATATCCTGTAGTTCAGTGTTTCTCAAACTTATGATCTCTTATTAAATAATTTAAAGGCTCTCACACCTCTTTCAGTAAAGGTAAGGAAGAACTTCACAAACTTTCCCTGGAAATTTTTTTTATTTCATTCCAGAGCCCCGTTTCTCCCTCGCCCTTTTCCCTTTCTCATCTATGAGACCATAAGTTGAGAAACATATTTAGTTCCCATTCTTGTAGCCTCTGTTAGTTACCACCCTGTTCTCTTTGCCACAGGTACCAACTCATGCATTCCTTGTCATTCAAGTTGTCAAGAATGTCTCCATTCAGCTGCAGACTGCACCAAGTGTCCTCAAGATTTTAGCCTGCTTGGGAACACATGTGTTCAAGTGAAAATTTTGAAAACGTCTTTCACTCTGGAGAACAGCGCAGTCATAGCTCTGCTGATATGTCTGTGTGTCTTAAGTACGCTGTCCGTTGTTTTTGTTATATTCTTTCTACGGAGGTACAACTACCTGTGCTGGAAAGATAAGAAATTTTATGGACAAGTTCCGATTGATGACGAAGATGCCGTGGTCAGATTGACGTACAGTGATGACATGGATGATTAAAGAAAGATGCGATGTACAGAGTGGGAATAGCTGATTTGTTTGTGAGAGGGTTGCGATTGATGTGATGTATAGTGCTGTAATAGAGGTAGTTTTTTTTTGCGACGTTGATTACAATCTAGTGTGGAGAACGAGATTGATGAATGAATAAAAATGCTAGTGCGTTGTTTTGAAACAGCTGGTTTTAAAAGTGATTTTAATTATTGTTAGCCTTGTATTTAATATTCAGCTGCCAGTTTTTCATAAGTACATTAGATTGCCAGTGTATAGATTATTTGAACATTTCTCATACCAGTATCAGTATATTGGAAAATAATTTTGTTTTTTTAAAGAGTTTTTTCTGAATCTTTTGAGGTCAAAGAAATGATTGTAAGAAATTACAGAAAATTGAAACATTTTGAATTTTTTTTTTGATTACTATGCCTCATATTAAGTAAAATATTAAGTCTTTGAATGGGGTCATAAAGTTTCTATCAATAAGTCCCCCACAACAGTGAACAGATTTTTGATAAACTGAAAAAAGTTTTCTTTGTTGAATCACTTACTGCTTCCATTACTAGAGTTTTCACCATTGCTTTCATTAAATGAAATGACTTAATCCATACTAATGTACCTCAAATTAAGTTAGAAAGTGTTTTTAATGAAATAGTGTGTAATTTGTAAATGAAATTTGAATGCAGTATGAGTAGTCATGTTTTCTTCCTCTTTTGTATGTTGTCTCATGAAGGTAACGTGAGACTAGGAGCCAGAATGATCAATTCATTGATCGTGGGCCCTTAAAATAAAGAAGAAGAAGAAGACTAGTGATAAATTGTCTTTAAAATTCTTTATCAATATTTTCTTGAAATAACTATTAAGTCCTGAGATATCCTTTTATTGTGTAAATAAAAAATAAAAAAACATTTTATGTTAAGCAAGTTAGTGTGGGAAGAGACGCTAAAACTAGGTTTCTCAAAACTTGTTGAAAATGTATAGTCCGTTACAAAGACACTGAGAACATTCAAAGCAAATTTTTGTGCAAATTTTTCAAAACATATTCCTGCTATGACATTGATTAAAATTACAGCTTTTATGTAATATGTTCATGATTTTTCTTTAGACATTAAGATCAGTGGTTCCCTAATTCAGGAAGAGCTTAGTTTCCAAAAAGGGGCTTGCTGTAGAAGTTAAGAGGATGTACCAAAAAGATGGGACCAGGGATGTGATGTCTGTTCTTATCCATGTTTATTTGGTTGAGTTCCATTCCACATTGCAAGGGATGCTGACCTGAAATAATTTAGGAACCACTGATTTAGTTTCTCAGATTCTTTAAAATTTCATTCACTTACCGAAGTATAGAACTATTTTAATGCTAATCTCTTTTTAAAAAAAAAAAAAATCTGATGTGCATTTAGTTCTCATAATATCACAAATTCTTCACATAATTAATAAAGGCTAGTTTGACTTGATACAGATGGTTTGTTTAGGCCCGCACATCTGTATGCAGTGGGGTCACTTAAGCTCTCCTCTTCAACTTCATCGTGACCCTATGCATGTTTTGTTTCCTCCATTGTTCCTTGTGTTGATCCGCATTGACAGTTATGGCTTTAAACAACTGCACCTTCTGTTTTAATTTTTAAATTTTTTTTTTTTTTGGTAATGAGGGGCTGGAGAAATGTTCAGATTTCATCAGTGGTGTAGTCAAGGCACTCGGTACTTTTTTTCATTGAACTATATAACTTTTAAAAAAAATAAAAAGTGATTTCCTGGAGATTTTTCAATGCTCCAGGAAAATAATAATAAAAAGAAACATGTTAAAAAGCTATGCAGCTTAACCTGCTCAGTCCCAGCATTTTATATCATTGTAATTGATGCAAAGTGTAAAGTGCGGTTCCATATATTTTTTTGACAACACCACTGGATGTGTTTTGCTGTCTGCCTAGTCATTATAAAATACATCTTTAAAAATATGGTTGCTAAAATCTCATAAATTATTTTTTTTAAAAATAATCTTTGAGTAAAATTTGTTTACGTATTGATAGTGTTTAGTCATATACTATTAGTTATACAAAAAAAATTATAGCCTGCTTAAACTTAAACCCTCACTTACCATCAAGCTACCTTTACATGTATGGCTGGCTTTTACTTCACCAGTTCCCACCAAGATATAAATGCATCTCAAGGTTACCACTAAAAAAATTAAATTTATAAATAATATAGAAAAAAATAACAGCTAAAAATCACATTTAGATCATGGGAATTCAGATTAAACAGACTTGAAAAAACATATTAAAAAATTGTTTGATATTGCTTGATATTGCTTATCACAAATCAGAATTAATTTAAGGATTGACTGTTATCCCCTACACAGACAGAGAATGCTACACATTTCATTGTTCATACAGTCTTTGAAGCTCTGACTGGACTGCTACTTTATTGGACTATGAAGGATATCTTACTCCAGTAAATGACATTAACATTACACTAACTGACCCCCTACTGTTACATAAAGTTGTTTCTTTTTGCTAATCATTAAATCTCAACAAATGCTTAAATTTCTTTCGTAATAATAGCTCGTGTGATCTGTTTCCACTGTACATTATATGCCTCTATCATGCTATTATCCTCCTTGTCAGTGAGCTCAAATTAGTTGTTCAAGGCAAATACAGGGGCCGGTGAATATAGAGTCATCCAAGGAAAATGTTCTATTCTACTTTGATCATCTGAGATGTACTTGTGTTTTATACCATAGAATCATCTGATGGTACAATTGCCGGCTAGCAATTTTATGAATGTCTAAAATGTTTTTTAGCTGAGGAAAAAAAAAAATCAAAGCTAACTTGGAAATCTTTAAAAATTTTAGAAAGATGTCTTTTTACAAAAGCGCCAGATACTATAATGATTTTCTGTCTGTACTTTCTACAGGGCATCTCACTATCAAGGAATAATTAACTACTGTTAATGAAAATATTTGAATAAAAAAAAAAAAAATTAAAAAAAAGAAAGCCAGAAGATTTTGCATAAATTAACAAGAATTTAAAACAATTTAAATGAAAAATGTTGTTCATAGTTATATTATTGCCTGAAATAGGCAGAGAGATATTTGTTCATCATTCGATATATTATTGCCTGAAATAGGCAGAGAGATATTTGTTCATCATTCGATATATTATTGCCTGAAATAGGCAGAGAGATATTTGTTTATCATTCGATATATTATTGCCTGAAATAGGCAGAGAGATATTTGTTCATCATTCGATATATTATTGCCTGAAATAGGCAGAGAGATATTTGTTTATCATTCGATATATTATTGCCTGAAATAGGCAGAGAGATATTTGTTTATCATTCGATATATTATTGCCTGAAATAGGCAGAGAGATATTTGTTTATCATTCGATATATTATTGCCTGAAATAGGCAGAGAGATATTTGTTCATCATTCGATTCTTTATTGTTTTTGTTTTTTGATGGTCAAGAAAGAATAGAAACATTCTAGGGGGAAACAACTGCTGAATTAATGGAACTTTTTTTTTTTTTTAAATCTGAAACTTTGCTTTGCCTGATCATATGCATTCACTGTACCCTTATGATCATATGCATTCACTGTACCCGTATGTCAGTAAACTTTTGTTTAGTCAATGAAAGTGTAGAATTAGTTGATAAAAAATTAAATTGACTGCATTAGTACAAGGTCTGCCCTTTTTTTTTTGATGGAGAAATACATTGTTCATGTCTGTTTGTTTTGAAAACAGCTCAGTAAATTTCACATTGCAAAGTGACCAAGTCATTTGTAGGTATACATGCAGCATCACCCATTGCTCATATTATTTGCTATCTGCTTGTCTACCCACAGTCATTGACAAAACATAGATACAGTTAAGAACTTTTGTTTCGCCTAATTGAAAACAAGGCACTTTTCCTGTTGTAACTTCAAGATAGTCAAGACCCCCTAAATTGTATCTTCCCATGTCATTTGGCAATCTAGCATTAATAAGGAACAAAAATGAGATTTCAAACATTGATAAAGCCATTTGGGTTATCATAATTGTAAAATATAGTTATAACAGTGCTAAGTGAATGGCAGCGGCTTGATACATGACATTACTGAATTAAATGTGGAGCCTGATCAGATCAATGATATCTCTGAATGTTATCTACTATTGGAACAGCAGTTAGAGAAATCACATCAAAGGTGATGACATTCAGACTTACAATCTCTGACTCAACATTCTGTCATGACATACTTAAAACATTCCCTATTCAAGACTGTTTTGGGCATGTGTTAAAACATATGTAGTAGAAAATCACAAGCTCTCATCATTTCAGTCTGGGAAGACGTAAATGGAGGACATTTTGTAATCCTCTCATTTTTCTCTTTGCAACTTTCTTTGTATTGAACTCCTTGATGTTTCTTTAAGTTGAACTTTTCAAAATATCTTTTCTGAATGTTAAAGTTATTTTTTAAGAGCTGTATTTCATAGATGTGCTCTTTTTGTGTACCCAGTAATCTTTGAAATGAGTTTGACACTGTACCTTTATGAGTTAGCCCCTACTTATTCATTTCCCAGTTTGAATCTAATTAATTTTTGTAGTGCCTTTCTGGAATAACTATATTTTTGCAAATTAATGTTGACAAAGGGAATTTAAAAGAGCTTCTCCATAAGTATAACAATGTTTTTAATAGAAAAAATGCTAAACTGTGAGGGAATTTCAGTTATTAATTATTCTCTCAGCTAGTTATTACTTTTAAATTTATTGAAACTTCAGCTCTGTGGTCCAATTACACTAAGATCCACTATAATTAACATTTCCTTAGTAAAGAATGTCTAAACACAGCTTAATCTATTTCCCTTGATCATGTTCTTAACATATTTATAAAGAGTAACTTGGAAAAGAGATTTTAGTTATTACAGACAAACCTAGAGCTCCCCATTTTGTAAGTTCTACATTTCTTTTTGCAGTAATTTGCAGTAGATAAAGTTTTTTTTTCCTTATCCCAAGTGTATCAGATCAAGCTCATTGTTTAATTTGATCGGATGTAAACTTGGGCTGTTAATAATGGACCTCAACAATGAGAATGAGCTCTTGGCATGAACCAAATAAAACTGTCAGTGCCTGAATTTATAAATTTCTTTTGATTGTGCTTTCATGACAGGATTTTTTATTGTTTTATAATTTATTCATTTCTTTTATGTTTCCTGTTTTTTTACTATTTGGTAAAAAAAAATATTTTTTTAATGAAATGAAAATGAATTACTTGCCACATGAATACATGCAAATAGGGATGATATTATTTGAACTATAAATAAGCCTTCAGGCTAGTAGAGCCAAGTAATATACAAGATTTAGATTTAATGAGGAAAATATATATATAAATAAATCTTTTAAGAAATTTCAATTTAAAAAGAAAATGAATTAATTTCTATGTAAACATTTTACTGCCATATTTAGCAGCAAAATTTTATCCAGTGTAATTTTAATTATTCCAAGCAAATTTTATGATATAATTGAATGAGAGATGAATTTTCGTACTTGAGCAATGCTAAGTTACACCAATTGGGTGAAACATGTTGGGTCGTTTGGGCCAACCCCACTAAGAATGTTTGCCAGTTTTGAAAGTAGTTTTATTTTCAAGTAAGGAAGGACATAATAGGATACGAGTATGTGGTTTTTATAATAATTTTGTGCAGATGCACCGCATATGATGAGATCCCTCCCCAAATCCAGCCCTAACACTAAATTGACTCTATCGTTCACTCCTATCCCCCAAAAAGAAGAGCATTTCATTTATAGGTTGTTTATTATATCAATTTAAATTGTGTCTGAAATAACTGTTTAACATGCAGGTGCCATCTCTTTTTTGTTGCAAGGAAAAATAAAGTTCTGTCAAATTCTATGTTTGCAAAAAGTAAAAAATATGCATGCAGTTATGTAAAAATATTTGTTATTTATAGTTATCGTAGAAATGAAATGTAATCTTGGGATGTAACAAAATGTTGTTATAATTTTTGTTTTTTTAATTACTAATTCATTTAGAAGGACTTGACCCTCAAAATGCATTTAAAATAACTTTTTTTTTTACCCTTCTTTACAACACCCATTTTAATAAAATTAATTGAATTACATTTTGTCATACCGGTGGTAATACAATGTAATTCCACTTTTTAAAATGAAATAT
Organism: Lymnaea stagnalis; assembly: GCA_964033795.1. Lineage (NCBI taxonomy): Eukaryota > Metazoa > Mollusca > Gastropoda > Lymnaeidae > Lymnaea > Lymnaea stagnalis. The sequence continues at coordinate 160,460 of CAXITT010000132.1, read as the reverse complement.
CAACTCTGTAAGTGTAAGCAAAATTAGTTCTAGTCTTCTGATACCTTGGTCAAAACAATGGAGAAAAGAATGAACATATGTCAAATTGCCTAACCCCACCCTTATCATAACCTAAGAACTGTTACTCCTTATATATCATCTGCTCTAAATTCTGTTGTTTTGACAAGTCTTGCTCCCTGTCTATTGTAAAAAAAAATCTGCAACAGGCTCTTGACAGCATATTATTTGTTCATTGTGAGTGCATAGTCCTAAGCATTGGCTCAAACCTATAAAATGATTCCTATCAGCCTTCATTGGTGTGGCTCCAAGGTTCTTCCGGTTATGGGTTTCAAGGCCGCCGACCGCAGTTCGCTCACTGACTTTGCAACATCCATCACTATTTATTTAAGATTGTAAAATAAGTTTTGTGTACACTTGTAAATTTTGTGCTTATATTTCATTCATTTATTTCAAGATGTTGATTGACAGAACCTTGTCATATCAGAACTTTAATGACCTACTTGTAGAGTTGAGATGGGCTACCCTTTTTCCCACTGCTGCTGTAAAATATGTAACAAATGAGAACATTTACAAAATCTCCTTGCTATGAAGGTATAAAAAAAAAAGACAGAAATTATACTATTTATAATTAAAATTTAAAAAAGTAATTCTTTAAAAAAAAAAAACTCAAAAGATTTCACCCCCATATTTAATGCTACTTTTCACACATAATGAGAACATTTACAAAATCTCCTTGCTATGAAGGTATAAAAAAAAAGACAGAAATTATACTATTTATAATTAAAATTTAAAAAAGTAATTCTTTAAAAAAAAAAAAACTCAAAAGATTTCACCCCCATATTTAATGCTACTTTTCACACCTGGTTGAATTGTATAACTGGCACATCTCAGCTTTGTCTCTAAAAATTATTTGTATTACCAATACAATCGAGACCTTAGTTTTGATTTATGAATACAACAGTATACAACAATGCTTTTTGAATATACTGTTTAATGCAATTTATAAACTGAATTTTTAAACTGAAATGTAAGTAAGTGGTTGTAGGAATAAGCTTGGATAAACATACTTATTTTTAAAAACATATAATATCTTTCTGTTTTACTTTACGAAAATTTAAAAAAAAATTTTGTGTAAAACTTGGCTGGGGTACGGCACTATAGAAAAGCACCTAATAATAATAATACTATTACAGAACTTAATTTCATTTTCTAAATCCTAGCAAAACTATTGGTCCCTTGGCTTCTGTCGGAAAAGGTTACCCACCCACGCTGTAGAGCACTGCTGTAATATCTGTAAATACAATGGAGAAAAAAAAATCGGTGCACATTTCCTTAAATCTGGAAAATAGGATACTAGAGATCTAAAAAAATTTCTGGGCTATGCTCTTAAGGCCAAATCAATTTCAAGACCAGTTTTTTTCAAAGTAAAAAAATGCATTTCCTCTAACAGCTGATGCCTTAGAGAGATGTAACAATATCGACATTCATAAAACAAAGCAGGTTATTGGCTTAAAAAAAGTTGTTGTTTTTTATATGTCTTATAACTTTAAAAAAGAATAATTATGCTCCAAATTAACATGGGTGTGTTGTTTTTACTTCCCTGTTTTTCAAAACTCTTGCATGATTAATATACATGTTTAGGCTTTATTCCCATAGTCTTGTTAGGTTAAAATCAAAGTAAGAAGTTTGAGAATGAACTGTTACATATTTGGGTCGTCCGAAATAATTGGGAAACAAATGTGTTCCAGTTGAGGCCTTCGGTCATGTGCCATCACACTGTAAAAATATTTGTTTCGCATTTTCCTTTTTAGTGTAAAGCCTTCGCCTGTTTTTAATATATATTTTTTTCTGATGTTTGCAAATATGCCTGTTGCTCAAGAGCCAGTTTGTGTAGCAAATGTAAAAAAACAAAACAAAAAAACAACAGCCAGCAAGTTTAGTTGATGTTATCGTTGTTCAAAGGTTAAGTTAGAGATGTGAAACAAATTGGCTCATTCATATGGTAAATGTTTCCAATCACATATTAACACAGCTGTGAATGGCAAGACTTTGTGTACATACATATTGAGGGTTTATTAATTGTGTAGCCAGTAGAGTTGTTGCACTCTTGTATTTGAGTTTTTGCACTGTGTTTGAAACTTATGAATTCTATTTTTTTTTGGGTCAAAATTCAAATTATGAACATTTTTTAAGGTGGAAGAGCAGTGCAGGTGCAAAGGGTTTTATTTGTGTTTTAAAGTCAGAGAATATTGTTGGGATGCAGTGGTTTTCTCTGTTGGGTTGTTCAAGTATTTAGTTCTGAATGTAACTCACTCTAGGGCTCTGAATGCCATTAAAATCAGACCCCCCTTTACCTCTTTCTCATAGATTTGATTGGGGGCCCTAAACACCAGTTTGTGATGGATAACTCAATTTTCTTTTGATAGATGATTCAAATTGGACCATGATCTTCCTAGCCATGTAGTGTTTTCATTCAGCTTTTACTTTGATAATGGATATTGCCTCCAGGCCCTTTGTATGAACAATATTCACTCTCAGGCACAACTGCTGGCCAGTGCTTTTTGAATACCAGTGGGAATACCAGTGGGAATACCAGTGGGAATACCAGTGGTAATACCAGTGGTAATACCAGTGGGAATACCAGTGGTAATACCAGTGGTAATACCAGTGGTAATACCAGTGGGAATACCAGTGGTAATACCAGTGGGAATACCAGTGGTAATACCAGTGGGAATACCAGTGGGAATACCAGTGGTAATACCAGTGGTGATACCAGTGGGAATACCAGTGGGAATACCAGTGGTAATACCAGTGGTAATACCAGTGGTAATACCAGTGGGAATACCAGTGGTAATACCAGTGGGAATACCAGTGGGAATACCAGTGGGAATACCAGTGGTAATACCAGTGGTAATACCAGTGGGAATACCAGTGGGAATACCAGTGGTAATACCAGTGGGAATACCAGTGGTAATACCAGTGGTAATACCAGTGGTAATACCAGTGGTAATACCAGTGGGAAATTTCTAAAACAATTTAGTTTGTCAACCTCGCCTAGTGAACGTTATAAAGTACCTACATGCAGTGGTTTGCAAACCAAGGGGAACAGCACTGCTTCTATTGTTTGGATAATTCTTTCTAGATTGGTGCACCCCCAAACCCCTATGTGCCACAAAGACCAAGTTTAAGCACAAACTTTAATGTTATGAAATCTGCCATTGCCCAGCTTGAAGTGTGAACACGTTAAATGACTAAAATCAGTCAGATTTAATTTAATTAGCTTCTAAATTAACCTTGTTTTGTCTTGTTGGTCTGGACCTTTTAACATTATGTGCCTATATGTACGATATACCAAAGGAATCAACGTACGCTAGACCATATAAAATCTCTAGACCATATCAAATCTCGCTCTATTTTTGACATGAATAATAAAACAATGTATTTATCAAGTAACCGTGTCTGTTTTGTTGATCTTTAACTTTTAAAAATCCTCCTCACTGCTGCCCTTGCTACTGAAAGTATTTGGCTGACCTACACCGTGTCCGGGAAAAAAAGAAAAATAATCCTTTTTATAATGAGGAAAACTAATGGTAAAAAATGTATCAATTCTTAAAATTACAAAACTTATTTTAATTCTAGCATACAATTTATTTAACATGATAAAATTATGGTTTGTGTTTGACGTGTCCAACATTCGATTCAACACCGGCGTCAAGACGTGCTCTCCACTGACCAGTCATTATCAAAAAGGCTCAAGTTTTTCGGGAGACAGTGTAGATTCTAGAACTTGATGAAAAAAATTGATGTGATTTTTTTGGTGGGTTGTTCTAATGTTGTGCCAATGTCAACACGTGAACCCCCAAAAGCCGGGTCCAAGCCACGATTTCTGGCGCCCCTGGCCGGAATGGAGTTAACTTGGTTGGCACTGAATGCTATTGAAAAAAATAAATAAATATAGGTTTATTATTATTTTTTTTTAAAAATATTGACGCCAAGAGAGCGTTAATTGCTATTCGTCAAATCTCGCTGACCGTGTTTTTCTAGGGTAGTCGACCTCTGCGCCCAAATCAGAGTTTTTTGTAATCTAGAAGCCCAACTAGAGCAAACCCTGGACAATGATATCATCAGCTGTAAGCTAATATAAATATTAGCAGCGAAAAGACGCGGACTTATCTGAGCTATTTTTCGCCCAGGGGTCTACACCGAAAATTCTATCTATCCTTTTCCCAGGAATTTCTCTGGTATCGGTTGTATTTTTTTTTTAAAGTTTGCTGAAGCTTCTTATTTTAGACCGTTCGATTTTTACATAAGGGATTTTAGATTATATAAATTTTCTTTCATGTTTTTTTTTTAATGTTTCCATAAGTGACTATGATTGTGATTGTCCTCAAATGTTTTGAAATCTGATTTACAGATATTTTTGACGTTTCAGAAATTTACAAATGTGCCTTGGGGTTCTAAAGTCAGTGTATTTACCTTAAAACGGCCAAAGCTATACTTGAAGGCTTAGGCTACAATGCTATCAGCTACGTAAAGTGTTGCATCTAAGCCAAACTTGGCAAACATGCGCTTCATAATTCCTTGTAAAATATCGCTGGATCTCAAACTAATATCTTTTTGTGCAGTGGTTTTGTTTTGTTTTGGGTTTTTTTGTTGGGAGGGGGGAAGGAGGGGTGCACTTTTATTTTAAATTAAAACTACATTCCTTTTGCGTTTTTCAAACAATTTCAATGGGACAAGTTTAAAAATAAAGTTTGTTTGTTATCCAACGTAAAATACTCAATGATGTAAAATAGAAAGGCTAAGCTCTTTTTTTCCCCGAGGACCCCATAGTAAAACTTAAAAGGAAACATTTTTTAAAAATTCTTCATAATTTAATGTTATACATTTGGAAAAAAAAACAACTTGAATATATATATATATTCGAATGATTTGTGTAGTTCTCTTATCTAAGGGATAACTAAAATGGCCTATTTTGAATAGGGATCATGTTTCATTTTCATTGATAAACTGACCATGGCTTTGGCATTGGTAAATTACCCCCTTTTTTTTAAAAATAAGGCATTAAAAAAAAAGTTGGAATTGATCTTTAAATAAAACCTATTCTTTTTTTTAAAATAAACTTAATGCCATTTTAATTAACTACAGTTGTACCGGTATGTGGAAGTTTGCACATTATTACAAGTATCATATAGCTCAGTCCCATACCTAAACAGTGCCCAGTCGTTCCTATGGGTTTACCGACCCAGGGGTTCTGTGATTAATTTCTATGGCCACCTATATACTATATTTGTGTTGGGAAAGGAGAATCACAAGTTGGAGATGTAGCCCCAAACAGCATTTAGTCAAAATATGGGTTGGTGCATTTTATGAGGATATTAATGTCTCGAAGGCATCATTTGCTACACACGGACAATTTTCAGTTAATATTTTATTAGTCCTTTAAGATTAAATTATTTAAATGTTGTATATTCATTATAAGCTACTTTAATGCAAAGTAAGTTTCTTTCTAAATTTTATTACTGACATGCGATAATCACGCGGTAGAGCAGTGTCAAAACTTGGGTCTGACTAAAAGTCTGGTGAGAAAAATAGTCACCCGCGAGGTGAGATGTTTAAGGCCAGCCATCTCAATCAGCCTGTATACGGCCCAACTGGGGCCGCCCAAGAACAAAGTGGACAGGCTTGGACACCTGGTCAGAATGCCTGTCAACAAACCTGAATTGCAAACGTACAATGGCAAGTTAGGGTTATGGTCCTGCGTACAATGCATGCGTACAATGGCAGGCACTCAGTACAATGGCAAGCACTCGGTACAATGGCAGGCATTCTGGTTTCAGGAATATTTAATGAAACGGGACAGGCCCCAAATGTTTACAAGTTGTAGGCTATCATAAATCTGAACTTTTATAGGAGAATATTTAAATGTAATAAACAGTTACTGCAGTGAAGTGGGTTTTTTTTCGGCACGTGTTCGCTTATAACACTATGAGATTCTTCTCAAATAAAAACCCGAGAAAGGCGGGCTTATCTGCTAGTATTTTAATAAAATAATGAACTTATGACTTATTAAAGCTTTTAAGAATCAGGAAGCAAAACCAGTTGAGAAAGTAAAGGCGCTGGCAGGGTTAATGTAAGACATGGCTTACCCTCTGCTTTCATGCACCATTAAACAGGCCAACATTATGGTGCAGAAATTTTAAGACGTATGCATTGAAAGCGTTTCTTACTTGCTTGTCATATCCACCGTCTCAGCTTTGAGCTTTTTATCTGCAGTAAAACCTGGAAATAATCTGAATACCGCTGCCCCCGGTATTTTGCGCTAAATCACCTCGGCATTGAACGATTTTTTTAAACACGGGCGGAACCTGCAAATAGCACAATTCCTTCAAATAGCACCACTTTTGCCTAGGTGCAGGGAAAGAAAGAGATATAAAGACAGACATACATAGGTAGTTGATTTATATAATATAATTCAGCCTATCTGTATATTTGAAAACAAAACAATTTAATTTTCTTTCAAAATTAATATTAAAAAAAAACCAACAACAGTTATTTCCACTGACATCGTCATTAGCATCCAATAAATAATTACATAGTGTACACACTTTCAGACGGCATACTTCCATTCGACAATAAATAATTACATCATGTACACACTTTCAGATGGCATACTTCCATTCGACAATACATCGTTACATCGTGTACACTCGTTCAGACGGCATACTCCAATTTGGCCAAGGGCCGGACTCAGATTGATGATTACACAAGATAAAAGAGACGAGGCTCTCAACAAAAATATCTCAACTCTTTACGCACTGCGTGCTGAACGATAGCAAAACTAGTCTGACTGCCTGACACAGGCCACGCAGTGGCGTAGCTAGGGTTGTTGTCACCCGATGCGGTAAACTCATGGTGTCACCCCCCCCCCCCCCCACAATTTCCATGATGATTTTTTTCTTGTTAAAATAAGTCTACAATATTGCAATAACAAGAACCAAAACGAATAAATCGAAGGTCATGAAGTTAATATATTTAAAAACGTTAAGTTAAAGCTGTATTTACTTTAAATTTACAATTTAAAATTTTCCTTTCCTTGTCTTCAAAGCTGCAAACCTGTCAATCACTTTATCAAAATCAATGTTTTTCAATGTATCACTTTAAATAGATACCAGAGCCACATCAGAAAGCCTTGACGGTCCCATGATGGATCATAAATATGCCTTGATGAGCCTTAGTTTTGAAAAGCTCCGCTCACATGAAGCCAAAGACTC
>CAXITT010000132.1:118342-139058 GCA_964033795.1 Lymnaea stagnalis | reverse complement strand
CAAACACAGCACCCACTCAAACAAAGCACCCGGCCAAACAACGCACCCCCCCAAACAAAGCACCCGCCCAAACAAAGCACCCGCCCAAACAAAGCACCCGCCCAAACAAAGCACCCACCCAAACAAAGCACCCGCCCAAACAAAGCACCCCCCCAAAAAAACAACAACAACAAACCAACAGTTACACTAATTACCTTCTACTTACCTTGAAGCATTCATACTTATCTTAAACCTTAAAGAATAACCCCCCCGCTCAATTCCGTAACCTCGTTTGATTCTGCGTTTGCTTATTTATGTTTTATGTTTGCTCCAGTATGCCAAGCAGCACTTGAGAGCTTACCACACAGCTGATGAACACAGGTGAGGTTGTGTTTACATTACCTGAGGCGTGGCCCGTGCGATGAACGCCTCCATTCTCATCGTAGAATAAGCTCATTTTCTTACCGCAGCATGTGGCTATGGAACGAATTAGCCAACTGCATAAGGATTTTAGTGTTGGAGGTATGGGGGGAGGGGGTAGGGGGTGGGACTGATAGGATAATGATACAACACGAGGCGCTTTCGGCACAATCTTGAAAGCAGGCGCAGCAGTCAGAAGAGGAGCTTTGTTTTGGAGTGTGGGGGTGTCTAATGTTTGACAGAGATATTGATCATCCAGTTAAAGTGAGTGCAGTGGAGAAGCTAGAGTTTGTGACACCCAGGGGCTATCCCTGATTTTACCGCCTCCTAATTAATGGAAACCACAATGCTTACACTCGTGGGAGATGCTGATCTTCTATCGAGCGCCTCCCCAGCCGGCGGATAGGGGAAAGCCCGCCAGATATGGAGGGTACCGGGGAAATAAAATACCCGGGGCGGACCAAAATCAGCCCTACTGCCTTGTAGGAAGTGGAGGGATCCACAAAGGCTAGGGACCTAACCCGAACAAAGGCAGCTACCCATTGAGCTGTGAGGGGCAACCCCCCAAGTGGTTGTGCGCAAGGCCAACAACCCTGCCATGTAAAAAATCATAGTTACAAAAGCACCGAAAAGAGTAACAAAAGACATTTCAGTCCTGGGAGAGGATGGATTCCTTGAGGAGGAAAATATGACGCCTAATAGTGAAAGCCGAAACCTGGAAGCTATTAAGCCGACAACCATCATCTCTACCAGGACTACCACCGTCATTGGCGCTTGGAATGTCCGCACCATGTACGAGGCTGGTAAAGCGGCACAAATAGCCGCTGAGATGAGGAGCTATAAGCTCACCATTCTCGGAATTAGTGAAGCAAGATGGACTGGATGGGGACAGAAGAGATTAATCTCAGGAGAGATGGTGATATTTTCGGGACACGAAGAAGACAATGCCCCACATACCCTGGGTGTTGCTATGATGCTATCAAGGGCAGCACAAGGAGCACTCATTGGATGGGAGGCCCATGGACCTAGAATTCTTTTAGCAACCTTTCGAACAAAGAAACGTAGCATCAACCTAGATGTTATACAATGCTACGCACCAACTAATGAAAGTGATGAAGGAGACAAAGAAGAATTCTACAATAGAGTAATGACCATAGTCCAGGATCGCCCACGGAGGAACATCGTCATCCTCATGGGAGACTTTAATGCCAAGATCGGCAATAGCAACACAGGGTACGAAGAGGTTATGGGACAGCAAGGGATAGGCGAGATGAACGACAATGGTGAGAGGTTTGCGGACCTATGTGCCACAGCTGACCTGGTCATAGGGGGGAGCATTTTCCAGCACAAGAGGATTCACAAAGCTACATGGGTCTCTCCGGACATGAGAACGATGAACCAAATAGACCATGTATGTATTTGTAAAAAATTCAGGCGATCTCTCCAAGACGTACGTGTTAAGAGGGGAGCTGATATTGCCTCAGATCATCATCTTCTTGTGGCCAGGATGAAATTAAAACTAAAGAGACATTATACCGAGCAAACAGCATACAGGACTCGGTATAATACCTCCCTCCTGAAGGACCAAGCCAAAAAGGAAGAATTCAGAATCGCACTATTCAATAAGTTCCAAGTCCTACAAGAAATACTTGAAGATGAAACCACCGAAGGAAAGTGGCAAAGCATGAAAGAAACAGTCCAGTCAACATGTCAAGAAGTGCTAGGAAACAGGAAAAAGGCACACAAAGAATGGATGACAGCAGGTACGCTGAATAAAATAGAAGAAAGGAAAAGAAAGAAATCAGAAGTGAATAACAGCCGCACCCGAGCACAGAAAAACAAGTCCCAGAAGGAGTATGCAGATGCAAATAAGGAAGTTAAGAAAAGCATCAAGAGGGACAAGAAGGAATTTGTTGATAAACTTGCTAAAGAAGCAGAGGATGCAGCTCACCAGGGGAACATGAGGGAACTGTTTGATACCATTAAGACGCTGTCAGGGAAATTTAGCAAGGTAGAGAGACCAGTGAAGGACAAAATGGGAAACACCATACCAAGTGAGGAGCAACAGAGAGGGAGATGGAAGGAACACTTTGAAGAGCTCCTGAACAGGCCTGAACCAAGAAATCCACCAGATATCCAACCAGCCGATAATGACCTGCTAATTGACTGTAATAGTCCCACCAAAGAAGAGATTAGCAGGGCCATTAAACAACTCAGAAATGGAAAGGCTGCGGGACCTGATGGCATCCCAGCAGAGGCACTGAAGGCGGACCTGGAAACCAGTGTGGAAATGCTACACCCTCTGTTTATGAAGATATGGGAAGAGGAGCAAGTTCCTTCCGATTGGAAAGAGGGATACCTTATCAAGATCCCAAAGAAGGGAGACTTAAGCTCCTGCTCGAACTACAGAGGGATCACCCTGCTGTCCATCCCAGGAAAGGTTTTCAACCGTGTACTACTTAACAGGATGAAAAACGCTGTAGACCCTCTGTTGCGGGACGAACAAGCCGGCTTTCGCACCAACAGATCCTGCACGGACCAGATAGCGACACTGCGCATCATTCTAGAGCAGTCACTAGAGTGGAACTCGCCGCTCTATGTCAACTTTGTTGACTATGAAAAAGCCTTCGACAGTGTTGACAGGCAAACCCTGTGGAGATTGCTAAGGCATTACGGGGTGCCACAGAAGATTACTGATATAATCAGAAACATGTACGAAGGGATAAACTGCCGAGTTATCCATGGCCAGCAGTTGACAGATGCTTTCCAGGTGAAGACTGGTGTGAGACAAGGTTGCTTGCTGTCACCATTCCTCTTCCTGTTAGCCATTGACTGGGTGATGAAAACATCTACACAGCAGAAAAGAAATGGCATCCAATGGACCTTGTGGGATCAACTGGATGATCTTGACTTTGCTGATGATCTTGCACTTCTTGCACATACCCAACAACAGATGCAGGAGAAAACAAACATTGTCGCAGCCACTTCTGCTAGCATGGGTCTCAACATTCACAAAGGGAAGAGTAAAATCCTCAAGGTTAATGCCACCAGTACATCACCCATTATGCTTGAAGGAGAAGCCCTTGAGGAGGTGGACAGTTTTGTTTACCTTGGCAGCATGGTAGATAAACAAGGTGGTACAGATGCGGACGTCAAAATAAGGATAGGAAAAGCAAGAGCAGCCTTCCAACAACTCAAGAATGTTTGGGTCTCTAACAACTTAGGCAGCAAGTTAAAAGTAAGGATTTTTAACGCTATGGTAAAACCTGTGCTGCTATATGGAGCCGAGACATGGAGAACAACGGCCGTAAACCTGACCAGAATCCAGTCCTTCATCAACAACTGTCTAAGAAGGATTCTCAGAATTCACTGGCCAGACAAAATCAGCAACCAGGAACTGTGGCAGCGGACAAAACAGAAACCCATTGAGGAAGAGATTCTCCAGAAGCGGTGGAGGTGGATTGGTCATACACTAAGAAAACCTGCTTCTAACACAACAAAGCAAGCCCTGAAATGGAACCCACAGGGTAAGCGGAAAAGAGGCCGTCCAAGAAACACTTGGCGCCGAGAATTGGAGACAGACATCAAGAAAATTGGCCATGAATGGAAGATCCTGGAGAAGCTGGCCCAGGATAGAGATGCCTGGAGGTCTCTCGTAGGTGGCCTATGCCCTTGGAGGAACCGCAGACGCCGACGATGATCGGTGGATGCCCCTCATGGACGAGAAGGCTCAACAACAACAACAATGCTTACAGAATACATATGAAAAAAATGAGTTATCAAAAGCAGAGCTCCGTAACCGGTGTTCCGCGGCGCACTGGAATGGCGCGTCACAGTGGAATACTGAGGCACAATGGAATACTGCGGCACACTGGAATACTGTGGTACACTGGATTACCGAGGCACACTGGAATACTGCTGCACACTGGTATGCCGCGGCACACTGGAATACCATGGCACACTGGTATACTGCGGTACACTGGTATACTGCGGCACATTTGAATACCGCGGCACACTGGTATACTGCGGCACGCTGGCATGCCCCAAGATGCTAGGTGTGCCACGGTAAAATTCCTCCAAGGAGGATGAAAAACGTGTGGTGACCATTTAAATTTGTCGAAACAAAAGGGACAATTATTTGAGAACTGGACAAGATACCCGGCTTTGCTCGGGTTTGTATTTGGAAAAAAAATCTCATAAAGCGTTATATGTGAAAACTTAGTCAAAAACACTTCGTGACATTAACGGTAAAAATTTAAATTTTATCCCATAGAAGAAAACTTCAAACATTAAATATTGGGCCCCAGGACGGTTCAGTTAAGATTCCTGAAACCAGAGTGTCTACCATTGTACGCTTGCAAGGGAGGTTTGTTGAAAGGTATTCTGGCCAGGTGTCCAAACCAATTGAGTTGCTGTTGAGTCTTATGCTGGATGTTTGGGATGATATCAAACCTTTGTATTATTTCCTGTTTCCAAATTTGGGACCTTCTTGTTTTGGTCAGCAACTCGCACTAAATATATCATTTCGCAGGTGATTATTTTTATCTCGAGACTTTATCGGATGTCAGTAATAAAACTTAGACATAAACTAACTTTGTCTTGTATTTAAAAGAAGCATTAACATAAATGTACAACGTGCAAGTAATTTAATTTAAAAATTGCAATCTAATATGGATTTAAATTGTTCCGTGTGTAACAAATGATGCCTTGGAGACATTGACATCCTCATAAAATGCACAAAACCATGTTTTGACTTGATGCCGTTTAGGGCTAAAACTCAAACTTGTCTTTCTCTCATCCCAACAGACATATTATATATAGGTGAAAATAAACAAAAAATACCACCACCCCTAGGTCGGTAAATTCCTAGTTACGCCAAGCAATAATTATGCTTGCGACTGAACTTGTAATAATGTTGCGACCTCCCATTTACTTAGCTAATTAAAATGCTAACATGTTTATTTCCGTATCTTCAAAGAATTAAGCTGGATTTAAAGGCCACATTTAACTTTTAGAGAGTGTCTTATTTAAAAAAAGGTATTCACCAATGCCAAAGCTGTGGTCATTATCATTTAAAACAGAACATGATCTCAATTCAGAAGATGCCGTTTTAGTTAGATAGGGGAACTATACGAATCATTCAGATAAATATTCAAGTTTATTTTGCTTTTAGGAAATTAGTCAAACAGAGTATGGGAAAACATGGGGGGGGGGGGGGGGGAAAGGACGCAGCAAGGCACCAAACGTGTTGACAAGAAGCCTTCTTCAGCAAACAAACAACAGTAAGACGGTTGTACCTTCTCACTTGCTGTGCTGTCAGTTGATCTCGGTTTTTTTTCTATAATATATTTCAATCTGTATTTTTATAGAAATTTTATAGTACGATTACGGCGAATAGTGTGAGTATCGCTGGCTTTGGTGGCGTCTTTCTCTGTAAGCTGGTTTTTCAGTCCTTTGTTGCGTAGTGTTCAACCAACGAGCCGAATCTTCAAACAGAATACATTTTCAAAACGATTGTAACGGTCCGTAACGCAAACATGAACAGGCATTAATGCATCACATCGGCCACTCAAACTTATCATAATGTAACTGTCTGACATAACCTGTCACAATCGAACTGTCTGACATAACCAGTCACAATAGAACCAACTGACAAAACCTATCATAATGTAACTGTCTGACATAACCTGTCACAATCGAACTGTCTAACATAACCTGTCACAATCGAACCGTCTGACATAACCTGTCACAATCGAACTGTCTAACATAACCTGTCACAATCGAACTGTCTAACATGACCTGTCACAATCGAACTGTCTGACATAACCAATCACAATAGAACCGACTGAAAAAACCTGTCACAATGGAACTGTCTGACATAACCTGTCATAATCGAACCGTCTGACATAACCTGTCACAGTCGAACTGTCTGAAATAACCTGTCATAGTCGAACTGTCTGACATAACCTGTCACAGTCGAACTGTCTGACATAACCTGTCGCGCAGCAGTTTTGAGTACCGCGCAGCAAATTTCCATGCAAGTGAAAGGGCTGTAAAATTTTAGGCACAAAAAAATTGAAGCTGTAAAACTTTGCACACAATTGTATGATTTTGCACACGAACCAACAAACCTTAGAGGGAACATTGCCTGTCACATTGGAACGGTCTGACATAACCTGTCACAATCGAATGGTCTGACATAACCTGTCACAATCGAACGGTCTGACATAACCTGTCACAATCGAACGGTCTGACATAACCTGTCACACTTGAACTGTCTGACATCTGTTGTGTCTGTATCATCATTTATTTTTTAATTTTAAATTCATACTGTTATTGGTATGCATGAACCGGCACAGTTGGCGGAGGGGGATTATAAGGGTGAGTTCATAACATACTCTATGGAGGGTGAGTTCATAACATACTCTATGATGGGTGAGTTCATAACATACTCTATGGTGGGTGAGTTCATAACTTACTCTATGGTGGGTGAGTTCATAACTTACTCTATGGAGGGTGAGTTCATAACATACTCTATGGAGGGTGAGTTCATAACATACTCTACGGAGGGTGAGTTCATAACATACTCTATGGTGGGTGAGTTCATAACTTACTCTATGGAGGGTGAGTTCATAACATACTCTATGGAGGGTGAGTTCATAACATACTCTATGGAGGGTGAGTTCATAACATACTCTATGGAGGGTGACTTCATAACATACTCTATGGAAAAAAAAAACAAGAAAGAAGAAACACAGGCCTCCCTCCCTCAACGTCCCTCCCTCCCACACACACACTTTTTTTTTTACCCGTAAAGAACAAAACATCATTGATTAAAATGAGATGTGAGAACGTGATGTAGTGTGGGATGGATCATGGTGTGGGTGTGTGTGTGTATTTGTGTGTGTGTTAGAGACATGTGCGTCTTAGTCTTAGGGGCATGGTGTTTGTGGTAGGAAAAGGGTTGGGGTGGCAGGCACATGGGGAGGGGTGTGATGGTGGTGCCAGGGAATTGACTGGTCCAATTGAAGGAATTGCTCTATTTTTTTGAAATTCAATTGACACGTTGATATGTAGTTGCACAATTTATTTTAATGATATTTGTGAACTTAGAGACAGCCGGTACATTCATTGCCCGGGGCCATAGACAGAGAGACTGGTGTTTTCTGGGGTTTTTGGAACAGCAATTTGATAAAGTGAAGGAAAGAAGGGGGGTGGGCGTGGAATGAGTTAAAACACAAGTTTCACAAACAGTGGTCCTCAAGATGATGCTATAGTGCACTGCATCTGGGGGGTTATTACTTCCCTTGTCACACAGAGTTATCGTTTATTTTTTTTGCGGAGGAGTACAAAGAGTTTAAAAGTTGGCTACGGACATAGCGAAAACACAGCTTTACAAGCATTTGAGCATTCCTAGTGAGTGGAATAGAAAATATTTTGACATTTCTTCTTAAACTGGACACTATCTGTTACTGTGTACAATTTTATTAAAGTAACTTTATTAGTTTAAACATACAGTTTTTAAATGTACCAATATGTCGGCTGCAGTGGTGTTTCATCAAATGTGTATTTAAAATTTCAAGGTTAATTATTTTAATGCGAAATAACAATTAATAAAATGTCTCGACTTTCAGTCGGACACTAACTGTCACTGCTTACAGTTTTATTACAATGACTGCTTACAGTTTTATTACAATTACTGCTTACAGCTTTATTATAATTACTGCTTACAGTTTTATTACAATTACTGCTTACAGCTTTATTACAATTTCTGCGTACAAGCTTTATTAGAATTACTGCTTACAGTTTTATTACAATAACTGCTTACAGTTTTATTGCAACTGCTGCCTATAGTTTAATTGCAATTACTGCCTACAGTTTTATTACAATTACGGCTAACAGTTTTATTACAATTACTGCTTACAGTTTTATGACAATTACTTCTTACAGTTTTATTACAACAGCTTTATTAGTTTAACATGAGGTATTTCATTGTACCGTTATGGCGGCCGCAGAAGCTTTTAGTCAATTAAAAAAAAAATTTGGATGTTAATAATTTTAAGGATAACTAATAAATAAGTGCCTTTAATTTTAGCAGAACACTATCTGTTACTTTGTTAAACATTTTTTATCGCTACAGCTTTACTAGTTGTAAAATGAAGTGTTTCAATGCACCAATGCCAATGTATCGGCCGCAATAGGTTTTCGTTAAAACTGTTTTTTTTTTGGTTAGATCAGGAGGACTGAGGAGGTTAATTATTTTAATGGGAAATAATAATAAATAAAAGTCTTTAATTTAATTGGGACACTATCCGTGTCACAGTGGAAATTTGAATTTCAATAGCTTCATTAATTGAATAGCTATGCTATTTTATTTTTACTTTTATTAAAAAAAAAAAGTATTGGTTTTCACGAATATCAACATTAATCGCGCCACCCTATATAATTGAGTTTCTTTATTGGTTTGATTCTGGCAAAATGTAATGTATGAAGTGATTACATTGATCATAAAATTACCATTGTTCAGTTTCGTGTCGTCTCGATGCACTTCATTCGTACTGTTTAAGTTTAATCAAACTGATTCTTTGAATCGGTCTTCAAACTTGGCTTCTGCTACGCCATATTAATGTTAAATGTAATCTCCACAAACAAATATTATGCCCTAGACCAGTGGTCGGCAAACTCGTTAGTCAAAAATAGCCAAGAACTCAGCAGCAGAACGATTACAAAACGTTTTAAGAAACACATTTCTTTTCAAAAATCAGCCAAGAACCGTGTTTTTTTTGTTTTTTTTTGGAGTCAAAACCGATTTGTGGCCGGCTGGCTGAGCCGCACTCAGGTCGCTAAAGAGCCGCACTCAGGTCGCTAAAGAGCCGCACTCAGGTCGCTAAAGAGCCGCACTCAGGTCGCTAAAGAGCCGCATTCAGGTCGCTAAAGAGCCGCACTCAGGTCGCTAAAGAGCCGCATGCGGTTCGCGAGCCGCGATTTTCCGACCACTGCCTTAGACAAACGTTTTTATTTAATACACACAAGACTGACAAGACGCATTCAGTGTACCAAAAATAAAGAGGAAAACCGAAGTAACTCATGACACCACTTTCGGTTTAAAAAATAAAAAAAGCTTAACACATCAAATGTCAAGTCTGTTGCCTACCTGTCAAGATACAGTTTCTGTTACTCGGAGAAAAAAGATGAACAAGGGCAAAATCCTTTGTTTCTTCAGACGGTTGCAATGCCCAGGGACACAGTTTACTTCTACCGCGATTTGTTGAGTAAAAAAAATTAAATCTCAGTCGATGGACACTTTTAGACATGAAGCTTTGATGTAATCTTAGTGGTGAATGCAACCCTGGACCGACATCGTAAACCGACACCTGCCGGAACCAGCGATGTCTTCTCACTAAGTACATCTTACAAGACACTTTATACGGCTAAACGTATTCCTGAAAGACACCTCATACGAATAAAAGTATTCCTGAAAGACACCTCATACGAATAAAAGTATTCCTGAAAGACACCTCATACGAATAAAAGTATTCCTGAAAGACACCTCATACGAATAAAAGTATTCCTGAAAGACACCTCATACGAATAAAAGTATTCCTGAAAGACACCTCATACGAATAAAAGTATTCCTGAAAGACACCTCATACGTCTAAACGTATTCCTGATTTCTAGTCCTGCAAGGATTCAGACAGGCTAATCCCGTCTGATCCGGTATGTACACTATTAAGCTTGAGCAGTTCGGGGCTGCGAGCCAGGAAAACCCGAGTTAACAACGTTAAAGGACCGTTATGAACGATTTGCACATCCCGCCTTTGAGAGACTCGATGAAAGAGAAGAACATTCAAAGAATTCGTTCGTTGAGCACCTTTCGATTTATTGAATATCACGTGACCCATTTTAACGTATACAGTTTTTATCGTTACTCCAAAATCTAGTGACACACGCGTGACACGCATGTCACCAGGGGCGTCACTAGGGGAGGTGTGGGCCGTTCCGGAAGGCACCACGAGAGGGGGGGGGTTACACCAAAGGTTGCCAACTCGATAAAATGAAATTTGCGAAACATTTTCACAAACTTCATAAATGTTATGGACTAGCAAACTTTGTAGGGTCATATTTTTGAAGTTATGAAAGCTGAAAAACAAAATAAAATACGATCATATTTCTATGACTCTATGCCCAATGTTTAATATCAAATACGACTCTATATCTATGACTCTATGCACCATGTTAAATATTAAATACGTTTGTTTCTATGACTACAACTCTATTTCATTTGACCATGAGATATGCGTCTATTTTAAGCAATCGCTTAATGTATGATTTCTCAATAAAATATAAGAACAAGGTATGCTAAACTTGAATTCATAGACAGGACAAACGATTTGGACGTTTCTGCTTAGAGCCTTCATCGGCAAACAAGACAAAAAGAAGTATGACAAGTAACAGAGCACAGTAAAAAAAAAACTTTGGAGATTTCCTTTTGTTGCCGAAAGAGTGATTATTTAATACACACATGACTGGCAAGAAACATTCAGTTTACCAACAATAAATGAATTCAAGTGTTAGCATACCTTTTTCTTCTTCTTCTTCTTCTTCTTTATTTTGAGGGCCCACGATCAATGAATTGATCATTCTGGCTCCTATTTCATTTACACAACTTGAATGCAGTCCATCAATTATTATGATTTCTCATAAGTTTTCTCTTCATTTATGATTATCAAAGTTTAAAGCGAGCCTCACTAAATGGTTTATGCGATCTATTATGTTTTTATAGAGATCTTAAAGTTCTTACGGACATTTACGGAAAGTCATTTTAGGTCATGTTTTGGTACGGAGTGCTTGTAAATGTGCGGGCGGTTGGAAACCCTGGTGACACCAAAGGGAAACATTGCAAATTGACAGAGCGGGCTCAAGTCGGTTCCATAAAATATCTAAGCTAAATACGAAGGCAGGACCCCACGAGAAACGAATGCCACAAGAACAAGAACAGGTTGCCACAAGAGCTGTCTACCACTAGGCAGAGTGCCACAAGCACCGAACGCCACAAGAATCGGTTGCCACAAGGCAGAGTACCACAAGAACAGTGAGGCACAAGAACAGAGTGCCCCAAGAACAGGCTGCCACATGAACATGTTGCCACAAGAACAGGTTGCCGCAAGAGCAGAGTGCTACAAGAACAGGTTGCCACAAGAGCAGAGTGCCACAAGAACATGATTTAGTCGCCTAGCTTAATTTGTTGACGCTCTAAGTGGGTCATCATTTATTCCAGTATAATAGTAATAATTGTCATCGTTTTTATATGTTGCATCTTTTTGCCCATGGCTCAATGGTCTCTGGTCCAGGTTACGAAGCCAAAGATTGTTCAATATTGAAAGTATAAATAGCAATCAATAAAGGGGACTTCCTAGAATTTCCCTAAATCCTCTCATTTTGCCTACAATTTTCTCTCACAATCTGTGTGTATGTTCCTTGACGTAAGAGGAGATTTTCAAAAATAAAATTGTAAAGAGCTATCTGCCATCTAACATAAAATATCACAGTCTATCCGATCTTGCGTTTTTGTCAGTAGAAATTTGAAAGGTATGAGATGAAGAGAGCCAACTTTGATGGAGTGCTTGGCAGGTTTGATGGAGTGGTTGACAGGTTTGATGGCATGGTTGACAGGTTTGATGGGGTGGTTGACAGGTTTGATGAAGTGGTTGACAGGTGTGATTAGTGGTTGACAGGTTTGATGTAGTGGTTGACAGGTTTGATGGAGTGGTTGACATGTTTAATGGAATGGTTGACAGGTTTGATGGAGTGTTTGACAGGTGTACACCTTTGAAGACTAGGAGAGTCAAGTTTTAACTATTAAGATTAATGTTTCAATAAAAAGTAATTTAGATGCATTTTAAAAAAAAGTTAACAACACTGTTACCGCAAAAGTCGTATCTTATGTTTTCTTCTTTGTCTTTGCTGTAGGTCTTAATTTTACAAGGAACACCACAAGAGATTATGTTTGATCTGGTTAAGAGTTATGGTGATCTTGAGCGAGGGGATTCCGAAAGGGTGGTGGTGACACCATGAGTTTACCGCACCGGGTGAAACCAGCCCTAGTGACGCCTCTGCATGTGACACATTTAAAATTTCGGTTGAAAACTCTCGGTTAGATTATTAAAAAAGGAAACGAGTAAAACAAAGTGTGTGTATCACCCTGAAAAAGTAACGCCACGAAACAGTGAATGTGTCGACAGGAAGCCTTCGTCAGCGAACAAACGACAGAACAACAGTATTATTTTTCTTAAAAAGCACTTAGCTGAAAGGTAGTATCCGAAAGGGCAGAAAAAAAAAAGAATTGTGGTTAGATTATTGCAACATAAGATCTGTAACTTATTCGACTCACGTTTTAAAAATCTTAGACTGAATAGGACACTATTTATGTTTCAAGTTAAAATAACTAGATCTTTTAATTTTTTTTATTTAGTATTTAAAATAGAATATGCGATAAGTATTTATTGAAGTTTGTTTGCCTGACTAGAAGTCAGTAGATAAGTTTCTTTGGTGAAGCGCTCGGCCACCCCCGGATCTTAGCCGCATGCGGCCATTTGAATGAAAAGTTGCGGGTTTTCTTGTTACTAATCATGACAATTAAACAATATGCGGCTCCCAAAATATCTTCTTAGCAGTTGCATATTTTTAAACAAGGGCTCCTCTCTCGTTAAAATTTTTTTTGTATAAACCTTTGTCCTCGTAGTACAGACCCATCAAAATAAACAGAATGTTCCAGCTCTTGGGATCGATAAATCTTCTCTTATCACATCCGTGCCTCCTCTCATCGAGTCACCACGTGGCCCCAACCTTTTGTTTGCAGTTGTGTAACCAGCTCCAATCCATCTCTCTCACCACATCACTTCGTGTCACCAGGCATCGCGGTGAAAAAGAAGAAGAAAAAAAAACCAACTCACAACAAACCTGACCGAAGGGACACTTAAGAGGAAGGTCACAACACTAAAGTGACACGGCTACCGATTTTATTGGGGTTACGGTGGACCCCCCTTGATGGCCATTAGTGCGCAGTTGTTTTGAATAGCAAACGGGGGGCACGCCACATTAGTTCTAATATATTCTTGAGCCCTACTGGTGGGGTCTGAGGCGCCCAGGGTTAAGCCCGCTCCCACTTAAAATGAATACATTATTTTTTTTCTCTTTGTTTTTTGGAAAGGTTATCAGTAAAGAACCCCTGAAATCACTTCATGTCTGTTGCACGACAGATGCTTACGACGCACGTCGACATTGGCACCAAAGGGTTCCATGACAAAACGACAAGGTGACAAAACGACAAGTGACAAAACGACAAGGTGACAAAACGACAAGGTGACAAAACGACAAGGTGACAAAACGACAAGGTGACAAAACGACAAGATCACAAAACGACAAGGTGACAAAACAACAAGATGACAAAACGACAAGGTGACAAAATGACAAGGTGACAAAACGACAAATGACAAAACGACAAGGTGACAAAACGACAAGGTGACAAAACGACAAGTGACAAAACGACAAGTGACAAAACGACAAATGACAAAACGACAAGAGACAAAACGAAAAAGGACAAAACGACAAGAAGACAAAACGACAAGAGGACAAAACGACAAGGTGACAAAACAACAAGAGGACAAAACGACAAGATGACAAAACGACAATAAAACAACAAAAAGACAAAACGACAAGGTGACAAAAGGACAAGGTAACAAAACGACAAATGACAAAACGACAAGGTGACAAAACGACAAGGTGACAAAACGACAAGTGACAAAACGACAAGTGACAAAACGACAAATTACAAAACGACAAGTGACAAAACGAAAAAGGACAAAACGACAAGGTGACAAAACGACAAGAGGACAAAACGACAAGGTGACAAAACCACAAGAGGACAAAACGACAAGGTGACAAAACGACAAGGTGACAAAACGACAAGAGGACAAAACGACAAGGTGACAAAACGACAAGGTGACAAAATGACAAGGTGACAAAACGACAAAACTACAAAGTGACAAAACGACAAGGTGACAAACAATCGTTTTTGTCACTTGTCGTTTTGTCTTTTGTCGTTTTGTCTGGTTATCGCACCAAAGGTAGAGTGATGAACTTTAAAAAAAAACAAAAAACAACGACATGTGCTGGATGCGATTTCGTAATATTAAATTAACTAGAATGATGAGCTCCCTTGCTTCGCAACGTTGTTTTGGAGAATGAGTAGTATAATAAAACTATGTAAAAAGCATTTTAAAACATGAGGTATTTTTGTGTTGTTGAAATCTGAAAGTGCTACATCTGACCCAATGTCACAAGAAGAGAAGGAAGACACTAATAATTATCTGTACTAGATAGATATTGATAGCCAAGAGAAGTTACTTGGCTAGGGATGGTGTCGCCTACTCCACGAAACAAACCCTGCATACGGGCTTAAGATACGCCACCCATCAATACCAAGAGAACAGTGCCAATCTCTGAGGAGGGGGGGGGGCAGACCGCTGCCACTCCCGGTTCCCGTTCCTACGTCACTGGTCAAAAATTGTAGGCCCAACAACACTACTAGCATTTGACCCGAAAAAATCTTTGTACCCACCACGGTATCATTTTTAATTTTAATGTAATTTTTATCTTTAGGGTAGAGTTCAGTAGAGGGTGTTGACAGCGGCGTCCCTGGTAACATGTTTTAATCTTATAGAATGTCCCGAGAGTGTTAAACTAAAAAAATTTCTCTTTTCACCGTTACAACCTTGAGTAAGTGAGTGAGTGAGTGAGTGATTGAGTGAGTGAGTGAGTGAGTGTGTGAGAGTCAGTCAGTGATTTAGTGAATGATGGAGTCAGTGAGTCATTCAGTTAGGAGTAAGCTAGTAAGTCCGTCAGAGGTATTTAACTTTTATATGTATACAGAGGCGTAGTGATAGGGGGGGGGGGCAAGGGAGAAAGATGTCTCCGGGCGCCAGCTAGTTAGGGGCACCAAAATGTGCTTTGATATTATTTTATTGATTAAAAAGTGGGTTTGAGAGTTGAAAAAAAGAAAAAGGGGCGCTTTAACATGGATCTTGTCCCCGGGCGCCAAACACCCAAGCTACGCCTTTGTATGTATATAAATATTTATATAGTTACGAGAAACTAATGTGTTTCTAAAACATTAACTAGCATGACTTCATGACTTCTGGGGATTTATATATAAATGATAGGCAGTAGTACATCTATTATACTGAGGTTCAATCAGTTTCAAACATTTATGTAAAGTAACAACTGCTTTACTTGAAAACCTTTGTACAAAGATTATAAGACGTTGCTTTCATATTCTTCCAATTAGCCTTTTGCACTCCAATCAGCCTCGTGCACTCCAATCTGCCTCTTACACTCCAATCTGCCTCTTGCACTCCAATCAGCCTCTTGCACTCTAATCAGCCTCTTACACTCCAATCTACCCCTTACACTCCACTCAGCCTCTTACACTCCAATCTGCCTCGTGCACTCCAATCAGCCTCTTGCACTCTAATCAGCCTATTGCACTCTAATCAGCCTCTTGCGCTCCAATCAGCCTCGTGCACTCCAATCAGCCTCTTACGCTCCAATCAGCATCTTGAACTCCAACCAGCCTCTTGAACTCCAACCAGCCTCTTGAACTCCAACCAGTCTGTGGCGCTCCTTATGTAACAAAGGAAAGTCATGGCTTTTTTTCAAAAAAATCTTCGTTTATTTTGGACCCAAAATGTCCAGCTTTCCCAACTTCTTTCCAGCTTCTAGTATCAATTGTCTGGTTAAGTTATTCTCAAATGTTTTCCGGCCACCGCCCCTTTGGTACCATAAACTTATACCCCATTACTATTTCCAGAATAAAGGTTTGCACAATCCTTCATGTTAGATGAAAAAAAAAAACACAACTTAATGTCAAAGTGAAACCTGTATAGGAACAATGGAACGCAATACAATTGAAAATTTTTACTTTTCTTACTTCATTAATAAACTGAACAATTTGATCAAGCTCAACCTCAACCTTTTTTTTTTCAAGTATAAATTTGACGATTAATATAGCACGATTTTTTTAGATGGCTGTCTTATTCTCTGGTAAAGTATTGTAAATGGCACGGTTGCAGTGATATTTTTTTTTAGTTCCTTTTTAAAGTTTCCTAGCAGAAACTTCACTGCTCCCTAACCCCAACACTAACCCCTAACCTTAAACCTAACCCTAACCCTAACCCTAACCCCAACCCTATCCCTAACCTTAACCCTAACCCCAACCCTATCCCTAACCTTAAACCTAACCCTAAACCTAACCCTAAACCTAACCCTAAACCTAACCCTAACCCTAACCCCAATCCTATCCCTAACCTTAAACCTAATCCTAACCCTAACCCCAACCCTATCCCTAACCTTAAACCTAATCCTAACCCTAACCCTAACCCCAACCCTATCCCTAACCTTAAACCTAACCCTAACCCTAACCCTAACCCCAACCCTATCCCTAACCTTAAACTTAATCCAAACTCTAACTATGCTTTGTAGTTCCTTTTTGAAGATCCCTAGATGGAACTTCATAGCTCAATATTTCTACGCGACGTCTATGCGTTAAGCAAAGCTTGACGACCTCACTAAATCAAGGAGCCTCTAAACCACATTCCACGGTGCAGAATATTTTTTAAATTAAAACCATTCCGTAGCTAAAACTCTTGTAACCCTATCTCAAAATTTTGGGTGACGCCTAATTTCCTATTTAGCTGGATGAAACCAACACGTCAACAATTGCTTCAATGATCAAAACGGCTATATCGCTCAATCTGTCATCTCACTCAGAGGCGTCCACGAAGGGATGGGGAAGTGTGGAGATGAAGCAGACGCGTTCACTCAGAGTGAGGGGTGGGGAATAAATCTCTCTCCCCCCCCCTTTTTTTTGCCTGGCTGAGTTTTGAATTTTTTGAGGTAAAAAATGAAATATGGTAGAGGAAAAAAATAAAATTGATAATTTATAAATTTGGGATTAGCCGGGATTATACTCTAACCAAACGGCTGAATAAGACAGATTTTTTTCACCACTCATCCATCAAGTTACCGTCCACATATGTTTTTTTTTTTTTTTTAAATGGAAAATAAAGACATAACTAAAAGTCAACGTACATTAATTTTTTGAACAATAACTAAATTTGAAAATTTTATTTTCCAAAAATTATGAATTTTTATTATTGCATAGTCGAAAAATGTTAGAAAATCTGTAAATTTTTGCAGATTTAATTCGAATTAAAAACCAAGCCAACAGGGTTTCTTCTGCACGCCCGGGGGGGGGGGGCACCGGGAGAAAGTCAAGTTATCCCCCACCCGGAGAATTAATTAGCACGAAAATAAAGCAAAGTCAAACTTGAAAAGGAAAAAAATAAATTGTCATGTAATTTTTTTAATTTTAAAGATTAGTAAATTGGGGAAATATTGGGATATTTAGTGGGTCCATTAATGGGACCAATCCCTAGTGGGGCCATTAATGGGGCCAATTCATAATGGCATCAATCGTTGGAAAAAAACTTAGGCCTTTAATGGGACCAACCGATAGTGGACCAATGAACATCTTACGCCCAATACATTCGACGTCGTCCACATCAGACCCAGATATTTTATTATCTTTGTGCAACAACCTTATTGTAGGCTGAACCTCATATTGAATATGATGAGAGAAAGTAGGGTACATTGTTGATTGAATATGATGATTTAAAAATATAGTTATTAGTATAATTGTTTGACATTCATATAAAAATTATAGACTAAATATATATACATATAGCTTCTACAAACCCATACTCCCTCCCCCCCTTTTTTTTGTTTGCATCTTGTAAGAGTTGAAAAGATTTGTGAAATGTTATTATTTTACTTGCTGTTTGTGACGGCCAGAATATTTCGATGGAGAATTTATTTTTTTAAAAATTACTTTTAATTGAACAAGTTTCACGAAATAAATAATTTAAATAAAAATTTAAAAACAACAGAAAATATAACCATTTAGTAACAACGGATAATATATTATGTGTTTAAATGAAATGGAAATAAGGGCGAGAGACTGCAATCAGGTTAGGTAAAATAAAATGAGCGAAACAAAATATTGGAAAACCTGGAAAAAAAAAGGGGACGCAGCACATCAACGCACGTGTCGGCAAGAAGCCTTCTCCAGCGAACAAACAACAACAAACAACGTAAAAATAGCAAGAAACATGTACCTGCAACGTAGTATTGCGATTGGTTGTCAAAGACATTGAACTTAATACCCTGCAACTTCCAGATCCTTTTTTGTATGGAGCAAGCATTTTTGATAAGTAGTGAGTGATGTCTTTTGGTGTCAGCACCAAGAGAAGGATTTTTGTCAACCGAAGTCAGAATGAAAAAGTAAAATCTGCATCAATCTCGATATAGAGCTTAAGGCACTTTGGTTGTACAATGGTACAAGAGAGTCTGCTAAAATTTAATTCACTGCGGTAATGACGTTTTGAAGCTATCAGATGCTCGTGATGATTACTAAGAAAGCATGATTAAAACTGTCTCCAACGTTTAATTCCCTGGAATAACGGTTACAGCCAGTCATTGATGGTAGTGTTCCCTTACCTGATGGTAGGGTTCCATTACTTGATGGTAGTGTTCCATTACCTGATGGTAGTGCTCCATTACCTGATGGTAGTGCTCCATTACCTGATGGTAGTCATTACCTGATGGTAGTGCTCCATTACCTGATGGTAGTCATTACCTGATGGTAGTGCTCCATTACCTGATGGTAGTGCTCCATTACCTGATGGTAGTGCTCCATTACCTGATGGTAGTGCTCCATTACCTGATAGTAGCGCTCCATTACAAGATGCTAATGCTCCATTACCTGATGGTAGTGCTCCATTAGCTGATGATAGTGATCCATTACCAGATGATAGTGCTCCATAACCTGATAGTAGTGCTCCATTACCTGATGTCAATGCTCCATTACCTGATGGTAGTGATCCATTACCTGATGGTAGTGCTCCATTACCTGATGGTAGTGCTCCATTACCTGATGGTAGTGCTCCATTACCTGATGGTAGTGATCCATTACCTGATGGTAGTGTTCCATTACCGGATGCTAGAGCTCCATTACCCGATGGTAGTGCTCCATTACCTGATGGTAGTGCTCCATTACCTGATGGTAGTGCTCCATTACGTGATGGTAGTCATTACCTGATGGTAGTGCTCCATTACCTGATGGTGGTGCTCCATTACCTGATAGTAGCGCTCCATTACAAGATGCTAATGCTCCATTACCTGATGGTAGTGTTCCATTACCTGATGGTAGGGTTCCATTACCTGATGGCAGTGCTCCATTACCTGATGGTAGTTCACCATTAAACCGGTTGTTTTAGGACGATTCTGATCTGACACTAGACATTTCAATGTTCTGTCATACCATGCAAGCCAGCCATAGATTTTTTGATGACAAGCATTTCAAAACCCAATGTCAGTTTTCGGTCAATTTCTTTTAATATTCTCCACTTAAAAGGGAACCCGGTTTTTAGTTTTTTTTTTTTTGTTGTTTTTTTTTGGGGGGGGGGGGGCATAACGGTTTATAAACAAGCGTTATTAGCTGAAGGCAAATTAGCTAAGCACAAATGTAACCTTGTTGATCGCCGATGTTTGGAAGTTCGATTAATAGTCATCTCTCTTTGCTAAGTGGAGAAAGATAAACTATGTCTATCCTCCACAATTAGTTGTCGTAATATTAAATCTTTCTGAAATACAAAAAAAATATAGCCTACTTTTAATCTCAATAAGTTTTCCCGTTATAATTCTCCAGCGCTACCTTTGGATGTCCCAACACGCCCTCCCCCCCCCATCCCCCCACTCAAAATATTCCAAGCCTTTCAGCACCCCTTTGAGCTATCCCACCGCCCCCAGCGGTACCGCGCACTTTGAGAACCACTGATCGAGACTCTTAGATCTCTTGACTAAATGTGATAATCCTCTCTTGGAGTCACATTTTGGCATCCTGATGGTAGTGCAGACTGTCTAGGTTTTTGGAATTTGGCTAAATCAAAAAAAAAAAAAAAATATATATATAATTCTCTATAGGAACCATTTTATTTAAATCATGTAACCGAATTCGAGATCTATTTAATACATCTTACAATAAAGACCCCACGCCATCAACTTTTGCTGTTAGGATTTGTTTACTATGTTCTTCACGTTTTACGGTTATATATTAATATATATAATGGAGGGTAGGATGCATGGACTTCATATGGACCTTCATATATATATTATATATATATATATATATATATATATA
>CAXITT010000132.1:102287-114837 GCA_964033795.1 Lymnaea stagnalis | reverse complement strand
TATATATATATATATCAGTTTGATATATAACATTTAATTTCTTTGATTCTCAACCAAAAAAAAAAAAATGTTTCTCCTTGCAGTCCCTACATCTTCACGTGTTTAGTCTGTGCCACCCTCCTTACAAATATTGCTTTCAAGATAAGCAAAAGATCCGAAATGTTCTTGTCAGGTTTCTTGTGCTATCATTGAGAAACTGAGTTACGGGGCCGGAATTAAAATTGCTAAACTGTGAGCGGGTATTTTTAGTATGTCTCAATCACGTTGATACCAACAGCAGAACCAAATCCGTGTGCCAGACATTGTAATCCCCCTTCCCCCCCCCCCAGCCACGGCGACACATCAAAGTCCATGCATCCCACCCTCCACATCCCCCCCTTTTTTCTTTCCATCCTCCCCTTCCTACCCCCTCCTCCACCCCAACGCCCTAACCCTTTAACCTTGTTTCACCTCAAAGTTATTTTTACTCGTTCAAAAGTCAATTAAACATGTCATTAGAAAGCAATTGTGTGTCAACTATTTTCTCCAACCCTTGCAGTTGCGGTGCCTCCATGTCTGGTCGTGCTGACTTCTTTGATATATCAAATGATAAAAATAAAAAAAGCGCGGAGAGACTGCAATCAGGTTAGGTAAAAGCAAATATGCGAAACAAAGTATGAGGAAACCTGAAAACAGGACATTTACAAGCAACAAACGTCTCGGCAAGATGCCTTCCTCGGCGAACAATCAACAAGCAACACAAATAGATGGATCAATCAAAATACACACTTCGTTGGTAAAGATTATCCGAGAGGACAGCAAGAGAAATGCGATAGATCATTCTGCTCTCCTTCACCTGTTCAATCTTGTTCCCGTCCTCTCCATTTTACAACCAAATCGCCGTAGACTTACTTTCCTCTCTTCCTCCCCCCTATGGTCTATATTAAATCTTTCGCATACTACTTGTCTATTACATTTCCCTCGCTGTTCTTTCGGATACCACATTTCAGCTAAGTGTTTATTTTGATTGTTATATTTGTGCAACTATAGTTGTTTGGGTCTTCCTGCACCGCGGACGCTTTAACGAGACAGAGAAAGACCCAACACGGCCGATTAATTTTTATTTAACATGTGGAATATTTTAAGAAACGAAAAACCTTTACTGTTAAAATGATAGAGAAACTGACTTGTGGAGCAGATAGAAAAAATCTGACAGATAAGATCATATTAAAAATCAAAACAGCTTTACACAAAAGATGAGAGTAAAATTTGAAGTTCTTGTTTCCAATCACCCTCTCTTTGTTATTGTTCCGCCCCAGTATCTGATAAGTGTGTGTGTGTGTGGGGGGGGGTGGGGGAGGGGAGGGGGCCTGGCTAGACAGTTACTGGATTACCAGTGGACGCGATATTCAGCGTACAAAAGATGAGAGTAAAATTTGAAGTTCTTGTTTCCAATCACCCTCTCTTTGTTATTGTTCCGCCCCAGTATCTGATAAGTGTGTGTGTGTGGGGGGGGGGTGGGGGAGGGGAGGGGGCCTGGCTAGACAGTTACTGGATTACCAGTGGACTCAATATTCAGCGGTGATCTGGGGCAATCGTCATTTATTCGGCCAAGTCAGTGGTCGGCAACCATAATAGTCAAAAGAGCCAAATTCAGCAGCACGACGAGCAAACATTTTTCAGAGCCAAATTACTTTTCAAAAACCTGTTAAGAACCATTTTTTTCGGTGTCAAAACCGATTTGTAGCCGACTGGCCGAGCCGCACTCAAGTCGCTAAAGAGCCGCGTGCGGCCAGTGCCGTCTTAAGGCATGGGCCCCAGTAGGCACTGGCCCAGGGCCCCGCCCTAGTAGGGGGCCCCACGATTCTAGGAGACTCACTATGATAGAGGCATTATGCTTTACATATTTTTAATGAATATTGAAAGATTTTGACAATTTATTTGGATTTAAAAGATGCAATTCCCCAATTTTAACCCATTTGATATATCAGCACATTCCAAAATTAATATTATAATACGAATCAAAGTTGGACAATTTTAAATCTTTCAAAAGGGAATAGCTCTCATCAACAAGTTTTAATGTTCCCAGATGATATGAATCGAAAAAAAATAAGGTAAGAATTAATGTTTACAATCATGTTAGACAAAGATGTTGGCCACGGGCGGTAATAATAATAATAATAATAATAAGACGTCTTATATAGCGCGGTACCCCAGCCTAGGGCTGGGCTCACCACGCTGTACATAAAAATTTTATCAAAAGAGACATAATCATGACATTAAAATAAAATACATTTATGAAATAAAGAACAGCAATGTATATTCACCCACCCCACCACATAACTTTTACAAGGCAATCCATGGACGGCAGCCAGCAAAATCATTTATCGGTCAGAGGAGGGGAATCAGTCAGGGTAGTATAGATAAAAAAAGATATGTTTTGAGTGCAGTTTTGATGCGCCACTGCTCAGTAGTGAAGTAAGTGGGGAAAAGTCTACTCTAGCACCAGTTTAAGTACGACTGAAGTTAATCAGCATTTTATAAAGGAATGTGTAGGTCACCAATGAAAAATGCTTTTTAAAAGTAAATTTATTATTAAAATAACAAACGAAACAATTTATGTTTTCTAAAATGAAAAATATTTTTTTTTTTCTGTCTCTGAAAAAACATAGATGATAAATAGAAGCGAAGGTCAGAGCTGAAGGCAGAAATATCTAGGTATTAAGGTGTAATAATAATTTTTTGTCACTGTTAAATCTCAAAGTCATGTTCATCTTACACAGCTCAACACAGAGATCCATTTGATTACTTACACTATAACAATCATTTCCCAATGTTCGTTTTGATAGCGTCGCACTTGTGAGTTTGAAAGGAAAAATATTTTATTTTAAAAAAAATTACGTTTATTATTTTAAAGAAAAATTATCTTTTGAACGGATCGCAGCTATAACAATATAAATATATATAATAAAGGTATATGCTTCTTGGTGCATAACCCTTTAAGCGGAAATGAAACTTAGTTTTATTAGTGAAGCACAGAAGAGAAATAGAGCTGCAGATGGGACAAGGAAGATGGGTAAACTTGCAAAATTAACATCTTGGTTAAATCCAAGCGCAATAGAAGTTTATCTTATTGTAGTACATGAGAATGGAGAAGATCATCGCAAGAATATGATGGCATATTTGCTTCGACGCAAAGAAGCTGGGTGTTTAGATCCATTATTAATCAAGCATCATAGGTCAGAACAGAAGTACTGAGATAAAGTTCTTACATGTATGGTTTATGTCATTCGCTTTCTTGCCTCCAGAGGTTTGGCAGATCGTGGAGAGAATCAAACTATTGGGTCAGTAAACAATGGAAATTTTTAAGGTAATTTAGAGCTGTTGAGTGAATTTAACTCTTTTTTTGGAAGAGCCTCTCAAACTATATGGAAATGCTGGAAAGGGGAACGCATCATATCTGTCGGCAAATATTTGTGAAGAATTTATTGATCTAATGGGGCAACATGTCCTTTGTGCTATTTTGGAAGAAATTAAAGGATCAGATATTATTCAATAAGTTTGGATTCCACTTCAGACATTTCACATATTGATCAACTGACATTTACGGTCCGGTACATTCAAGGATGTAAGAATGTGGAGCGTTTCATCAAGTTTATTTCCATATTTGCCCACGGAGAAAAGGATCTAGCAGACACTGTTCTGGGTTTCCTGAATGAGATCAACACTCCGCTATCAATTCCGTGGTCAATCGTATGACAATGCCTCAAATTTGTCTGGACGCTACACGGGATTGTAGGCACGGATGCGTCAGCTGAACGAGTTTGTCGTGTACGTCCCTTGTGCTGGACACAGTCTGAACTTAGTGGGCATAAAACCAGCAGAGTGTTGCCTACAAGTTGGAAAATTCTTTGACTTTTGTTCAGCGCCTGTAAATTTTTTTTTTCTCAGCTTCTACACATCGATGGAATGTTCTGGTATCTTCCTTACGAAAAGATCTCGCTGTCGTAAAGTGTGTATCTGACACAAGATGTTCTGCACATTTTGTTACCGTCCATGCTCTTCATGAAGGTTTAGAAAAAAATTCAAGGTGCGCTGGATTCTATATCAGCTATCACTGATCAGGAGGTGAATACGAGGCGTGAGGCAGAAGGACTAAAGAAGAAAATGGAGAACCTGGAAACGATCTTTCTGACAATACTTTGGAACGACATTCTGGAAAGAGTGAACAAAACAAGTAAGTTCACGCAGTCAAAAGATGTTGACTTACATGTAGTCATAAAACGTCTCGAGTCTCTGAAGTCTTATAAATTAGAGAAAAATTTAGTGACTATGAACGTAAGGCCAAGAGAAGGTGTCCAGAATTAGAGTATTGTGATGGTAAGAAACGGAAACGGAATCGATGTGTCCGTCTAAGAAGATACGATGGACCAGAAGAAGTGACAGATCTATCTAAATGTGATCAAAGTGAAAAGTTCAAGATTGAAACTCTTCTCCCTATTTTGGACCCCCCGAACTCTGACCTGACACAACGTACACACGCTTATTCTTGGATTGGATATTTGTTTTTCTTTTTTACGAAATTAACAACAATTATTTCCTATGAGCTAAATAGAAAGTGTGAAGATCTAGCTAATATGCATCACAAAGACCTCAATAAGGATGCCCTATGAAATGAATGTAAGCAGCTAAAGAACTACCTGGTTAATGAGGAAAATTGTGACCCTATCACTGCTTTGTATGAACAAATAAGTACAGACAACTTGCAATCTCTATTACCTAATGTTAAAATTGCACTCAGAGTGTTCATGTCGCTGATGATAACCAACTGTACAGGGGAACGCTTATTTCCAAGATAGAAGCTCATAAAGACTCAGCTTCGCAGTACGCTGGGACAAAAAGGTTTGAATTCATTTTCACTTATGTGCATGGAAAATGACACCCTTAAGACCGACCACTGGGCTAAGTGATAAATTCTAAGCGAATGTTCGGGGTAATCAAATATCCCCGAAAACCACCTTTAGTTAACCGTGACCCTCACATCTCATGCATGTCTACCGTGACCCCCACATCTCATGCATGTCTACCGTGACCCTCACATCTCATGCATGTCTACCGTGACCCCCACATCTCATGCATGTCTACCGTGACCCCCACATCTCATGCATGTCTACCGTGACCCTCACATCTCATGCATGTCTACAGTGACCCCCACATCTCATTCCTGTCTACAGTGACCCCCACACCTTATGCCTGTCTACAGTGACCCCCACAACATGTCTGTCTACAGAGACCCTCACATCTCATGCCAGTCTACCGTGACCCTCACATCTCATGCATGTCTACCGTGACCCCACACCTCATGCCTGTCTACAGTGACCCCCACACCTTATGCCTGTCTACCGTGACCCACACCACATGCCTGTATACAGTGACCCTCACCACATGCCTGTCTACAGTGACCCTTACATCTCATGCCTGTCTACAGTGAAACTCACATCTCATGGCTGTCTACAGTGACCCTCACATCTCATGGCTGTCTACAGTGATCCTCACATCTCATGGCTCTCTACCGTGACCCTCACATCTCATGCCTGTCTACAGTGACCTCACACCTCATGCCTGTCTACTGTGACCCCCACATCTCATGCCTGTCTACAGTGACCCCCACATCTCATGGCTGTCTACAGTGAATACCACTACATGCCTGTCTACAGTGACCCTCACACCTCATGGCTGTCTACCGTGACCCCCACATCTCATGCCTTTCTACAGTGACCCCCACATATCATGGCTGTTTACTGTGACCCTCAAATCGCATGCGTGTCTACAGTGACCCCCATATATCATGCCTGTCTACAGTGACCCCCATGTCTCATGGCTGTCTACCGTGACTCTCACATCTCATGCCCGTCTACCGTGACCCCAACACCTCATGCCTGTCTACCGTGATTCTAATACCTCATGCCTGTCTACCGTGACCCTCACCTCTCATGCCTGTCTACAGTGACCCCCACATCTCATGGCTGCCTACTGTGACCCTCACATCTAATGCCCGTCTACCGTGACCCTCACATTTCATGGCTTTCTACTGTCTACCGTGACCCTCACATCTCAAAGCTGTCTACCGTGACCCTCACATCTAATGTCCGTCTACCGTTACCCTCACATCTCATGGCTGTCTACCGTGACCCTCACACCTCATGCATGTCTACCTCATGCAGTAGGACGGCCATAGACATTTCACATACAAAGCTTAGTGACTGTATAATCGCCAATAATAACTATACATTTTTAGGTATGTATGTAGGACTGCAACGCTAGTGTTCAATATGCGAGCAAAATGAAATTCCAAGAAGTTAGCACCACTTGAGATGCAGATAAAGTGTGTTTACCTGAATGCATGTTTTACCAATTAACATGAGTAAATGGGAGTGTCATGCTTTGACGTCGCCATTGTTGGGCGGGCTATTTTAAGTATGCGCTGGAATAAGGAAAGAAACAAAACAAAAAAATCCATTTGCCAATGGCTTAACATGCAGAAATTCTGGGTTGCGATAACCTTTCAGTCTGAGTAAGCAATTCATTTTCTCTATAAAGTGCAACACATCATTAGAACATTTGTGCAAAACCAATTTTGACGTTTTCACACTCGATGAAGCTCTGAAATTTTGATGTAATTTTTTTTTTTTTTTTAGATTAAATGTAATGTTAGTTTTGTCTCTTTAAAAAAAAAATGTTACCCGCACAAGTACACGACTGTAGTCCACAGGGCAGTCTGGAAGTAGAGTTCTCCTATTAATGTGGCGAAGCAAGGCACCGCTGGCCCCATAAATTTTTATGTAATTTTTTTTTTTTTTTTAGATTAAATGTAATGTTAGTTTTGTCTCTTTAAAAAAAAAATGTTACCCGCACAAGTACACGACTGTAGTCCACAGAGCAGTCTGGAAGTAGAGTTCTACTATTAATGTGGCGAAGCAAGGCACCGCTGGCCCCAAAGCCGTCCTACTTGCGGTCTTGGCCCGGGGGGGGGGCTTAGCCGGCTAATTAAACAATGGCGGCTCCCAGGACGGAGATTACAGCACCGAACTGGCCGCCGGATTACTGGGCAATTTACTACCGGTTCAACTGATATGAACGGGAGGCCCGGATGGTCAGATCAAGTTCCAGTAACATCTTCTTGTTGTTGCTTTTTTTTTTTTTTTTTTTTAAATCGAAAGTTGCCATTCGATTTTAAAACGTTAAATCTACGATGTTCAACGTAACTAGGATTTGAAATTATTTTCTTTCAAGGCATTCAAGGGGAGACGATAACCCAGAAAAACGGTGTTGTCTCTTGGTTGCTGCCTTCCTTTTCCCAAAATGGCACTGGCCTAGATAAAATTGGGTACACGAGGAACAGGCGCTGCTAAATCAGGGAATGCGTAAGCTAAGGGGAAAAGGGTGGGAATCTTCCTTTTAACTAGCTTACCCGCCCCTCATTAAGGTCAGACCTTTCAGTACTTTGATCTTGTTTGTGGACACCACTTAAAAGTTAAGTGATTCAGCAAGAACAAGAAAGGAGGTGGGTTGGGAGGGGGGTCAGAGGTCATCCATATAACTTAACTACTTCAGCGGCTACTAGTTGATCAAATATGTCTGCCAGCACGCCCCTTATTGATTTCTAAGCATACCTTTACATTCGGCTAGTACGGCCTCTGTCGATGTCTAAGGATGTCTAAAAATAGTATAGACGCGTCTTCAAATTTATTTATATATGTTTACTAGCCCATAAACCCGGCGAATAACATTTTACTTTTATAATACAATGGGGATAACCTGATCACACAAAAAAAGCGGATAGAATTAGTTTGAAATTCACTGATATTTTAAAAAAAACATTATAAAGATAATATGTCAAATTTGGCCTAGATGCAAAAATTCACGTAGAATCCTACATTGTAACATAAACCCATGTGTACAGCTTTAGTCATTGTAACGTACCATATATATGTTAATTATGATTACGTTACTTGCAATGATTGACTTGTATTATTACTTGTCCTGAATCACTGTCGTCCATTAATAGT
This sequence comes from Lymnaea stagnalis, assembly GCA_964033795.1. Lineage (NCBI taxonomy): Eukaryota > Metazoa > Mollusca > Gastropoda > Lymnaeidae > Lymnaea > Lymnaea stagnalis. The sequence continues at coordinate 106,789 of CAXITT010000132.1, read as the reverse complement.
TGATAATAAGACACGAATAACTATTTGCATCACTATATATTTAATGATTGAATACGGCACATCACATGAAATAATGTTACTAAAGATCACAATAAGTAGGGGTATCACATTTATAACTTCTTCGGTACACTTCACAAATCAATATTAAGATATTGATCAATAACTAGAATGAACATGGCCAGCGCCAAATATCTAGGAATCCTTGTCAACTGCCTTGACCGTTAATACTTCCTCCTACTCCATCCCATAATTCCTTAACTTCCTGTTATTTCTATTTAAAAAAAATAATACATTATTTTTACGAAACAAAACTGATATTCAAATATTAGTTATGTGACAGTCATTATATGGAAAATACATTTTAGAACCTCCTACATTCATTTTTGAAATTTCTTCAAATAACTTCAAAAAATACATCAGTCTAATTTCATAACATTTGAGAAAAATCTTAGACTTACAGAAAAAAAAAAAAGAAAAGATATTTATAAAATATTTCAATCCATATTTTTAAAAAATGTGATCTTTCTACAATAAGGTGGGAAATTTAAAAACAAAAGGAGATATACAAGATACATTGACCTATACAGTGTACATTCCCAGGATACCATGAAGTCTATAACATTAAAATTAAATTGTAATACATTTTTAGGTACCAATAACATTTTCAATTTTTTTCTCTCTATTTGGAATACTCTAAAACTGTCTGGATAATTTCATTCAACATGTCGGTCCCACGACCAGATGCGCCATTATGGTTGGCGTGTCAACCGGGTTGGCGTGTCAACCGGTGTGGCGTGTCAACCGGTGTGGCGTGTCAACCGGGTTGGCGTGTCAACCGGGTTGGCGCGTCAACCGGGTTGGCGCGTCAACCGGGTTGGCGCGTCAATCGGTGTGGCGCGTCAACCGGTGTGGCGTGTCAACCGGTTTGGCGTGTCAACCGGGTTGGCGTGTTAACCGGGTTGGCGTGTCAGTCGGTGTGGCGTGTCAACCGGTGTGGCGTGTCAACCAGGTTGGCGTGTCAACCGGTGTGGCGTGTCAACCGGTGTGGTAAATGCATGGTGCCACCCCCTCCCGGTGTGGATGGACACAGAAAGAAGTCATAACGAGTGCACTCTTTTGAGGCTATAGCGCCAAAGGTATGGAGCAGTTTGCATCAATCTTTGAGTCAAATTGAAAATGATACAAAAATCGTTTAAGAAACATTTAAAGACTTTTCTTTCTTTAAATATATTTAATAACATCATAGCGCCGCGAGCGTGCTGAAACAGCAGGGATGCAAGCGCTGTATAAGTATTTAATTAATCAATCAATCAATCAATCGCATCTGGACCCCTCCCTGGACATGCACAGCGTAACTCTTAACCAGATCGAACAGAGTCACTTTTATTATTGGTTTTAATTAAGTCCCGAAGCAACAAAGAAATAAGAAAACATAAAATTTGAGTTAAGTAAAAATCGTTCAAAGAATGAAAAAAACAACAACAAAAAACAAAAAAAAAAACCGAAAACAAAAACAAGCGAAAACCCCATTGAATGTAGCAGTCAAAACTTTACTTTCCTGGTATTTAGAAGGGCAAACAATCACTTCGTCAAAATCGCATTCTTCACGTTATTACTTTCAAATGACTAAACAGCAAGGCATGAAAGCTTGGATTGTTCCAGTATAGATCTTAGTAAATATTTCTTGGTAAGTTTTACTTTCTTTTTTTTAAATCGTCTCAAAATTCTGAAAACTTCAAAGAATACATTGAAGTAATTTTTCTAATCGGCCCTTCAATTCTACATTTACTGTGCCGATCAAATATCTTACGAGCATGCCTACAAGACATGGGTAGAACACGAAGATGCGGCTATCTCTCATGTGAAGACTGGACACGGTGGACCGCTCAAAAGAGTTCCTTCCGTGATCCAATGAGTGGAAAAGCAGGTACAGCAAACATGACGTGAATGACGTAAAGATGACAGTGAAGCACACAAAAAACTGCTGGTCTTCCATCGCTTCCTTGTCGATTACCAGTCATCTTGACTAAGTATTGCCAGCGCATCAAAACAGACAAGGACAAGAGAGTGAGGCTGAGGCATTACGAAACTACCCCTCACTGTACTGTTTTTTAAACGTATGTTCATACTGTGCATGTCTATGTTCAGACTGTGCCTGTCTATGTTCAGACTGTGCCTGTCTATGTTCAGACTGTGCCTATCTAGGCTACCATATTTTCTACACCACTTTTTTTACACTGAAATGGAGGAGGAATGTAGAAAAGTGTTTAAAATACAAAAAACTCTGGATCTTCCAAGTGAACGAGGCAAACTCACTGTTGGAGAAATATAATAATAATTATAATAAAGTTCATTTCAAAAACACGCTTCATCCCCAAAGGCTCGAAGCGCGGTACAAAGTCAACAAAAAACAAATCTATAATTTACCACATTTAAAACAAACGCAACACTGCAAAAACTAATTACAAGCATACAATGTCAAAGTCTTTCAACCCATTTCAACCGTGAGCAACACAGCTAATATGCATTAAATGGAAAATATGGTAGACAATCATCCCAGAAGGTGTTTGCGAAATAAATGTGTCTTTAAATCGGTTTTAAAGGACTCCAGTGTCTGGATGTTTCTGAGATCGAGTGGAAGGGCGTTCCAAATTGTTGGACCAGCAAATGCGAAAGTGCGCTTTCCGCAAGTCTCAAGGCGAACACGTGGTGTCAAGAGTTTGCCACTGTCGGATGAGCGGAGTTGTCTAGTGGGTACATAAATATCGTCAGAGAGTAAACGCATCGCTCACGCCGAAAGAAAAGCACCCAGCAAAGGACGAGCAGAATCGACTCCAATCTAACGAGGACTGAAAACAACACGTCTGCCCGACGTGCGTTAAAGCTTTCCGGGCACAAATAGGACCGGCAAGTCACCTGCGTACACCCCCTTTGAATATCAATCTTGGTCATCTTTGCATGCCGAGGACGAACCACAACAGCGGTTGTGTGTACTGAGACGATGAACTTAACTTTGTTGTGTTATCTGTTTACTTAGTTCACATTCAGCGTCAAGGAAGCGCCCTTTGCAAGAGAGGTCTACAAGGTTATTATTACTACTTTTCGGTAATTGTGAAAAGCGAGACACCAGCCAAATACGTGGAGGCTGAAGTACACGCTAATAACAGTTTACGGACTTGGCCTTAAGGAAGTGACGTCATGGTCAACAAGAGTTATCTTTCATTGTCTACTTTGAAACGAAACTACATGAATTCTTAAGGGATTGTAGCAACAAAAAAACCTTGTCAAATTGAACAATTGCCATATTTAATGAGGACACATGAGGAAATGGGTTAAAGAAAAAAGGGAGGGGGGGCATGCACTGGCGTAAGAAGGGAGGGGAAAATGCACTTGCGTAGGAAGAGTGGAGTGGCTTTTTCGGCCTAATGGAGAGTTTTGTTCCTAAAAGGGGGATGGGGATGGGGGTAAACAATCATTACCCGCCCCGGGTGGCACCCACCCCACCTGCGCCACTGGGGAGACACGGGGAAGAAGGGAAAGTGAAATGGTAACGAGGAAGCCAGACTTAACAGTAACTTATTTATTAGGCCGGGTGGTGGGTTGCATCCAATCAGGGGTGCACCCAATCAGGGGTGCACCCAATCACGGGGTGTATCCAATAAGGGGTGCAACCAGTCAGGGGTGCACCCAATCGCGTACATTTCTTTGTTTATCAAAAAATTATATATAAACGTCATGTGTTTTGATATAGTTTGTATTTGACGTATGTAATATGCTATTTCATCTTAAGGGTCCGTAGATCAGATGTCAAGAGCCAATGTAAAAAAAAAAAAAAAATATTTTTAGATCAATGGACAATTACAGTGGCACGGCACGGCTATTGGCTACCACAAGATGCTTTGAATTGTCTACTTATGTCGTCTGCCTACGCTGTCTGCTCACGTGTACATCTGATTTTTATTTCGCTGACGCACTGCTGACATCGATCACCCTCATTACGTGGTGGCGGTGTTTGCTAAATAAATGTACTATCTCACTAAGCAGTGCGTTGGCTGACACGTTCTTGGTTCATCTCAGACACGTTCTTGGTTCATCTCTTGAAACGTTCTTGGTTCATCTCTTGACACGTTCTTGAGTCATCTCTTGTCACGTTCTTGGTTCATCTCTTGACACGTTCTTGGTTCATCTCTTGACACGTTCTTGGTTCATCTCTGACACGTTCTTGGTTCATCTCTGACACGTTCTTGGTTCATCTCTGACACGTTCTTGGTTCATCTCTGACACGTTCTTGGTTCATCTCTAACACGTTCTTGGTTCATCTCTAACACGTTCTTGGTTCATCTCTGACACGATATTGGGTCATCTCTTGACACGTTCTTGGTTCATCTCTGACACGTTCTTGGTTCATCTCTGACACGTTCTTGGTTCATCTCTGACACGTTCTTGGTTCATCTCTGACACGTTCTTGGTTCATCTCTGACACGTTCTTGGTTCATCTCTGA
>CAXITT010000132.1:53099-95043 GCA_964033795.1 Lymnaea stagnalis | reverse complement strand
GGGGGGGGGGTCATCAAGCCTTGTTACCAATTTTAAAAAAAAACCGGGGTTTTCAGGCTATCAGTGAACACTGGAAGGTTGTTATTAGATTTGATTTCTCAAAAATCTTTTGTTATAAAGATAATAACATTTTTCAAACATTCTTCTTTTTTCACTTTTTTTTTTGGCCCAATCCTTGGTTAAATACTTGCCTGATCTACCAAACTGAGCTCTATATTTTAGCGCGATAACTGTAACAAAATTATTTCATTAAACTATAACAAGTGCCACTTTTTTTCCGACAAACTGATCTTCGGTTTTAGAAATGCGTTTTAAAACGATTCTTTTGGTTTTACAACGACGGCTTTGGTATTGCAGGAACGCATAAGGACGGCGCTCCTTTAAAAAAATTATCTAAGAAGTATATAAATATTTATTTCTTTGGGGGGGGGGGTATAGGATGGGAGGTCTTGGTTAAGTTTCCCCGACCCCCCGCCCCTTCCTTGCAATGCATTACAAACTGGTTTTGTTTTTTGTTTTTTAAATTTCAAAACAGAAACTCGGAAATAGTGTGTTCGTTTAGCATTCTTAATTGACACGTGACATCAAACGTTCATTCTAGATAGGTCAGCTCTCTTCTCTTTCAGTGTCACATCGACACGTTACTTAGAGAGTATATTACATTAAAGACGGTTGTGATAGACGTTTTGCCAAAGTTTTAGGCCAGAAACCGGAGATGTCTTTAAAAACTCCAAAAAAAAAAACACAAAAAAACTTAGACATTACGATCACTACAAAATCTCCTTGTAGGTATCTCAAACTTATGTTGCGCAGGTACAAACAATTGGCGCAACTAGATTATATTATTACAATACCGAACACTAAAGACAGGAAGAGAAGGCTTCGTCAATTTTTGACAACACAGCACAAACTATGAAGAGGCCTGAAATCGCTACCACTCGTCCAATTTCTTCGAGCCCCTCGACGGGATTAGCGGTAATTGCGTTTGGACGCGAACTCTTGAGAAAAATACCGTGAAAATAATTCAAGCGGTGTTTTTGGATAATACAATAGACGAAAAAAAATCGGTTTAGTTAAAATGTAGGTCACGTGAGATCTCTTGGGGGGCATGGAAGCCAATTACAGAATACTTATACGCAGTTAAGTGGTGGGAGAGTTTAACTATTCATGTGGGTAGACCAACGATCACAGTACTGAGCGTCCTCAATAGCGGCCAGGTTCACAACTTTCCTATTCGCATGTAAAAGAAAAGAGATGCCAAGTCACGCAATGCTGTTAGAGAGTCGGTGAATTTTTTTATTTTAGTCAGCAAGACTATATAACTTACATAACCCCATTTTATGATGGGTTTCTTTAGTTTAAAGCTGTAACCGCAAGCTTAAGGAAATCGAGATTGCAAGGATGGCTGATAAAATCATGAGATCCTTCCCCCCCCCCCTTCCAAGATTGATAATATTTGGGATTGAATAGAATTAAAAGTTTGCAAGGATGGCTGAAAAAATCATAAGATCCTTCCCCCCCCCCCCCTTCCAAGATTGATAATATTTGGGATTGAATAGAATTAAAAGTCGCGACGCACAAGTCCTCGGTGCACAATTTAAAATAACAAATCATGTTGGAGAATGTATTCCACACGGGGGAAGGCCGTAACGTCAACACGATACATCATTCCTCCACCCCCTCACCTCTTCCGCTTCCGTTACTGTTGCAGTTAACTCTAAGGCCATCTCTTCGGTTCTCTAAGGTTGAAGTGTCTGTGAGTTGAGGTCAAAAAAGGATCCCAAAATTTTATTATAGTATTCTATCAAACCTGTGGTGGATTTATTCTAAAACGAAAACGTATTTGGTTTTTTTTTTTTCAACATTCAGCTGGAGACCAAGGGAATAATGGTGTGCGTGTAATAAAAATGCAAATGGCAACCTTGTCGTCTACAGGAATCTGAATGTCGAACAATTCTGTTCCCTATATTGGCGAACAAATTCTATCCATAACGAATTTGATCAACGTGATTATAGCTGGGGATCACACGAAAAGAATGAAGGCATTTGGGGTTTTTATACGGAAAGAGAGACTGACATCATGAGAAATAGAGAATACGAGAGCGAGAGAGGCTAGAATAAGAGAGACAAAAAGAGACACATAGAGAGACGTAGAGAAAGAGAGAAATAAAGAGAAAGAGAGAGAGACAGGGAGAGAAAGAGAGAGAGAGGGGGAGAAAGAGAGAGGGGAGGAAGAGATGGGCGGGAGATAGGGAAAGATAGGGGGAGAGATAGGGAGTATGGGGAGATGGGAGAGGATGATAGGGAGAGAGAGAGGTAGAAAGAGAGTGAGATAAGGTATTTTCCGGGAGGAGGGAGGCAGCGCCCCTCTCAGCTCGTACATTAGGCATTATGACATTCGGTGCCAAAGATAACCAGAATTCACTCCGATAGTGTCATGCCCAGCTTAGTTTCAAGCACATACTGTCCCCCCCCCCCCCCCCCCCCCCCCCCTGTTGACTTAAACGTTTTTATTTCAACCAAAAAAAAAAATGTTTATTGGAAATGTGAATAATACTAATTTTTTTGCGGTGAATTAAAATTAAAGTACCGTAAATATTCTCATCCCCCCCACCCCTCCACCCTTTTTTTTTGTTGTAAATACTTTTTGACTTGGTGATAACTCCAGACTATACATTATTCCTGGAGAGTTTGGTCAAAATCTTTTTCTCCCAAAGATGTAATTGAAAATAAGTAAACTGTCGAAAATAAGGCTAAAGTAGTAAAATTTTATTGGACTGACAATGCCGCTCTTGAAAAATCTGGGACGTTCGAGAAAAGTTATTTGTTTGAGTGTGTCTGTGTGTACTCTATTTAAAAAAAAGCCTTAATTCAGAACGGAGCTTTTTCAAATATCTATTACGGTTTAGAGGATATGGTGCACTATTCAAGATACATGTACACCAAAAGAGCAATTATTAAAGAGATTTGTAGGGAGCATATTCGGGAGTTTTCCCCCGGGGGGGGGGGGAGATGTATTCACTGGTTAATTTTGTTGCACGCGTTTCTAATAGGGATTTATTCTAGAATTCAAACAACAGTGAGCTTTCAAAATTAAATAAATAAAATTAATAATAACTTAAATAAAAAATATCTTCCAACCCCCAGTTCATAATATCATCGCTGAGTGGCCGTGCCACCAGTGAAGTATCCTCTTTAAAACCATGCACAGTTGCATTGCGAACCTCTCTTCAAACATAGGAGCCAGAATGATCAATACACTGATCTTGGGCCCTCACAATATAGAAGAAGGATGATGTTGCACTCACTCATAGTATGTATTTGTACAGATATAGCTGTTATTATGTACATGTTGCATCGTTTTAAGATATATAGGTGTGGTTTTATTTGTGCATGTTTTTTTTTTAAACATTAGATAAGAATTATTACATACTTCAAGGACTACGAAAAGTTCTTCTTATATTGTCATGTCTTTATAATTCAAGCTTCCACATACCTTGTTCGACTACTTACTACTTCCTTCACACAGCTTGAACGTAGTCCGTCACTTATGATCCTTAACACTCCTGGGGCCGGATATTCTTCTAGAATTCTCTAGAAAATTCTATATTTATCATCATAGATAACAAAATATTATGAAATGTCAAGGAGATCTAAAGTTATTGGAAATTTAATTTAAATCAGCGTGATAGTTTTCTACAATTTCCTGATAATTTCCTTGACATCGGTGAATTATTATTCTATAATTTTCTTGAAATTTCTAACTAATTTACGAACATTCGATTTTTATAAGGGTTTTAAGATTCTATCAATACCGTTCTATGTTTCTATAAGTCTCTATGGTTTTCTTTGATTTTTTTATGAAATCTGATTCAAAATATTTTTGACGTTTTTAGAAAGTTTTCCAAATGAGAATAGCAATTTCTGCAATGTACATTCCTTATAACAGCCAAAGAAATACCAAATATTTACAATGCAAGTTTCTATGAAATTGTTGCATGTACGCCGAAATTGGTAAACATTTATTTTATAATCCTGTTTAAAAATAACGTTGAATTTCAAACTAATAAAACCAACTCTTTTGTGAGTGTCTGGTGCCATAATTTAATTTCAAATGAAATTCCGTATTTTGAGCCAATTTGAAACAGATTTTAAGTGTCAATTTTTAAATAAAGTTTGTTCCTTGTCCAGCCTAAAATTTTCATTGCTGTAAAATATATATAAGAATGAGCTACAGTGACATAGCGCCAAACAGCCTATACGATTTAATTACGTTCGTATTCCTTAAAACAATTATTTTCTATTATTTTACGGAAATGGAATAAATTTAAATGCGCAAAAAGAATTTTAAATCCGCTTTTATTTTATTAAAAGTTAACGTTACATTATTATAAATTACAAATACATTTTAAGTATCAACTAAGGAACAATTTTAAGCATTTTATATGTGTTTGAAAGTTATGAAATAAAAAAAATCTTGATTAAAAAATTACACCGTAATCACATTTATCGGGAAAACCCAAACATCAGTCGTTTTTAGTGCGCTGTTAATATTGCGAAATGAAATTAAAATTAATTTGTTTTAAATAGTCACGCAAATGACGTCATCATAGCGTGAATAGCCTATTTCGCCAAAACTCTTAGGTTTCTTTAAATTTACTAACCGCGCGTGAGAAAACCGATAATTGTATTTTCCCTTCTTAAAAGTAAAATTAATAAATACAATTGATTAGTTTTTAAATTTTTAATAAAACACACACACATTTTTGCTTTTTATATTTTTACATTTAAAAAGTTTTGTCTTTTTCTTGATTCCAAAAATATACATTTATTAAAATTATAACGTAATAAAAACTAACTTTAAATATAATTCTTATAAGAAAATGTGGTTTTAAGTCAATCAGTGCAGTGCAACTCCATAGCTAAATAGCATTCACTCATCCACGTATATCTCATACAAATAAGAACTAACCATATGAAGTGCAAAATATGTTAGTTTGGGTATAGAAGGGACTACAATCCGGTGGAAGATTTTCTAAATTTGTTTAAATCTGGGCAGGGGAGAGGTTGGTCACTTTGCCCCAGGCAGCACAAGATACGTCTCAAAATAAAAAAAAATGAATTTTATTAAATAATTAACCTTATTAGGTACATACATATAGGAGGTAGGAAATAGGATGTGCACATTTTTACGTATGTGACAATATATTTAAATCCTATTGTATTACATTTGTGAAAAAAGTGACGCTACATTCTCTTTTTACAAAAAATGTGTATGTTCATTTTGCTCAAAGCATCGCAAGATACGCCGCAAATTAAAGGAATGAAATTGATAAATAATTAATTTTCTTGTGTAAATACATGTCGGAGGTAGGAAATAAGATGTGTAAATTCTTACGTGGATGACAACAGAGTTAACTCCTATGGTATTACTTTTGTGAAAAAATAAGATGGTACATTTTCTTCTTTTACAAACATTAGTATGCTCATTTTGCCCAAGGCAATACAATTCTTGGGTACATACATATGGGAGAAAGGAAAAAAGATGTTTACATTTGTACGTTGATGACAATATATTTAAATTCTATGATATTACATTTGTGAAAAAAGAAATGTTAAATTCTCTTTTTACAAATAAACATATGTTTACCAATTAAGAAAATCAATGGCGTTAGCAAATCTTGGGTACATTTATATAAGTATATCCATGAATATCAAAACACAATCATTTTAAAAATTTGAAAATTAAATTATGACAAATGAAGATGGGTTAATATTTTCTTTTTAAAAAAAATTGAAAATGTATTTTTGCTGTTACTTAGCAAAAAGTAAAGAGGTGTGTATTTTTATGAGATCAACAATTTAATTTTTTTGAAAAAGACATTCAAATCTGATATAGGCGTGAAAAACAGTTGCAAGATTCTTCTTATATAAAAGAATTCTTTGTTTTACGACTATCTGATAATGTATAATTTTTAAAAAAGCAAAAATGTGTTTAAATTTTTGATGATGATATCAATATACGTCAAATTCCTGTAATTCAAAATATATTTATATCATATATAGAGTTTTTGTTGTAAATTTAAGATTAGGTTTTTAAAAAAAAAATTAGAGAAAAAAGGTGTAATTCAAGGACATGAAAAGGGTTAAATCTAAAGTATTTCTCTAGCGTACTAATTGTTCCTCAATTAATTTCTGTAGTGACAAAAAGTGATATAATTAGAGATGATTTAGACTGGGTAATTGAAGGTCATGTTTACAGGGGGAAAAGTAGTTTAGGAGCTTGAAAGGGTGTAGGGTACGCAAATGATGTTAGAAACGTAAATATGAATACATTTTAAAAGTTATGAATTGGGGTGAATTTTTGAAATTGCAGTTTGAAATTATCGCGAAGGACCTACCATTATTATCCCGATAACATCGGGTCATTTATTCTAGTATAAACGATTATGTCCTGTTGGCGAAGGGACCTCTGCAGTAAAAGTTGAAAAGGCAACATCTTTGGAAAAAAAACATAACTGGGATACATTTCTAAAATCGTAACGTGAATACTTATCGGAATGATTTTTTAGAGCCCCTATCGTAAGGATACCTAAAAAAAAAACTTTTTTGGAATGGGCTCTTCACGGAAATAAATTTTAAATTTAATCAATGAACGGTCATAGATGTGGCATTAGTAAATACGTTTTCCTTTTAATAAGACTTCTTTAAAAAGTTAGATTGGTCTTCAAGTCGTGGTTTAACAGTGAATCGGTTTTGGTCCGTAATTTCAATGTTTACAAGAGTTATTAAAACTCGTGCTATTGTATAGGAGAGGGATACATTTTTTCATTGGTACTTTTGCCAAGTGTTTTTGACAGGGTCCTAAATTAACGTGTCCTCTGGTAAGTTTTAGACTTCCTTTTTTCCCCCGAATGCTAAACGAGCAACGCCGGGTATATTAGCTAGTATATATATATCTCTATCTATCTCTATCTATCTCTATCTATCTCTATCTATCTCTATCTATCTCTATCTATCTCTATCTCTATCTATCTATCTCTATCTCTATCTATCTATCTCTATCTATCTCTATCTATCTCTATCTATCTCTATCTATCTCTATCTATCTATCTCTATCTATCTCTATCTACCTCTATCTACCTCTATCTACCTCTATCTATCTCTCTCTCTATCTCTCTCTATCTCTCTCTATCTCTCTTTATCTATCTTTATCTATCTCTATCTCTATCTACCTCTATCTCTATCTCTATCTATCTATCTTTATCTCTATCTATATCTCCATCTATCTATCTCCATCTATCTATCTCCATCTATCTATCTCTATCTCCATCTATCTATCTCTATCTCCGTCTATCTATCTCGATCTCTATCTCTCTATCTCTCTATCTCTCTATCTCTCTATCTCTCTATCTCTCTATCTCTCTATCTCTCTCTCTATCTGCCTATCTGCCTATCTCTCTATCTGCCTATCTCTCTATCTGCCTATCTCTCTGTCTGTCTGTCTATCTATATATCTATCTCTAGCTCTCTATCCATATCCATATCTATATCTGTCTGTCTGTCTGTCTATCTATTTATATTTATTTATAGATCAATGGAAATGTAATTTTAAACCTGTATTTTTTAACATAGGCCGCTCCCCCGACCCCATCAAAATAGGGATGTTGCTAAAATTAATGAAATAAAACTATCAAATATCTATCGAGTGTAGCGATAATTTATTGGTTCCAACAGTTCACTTGTTTTGCCAGATGAAAGTTAACGTTTACTTTTTTTGATTCATATGTTGCCAATATGTTTATTTTGTTTTTAGTTTAAAATTATATTCTCACTTTATTTTAAAAACTTTTTTCTTAAGTCGAGCAGTTGACTTACTGGGCCTGGCATTCACTCCACCCCCACACAACCATACAAGAGATGGATGAAATAGAGAGAGAGAGAGAGAGGGGGGGGAGAGAGGGAGAGACAGATGGACAGAGAGAGAGACACACACACACAGCACAGAGAAAGAGAGAGATATACATCACACACACACAGAGAGAGAGAGAGAGAGAGAGAGAGAGAGAGAGAGAGAGAGAGAGAGAGAGAGAGAGAGAGAGAGAGAGAGAGAGAGAAAGAATACTTTTTCCCCCAATTTTCTGATATATTTTTAATGACCTGGTCATTTCAACCGCTTGAATTTTTCCAATCATCCTAGTCAGGCTTCCTACACCTTCTCTATCATCACAATGTTATTTACTCCAATTGACCCATTTTATGAAAGGTCAGTGGCTTTGAACTTTGTTGTCATCTCGCAACAGTTGTAGTGTCATAAGGGTTACTCACAACTGTTGAATATAGAGAGAAAATTGAGTCATTATTCTATTTCCGCAAAAACTTCGTCTTTTATATTTGAATTTCAATTTGTTAGAGATTAAGAGTTCATGGCTTAGTCTCTAGTTTGACCAGAGTCGGTACCAGTGTCCTGCAAACCGTGTGGCTAGGGGCGGCCTCAAATATTTAAGGGACCCAGAGTAAAGATGTGGAAAAATTTAATCGAAAGTATTTTAAATTGCTTTGAATCGCTGCAAAAGAAAAACCGCAAAGTCGCAGTGGGAGATCCTTTGATCTGACATAGCAGGACAAAGATTTGTATTTAATTGATTCAAGACTGAAAACAGCGGGTGGGTCGGACATAGATGTTCACATAATGAACGGTGTATTGGCTAATAGGAGACATATTCCATAATACGAATAGGTCAATTTCGTAACTTATAACTCAGACGAGAGAGATTGTGGTGGGGCTAGGGTGACAAAACTACTGACCTCTCTTTAGAGAGATAGTTGGACACAAAACGGAAAGGAGAGAGCAAGAGAGACAGAGAGAGAGAGAGAGAAAAATACAGAGAGAGAGAGAGCATTTTAAACAGTAGTCTTATCTTTGTTGTCATCTAACAAAAAAATGTAGAAACGTGATGTTACGAGAGTTAGTTATCAGGTTAACGACGTCATACGATCAACAAATCTATTGCATTATCAAAGGTCGATCAATTTCATCTGAGTCACATTGGTCACTGAAATATTGGTCACTGAAACATTGGACATTGAAGTACATTTAAAACGTCAATCTTCTTCTTCTATGTCCTAAGGCAACGGCTCCCAACTTGTAGTATTAGTTCCCCTAGGAGTACGCAAAAATTATATCGCTCATCGAGGAAAATGGCAAAATAAATTGCTTCTTTTTAACCCACGTTCATTTACGAGAACCGATATTTCTATGTTAACAACAAATTTTATTCACAAATATATTTTCGAATTAAGTTAATAACGAGAATTCCATATTTTTTATCAATAATGAGAACCCCATGTCGATGTATTACTACTAACACCGTATTGTTGTGTTAATTTCCGGTTTTGATATTCTTTAAAATTGATCTTTTTTTTAATTGTTTTATGGAACAATTTTATGCTGCCAAATCGAAATGGCCACATTATTTGTAACAATAGAAACTCAAATAACTTTTCAAATAGAATTTAAAAGCCTATGACGTCATGAGCATTATCGGCTTCCTTTTATTACATATATATTATAATCTATTTTGAATACTTTTTCATTTTAGAGATGAGTGGGGGGTAAGGTACAAAAACAAAAAAAACAACAAAAAAGTATGAGCAGGAGGATACACATAATTGAAAAGCCTAATCAAGGGTTATGGTTGGAAAATAAAAAAAGAAGGTTGGTAACCACTGGCGTAAGGAAGGAAATGATATTTGCATCGCGTCTGATGAAAGGCAGGTCATCCCCGAGTCGTGTACACTTGATTATTCTAGGACAAAGAGGTAATTGTGTATCATGTTGGTCGTTAAATAAAAAAAACAAAAAACAAAAACAAAACAGATACAGGCGCATGCAAATCGGGCGTAAAGGTGTCCCTGCCCTTGTGACGACGCCCTCGTGACGACGCCCTTGTGACGACGCCCAGCCTCCGCGCAATGACACGCATTCTCTTCCTGTATGCGAGCGTTTCTATTTTGATGTAAACCTTTGTCTGAGAAAATAACTCTTGTGTGTGTGTGCTTGTGTGTGTGGGCTGTGTGGACATGTGTGGGTGGCGGCGCGTTTGCTAAAACAAATGTATACATCGCGCTGATCGAAATTGAACTTAATGGAAAATGGCCTTTAAATTTCAACCAGCGTTTTGTTTGTTACAAATGTTGGACAGGATGTCAGATGGATCTTTGGGGATTCCATGCATTACAATCTGAATGGCCTCTGAGTGTATCTCCGTTAGGGATGTTATGGCTGTTCTACTTCCGGGGGCGCTGCAAGTCAGGTGACCCGATGACGCAATTTATTTTTAACTTCTTGATGCTAACTCCGCTTGAACTCGTGGCTGGCTGGCAAAAATCTTCGGAGGGCTAACTGACCCACTTCCCGTCAATCTTTTGAGCTGAAACTTGGCACGTGGAGTCGTTGCCGACGACAACACATTCTGTCAAAATTTCAGACCTAAATCTCAAACCCCCAAAAGAAAGTTTTTCCTTCCTTTCAAAGGGAAAATAAAGGAAATACAATTACCGGTAACTGCGCTAAATGAGATTCTTTAAAAACAAATATATAAGTGCGTTTAGTGCGTAATGTTTTCTTTGTTTTAGGGAAATCGTTGGTGAAATATATCTTGTAGTGTAAAAGTGAATCGGGCATCAGAATTTTAAAATAGTTAAGGGGCGTGAAAAAAGATGCGGTTGTAAAAGGGGGGGGGGGCAGGGGGAGCAATAATAGAGATTCTTATACAGTGCGCTCTTTGTATGCATGTTGTGTCCAACTATCAGTCCCACCGATGTAACATTTTATAACAGATTTACAAGGAAAACTTAGTTTTAGGGGTTGGTTAATTTACTTCAGCCTAATTTACACAATTTTACACTGTTATATTTTCATACCAGTACTTTTACTAATGGATGTGTTCTGTGTACTGCGTATTATTATTATTATCATTAATATGTGTGTGTGTTTCTTGTCGTAAATACCAACGTTAAACTGGAGATCCTTGATCATGATGGCTTATTTCAACTATAAAGAAATACTTCGGATGTTTTGTGTTTAAATTGTTCTAAGTGTATAATGTTGTCTACCTCAAAATATGTATTTATTTATGTGCTGAAAATTAATATGTACTAGATTATAAAAATTTTAAAAATCTATTTATTGAGCCAGTAAAAAACAAGCTTGTATTATCTTATTGTTTTCTGATCAAGGGTCTGAAATCTGTTTAGAAAGGCCAGAACAGTCAATAAATTCGTTGAACGTCTACCGGGTATGTCTACCGGGTATGTCTACCGGGTATGTGCATGCAGAAAGCTGTGATTGCGACCAGTAAGCCTTTCTGTCAGTCCAAGCTACTCAAAAACTGTCGTCAAATGAATTATTTTGATTAAAACTGTGAACGACACCTTGTCACGTTCTTGTGTTTATATTTAGAGACGTACACATACAAACGGAATCCTCAACCACTTCCTCAATACCCTTTTCAATTAGTGTATAAGCACATCATATTTATTGGTATACCTACGAACTGAACTGCTTCAGAACTGGTGAGTAGGTAAGTACATTTTAGAATGTAAAGAAATGTTAGATCTGGTATTAGTAGTTTTGGTAACATTTTTTGTGAAATGGCGGGGGGGGGGATGAAAGCATTTGCCCCCCCTCCCCCCTTTTGCCCTTTCCATGCTAACTTTGTACCCCAAGCCCCCTCACGACGACCCCAAAGCGTACAGGAAACGTGTCATTAGAGGTGTCAATTAAGAAACACTTTTTCAAAATTTCGCTGGGACGAAAACTTTAAATAAAAACTAAAGCTTGAAATGGTGACCCCTTAGAACTCTAAACGACCGACTTCCGTCTTGTTGGGTTTTTTTTTTTGTTTTTTTTTTACTTTAAAAAACAAAGGAAATTCAATTTAAAAAAAGAAGAAAAAAAAAGAAAAGCACAAATCTCTCAAGAGCTATATTAACTTTTATACTAGAAAAACAAAACAAATCCCAGCTCACATAATGAAAGTTGACAGATATACAAAAAAAAAAAAAATCTTCCGTCTTGTTGGGTTTTTTTTTTTGTTTTTTTTTTACTTTAAAAAACAAAGGAAATTCAATTTAAAAAAAGAAGAAAAAAAGAGACAAGCACAAATCTCTCAAGAGCTATATTAACTTTTATACTAGAAAAACAAAACAAATCCCAGCTCACATAATGAACGTTGACAGATATACAACAAAAAAAAAAACATGTTCAGAAATACTTCCTCTGTTTTTCAAACGTATGTATGTAGAAAGAGTTTCAGCAATTATTTCAACAGGCGGGACCACTCAGAGGAATTAGATGCTTCCGGTAAATGAAAAAAAAAATATTTTGTTGGGCTTCAATGTCTGTCATTAAACAATATGAAACAACAGCTTAGGACGCTGAAAGCTGAATATCAATACGGCTACACAGCCAAACAATGCTGAACATAGTCGCTATGTTTTAATAGGAAATAAAGAGACGCTTTAAAGGAACATAATAACTTTGCTATAAATATTTATGTGATGAGGACAAGCGAAGAACTTTTTATTTCATGTTTGGGATGAAACTTTTGATGAGTCCTTTCGTGTGAGATGTACAAATAACGTGAATTGGGAATAGACCTGAATTACGTTAGACGTTATATTTCAATTTAAAAAAAAAAAAAAAAAACATCTTTCTTATTTATGTGTACTTCATTACGAATATTTAAAACAAAATTTAAAAATATTGTTTATGATATAATTCAAGCATCTATTTTTCCAAACGCATTCAATGATTCAAAACAGGGGTCACCAAATCTTTTTAACAGAGGGCCGGATAATTGATAAAATGACGAGCGCGGTCCGCATAATCAAACTGTACAATACTTGCAAGTCAGAGCTGAAGCTCTGGGGTAAAAAAAAAGACGAAAAGTTAAGTTTATTATTCCATGTTAATCATGGGTGAGTGGCGTTCAATTCACACCAAAAAAAACAAAAAACAAAAAAAAAGCCAAAGTCAACCAACATATTTATTTTCGATAAACGTTACCGAATAGACGACGTTAGCAAAAAGAAAGTTACATGAAGAGGAGCTACCGCGAGCCACAGGAAGCAATTGGGATGGGGCGAAGTAAGCAACAATTGTAATATTGAATAAACAAGAAAGTCTAGATACAATACTTTAAAATTGAGCATGGAAAATTGAAGGCGCATGACAGCTAGGTTTCTCCTCATGCGTGTAGATCTCTCAGTGTTCTCAATATAATATTTAAATTTATGCGTCTCGTGTTCCATACGTCTCATGGAGCAAATTCAAGTACCGTCGGCGGGCCTGATGAACTGATGTTGTGGGCCGGATGCGGCCCGCGGGCCGTAGTTTGGTGACCCCCTGATTAAAAATATAATGTTCTTCGAAATTATTTTTTCAGGAATGAAATATTAATTAAAATCTTTTTGAATATAGTCCATTTTTTCCACACATTTATTTTGGTTATGGAACTCTAACTTCAGTTCTTTAAAGCCGGTGTGAAAAAAAGTGTCCGACTCAGAATTTATGGCGCCGACCCCACAGCTGTGAAGTCAACATTTAAAGATTTAACAACACAAAAAAAAAAACACGTTTTAACTATAAAAAATACCCCCCCCCCCCCCCCCCCCNTGACAGACAAATTGAGTGAAGACTCCAATGCACTGCCCTCATTAGTACTCTGATTCTGAGATCCCGCCCCCCTCGGGGGGCTTTGAAGCCTCATCGCTTTTCTACCGCCAGGCGATCAGCTGTGGGATCAAGTGGGTAGCTACGATATTCGGAGCTAAAGCGATCCCAACGTCCCACCGGGAGGTAACGCCCCAACGCTCCGTCTTTCTAGCTTCTGGTCGGCTTTTAGAGTTAATTGCAAGGAAAGCAAAAAAAAACCAAAAAAAAAAAAACCAACAAACCAAAAAAAAAATACTTATTTGGTCATTGTTCTAGGATAAAAACTTTCTGAGTTTAGGCATGAAGGCCTGGAAGCGTGCAGTTACGGCTGGTCTGCAAACAGTTAATGACCGTGCAATAGTTTGTGGTGTCTGTAAACACCAGGGACGTAATCTCAATGGTAGTTACAGGTTTAATAATGTTTAAACGATAAAAATGTCCCATAGCGTCAATAGTCACAGAAAGGTTGGGGGCCGGGGGGGGATGGCTGTCGAATTAGTGCCATCAAAATTCCTGTTCATGAATGATGATGCTATAGTCCAGTGGTCAGCGAATCGCGGCTCGCGTGCTGCATGCGGCTCTTTAACGACCTGAGTGCGGCTGGGTCAGTCTCGCAACGCATAGGGCTTGGCTCAGAGAGACACGATTCTTGACAGGTTCTCGAAAAGAAATTTGGCTCTAAATTTTTTTTTTTTAAATCGTTCCGCTGCTGATTGTTTGGCTCATTTCTTGAGTTTGCCGACCACTGGTATGGCCCAATGATAAGCAAAGTGTGGCTCGCAAGAAACATGCGGCTTTAGGGTACGTACGTGTGGCTCTTTTGGGTACGTACATATAGATGGTTGGATACGTACATATGGATGTTTGTGTACGTACATATGGCTCTTTGGTTATGTACATAGTGATGTTTGTGCACGTACTTATGGATGTTTGGGTACGTACAAATGAATTTTTTGGGTACATATGAATGTTTGGGTAATATATATGGTTTTTTAGGTAAGTACATATGGATGTTTGGGTACGTACATAGGGATGTTTGTGTACGTACTACGTATATATGGATCTTTGGATACGTACATCTTGATGTTTGGGTACGTACTACGTACATATATGGATGTTTGAATACGTACTACGTACATATGGATGTTTGGGTACGTACATCTTGATGTTTGGGTACGTACTACGTACATATATGGATGTTTGAATACGTACTAAGTACATATGGATGTTTGGGTACGTACATATGGATATTTGGGTACGTACTACGTACACCTGGATGTTTGGATACGTACATATGAATATTTGCGTGTGACTCTTTGTGTACTTACGTGTGGATCTTTGCGTACGCAACTATGGGTATTTGGGTATGTACATTTTGCTCTTTGGGTACATAGTGATGTTTGTTTACGTACATATGGATGTTTGGGTAGGTACATATGGCTCTTTGGGTACATAGTGATATTTGGGTAGGTAAATATGAATTTTTAGGTACATACATATGAATGTTTGGGTACGTGCTCTAAAGTCAGATTGGAAGTGTCACTAAACTGTCATAAAATATGTGTATCGCTTTAAACTTTATATTTGTGAGGGACTTGCTTGTATTTCATTTATCAAAAGTTGACCTATTCCTGTCATAGTCTTTCATATCTTTTTTAAATTGTGTGGAACCTAACATAGCCCCCCCCCCCTTTCCCTTTTCCCGGGGCGTATCGAAAGTTTGTAGACACTAACACAGTCTCCCCAGCGACGTATCGAAAGTTTGTGGACCCTAACACAGCCCCCTAGTGACGTATCAAAATTTTGTGGACCCTAACACAGTCCCCTAGTGACGTATCGAAAGTTTGTGGACCCTAACACAGTCCCCCAGTAAAGTACAAACATTCGCCATCTTCTACCACAGTCCCTCATTGACTCCGTGATGCAAGAATATTGGAGTAGCAGTTATTGCCCCGCTGGTGAAAGATGCACTTATATAATCGTTTCAACGTTTCATTTTTGTAATTTAAAAAAAAATACGGATGCGCAATAAGAGTCTTTGGAACTTACGTGAAATGGCTTCTGGGAGTTCTTTTCTGTTGCCAAAGGGCCACTCTTTAAAATTACAGCATTTTTGGCATGAGCGTTACTCTGATATGGTGGTTTCTAATTCGTCTGGTATTGACTTTTGACTACAGGGGAGGGGGGAGCCTTGAGAAATATACCTGAAAAAAAAAGGACGTAACAAAACTATGAACATGTCGGGAAGATGCCTTCCTCGGCAAACAAACAACGAGTAACAACGAGTAACAAAAATAGGAAAATTAAATAAACAGCTGAAATGTAGTATTCGAGAGTAGCATGGGGGAATTTAATAGATCATTTTTAGGTAAGAGAGTTAATTAAGGGAAAATGGGGAAGGAAGAGAGGAATAATAATTCCACATCCATTGGTTGTAAAAAAAAAAAGAGGGTGTGGGGAGAATAAGTATTTCAATATCAAATTCAAGATCAAATCCATAATTCTACTAAGTACAGTATCCCAGGGACTCGCGAACGTGCTTGATGGGCTGTAGGCTACTGTCGAACCCATACTTTGTGTTAAATATTTTGTTTTAAAAAAAAAAAGGTACAAGTTAAAAAAAAATAGCTTGGTGACATTAATCCACAAAAAACATATGGCATTTGAAGATCACATTTCTAGTAATGAAGATTGATGATAAATGATTGAAATGAATGAAGAAGAAATCCTTATTCTCACTTCATCAAGAACTGGTTTTTAGAATGGTAGGAAGGTGCCACTAGATAGCAGTAAGATACAGGAGCTTTCAGTGTCACTTTGATAGATGTGGGTAAACCCCAGGCTACGCTGTGAAATGTACACACTAGGGGTCACAAAACCGGTCCCTTTTTGCCAAAACCGGTATTTTCGATATTGAAGTTTACGAATACCGGATTCCGGGTATTTTCGATATTTTCGATATTTAGAGAATTTTTAGTCGAGATTAGAGGTGAGGATTTATCAGGGCCGGCGCTAGGAGGGTGCGGGTCTTGGGCAAATAGAATTTTGCGGAGCCGTTGACGTGATATATTCTACCTAAAGGATATTAAGACAGGTAACAGACATTTGACTATCGAATAATTCCGAATATTGTGTTGACTGGATTAGGAATTATTAGTAGGCTTATGGGTATGTTATAAATAGACTACGGGCAACGCGCGGTCCACTTCGCCGTCCCCCTGGATTTATCAATGAAATAAAAACATTCAGAAAAATATCATATTTTGATTTTTAATAAGCTTTTAACAATAACACAAATGTTTAACTTCAGACTTTAATCCAACGAACAAAAATAATATTCTTAACTTTTCAATTTGAAATATTAAAATATTTGGTGTTGTTTTATCTTTGGTAAAATTTAAATAATAAATCGTAAATATGACAAAGTGTATAATGTTTGGTCTCTTAACTTTGACCGCAAATGGTTACCAAAGTAACTTGCCTTCACACTGGTCAGAGAATAGACCTTAGGCTATCATACTCAATTTTTATATATATTCCTATGGAACTGCCATTCTCAAATAAAGCCATTTCTATTTTTACCAATGTATCAATGTCTCCATCCGTTGGTCTGGAAGTATTATCCTGAGCCTAAGTTTCTTTTGTATTTCAATTTCAAATTGTCTCTTAAGCGGCAGTGTGTCTTCAAGTTCATCATGCTCAGATCCAAGATGTTTAATTTCACTGGTCGTAGATATTTCCAATGAGGAATCAGCTGTCTGACCAAGCTTTTTGCATATCCACGGTATGTTTTCACATCTGGTCCCAATATGGCCTTATAAATGCGTCCTAGTAGTCACTGGAATGTGCAGACTTTAAATGAGAGTGAAGGCCTAAAGTTGTACCTCCAAATGTATTAAGTATCTTGTTACAACTAATACATTTAGCTGAGAGGTTGTCCGTAGCTTTCAAGAAATATTGCCAAACTGATGTATTTGTTTCCGATAGTTTCATATGCTTATCAAATTTAGGTTTATTTTTTTTTCAGGGTGCCCCATTTCATTCTATCAACCTGAAGGGAAAATAAATCATTTAACAAAAAATTATCAATTCAATCGAATTGGTTTGACGTGTAAAACTTTTTACAAAATGTTTTAATGTTTGGCTAGGTACGGTTCAGACAAACTGGGACATTCAGCCTGAGAAAAAATAGCTCGAAAATCAATTATGAGGTGAATGTAAATTATTAATATACAAAAATAGAAGTAACATAATTTGTCTGTGTCTTAAACTTAAGGTATTTCATTATCAAAGTACGGATTTACTCATAGTTTTTAATATGTCGGTTTTTTGGCATAATTAAAAGAAATCCAGCAATCGAACATTTTTGTTAGTAATATTTGACCCCGTCATTTGAGTGCAACGTGTTATTATTTCCATACAAACTCTTAATGGGAGTCAAAATTCGATCTTCATTCGACTATACCAATCACTTATTTGTCAATAATATGATGACATTTACTTACCAATCATGTCCCTTCTCTTTGAACTTGAGACAAGGGGTGTGAGGGATTTGCACATCTCATAAATTATTGATATGTCTTGCTGTAACTACGACGTGGAAACTAAGAAAAACGATTAAAAAAAAATTGAAAATGAAATCCCGGGATTATCGAAAATCCCGGTTTTCATAAATCCAATCCCGGTTTTTTCGAGCATCAATTATGGTCCGGTATTCCGGTATTTTTGAATTTCGGGATCCCGATTGCAACCCCTAGTACACACCCACATGGATTAAAAGTGGCGTAGTGCCGTGTCCTGGGCCCTTACCTCTTGTTTGGTCACTCGTGCACGGTGAGTGACCGTCCAGCGACAAACACGTGACCCGCCCTGTTTTTCTCTCTGCGTACATGACGCCGGAACACACACATTTATGCAGCCATTGGTCCCTTGTGTATCCTGTATCAGGTAGGTCTGGGCCCGCTCATTTTCCAATGGACAGAGTCAGATTCCCGTTCATTGCTCGCCATGTCAAGTAGTGGTTTAGTTGAATAACTTGTCAAGCTCACTGAACGTCCATCGACAGCGCTGTGGTTAGTCATATGGCCGCGTGCCATAGACCTGTGAGTATGTTCATTTACAACTGACAGCTCTCTCTTCTATACATTGTTTGCTTCTGGCGTGGCTGCTTCTTTTTCACAACCGGCGCTCTTCCTACTCAACACGTTTAATATCAATAGTATTAAGTAAAAANTCTGTAGGCCTATTGTTTAAATGCTGGCAGGTAGGGCGTAGGACTTTCTGTAGGCCTATTGTTTAAATGCTGGCAGGTAGGGCGTAGGACTTTCTGTAGGCCTATTGTTTAAATGCTGGCAGGTAGGGCGTAGGACTTTCTGTAGGCCTATTGTTTAAATGCTGGCAGGTAGGGCGTAGGACTTTCTGTAGGCCTATTGTTTAAATGCTGGCAGGTAGGGCGTAGGACTTTCTGTAGGCCTATTGTTTAAATGCTGGCAGGTAGGGCGTAGGACTTTCTGTAGGCCTATTGTTTAAATGCTGGCAGGTAGGGCGTAGGACTTTCTGTAGGCCTATTGTTTAAATGCTGGCAGGTAGGGCGTAGGACTTTCTGTAGGCCTATTGTTTAAATGCTGGCAGGTAGGGCGTAGGACTTTCTGTAGGCCTATTGTTTAAATGCTGGCAGGTAGGGCGTAGGACTTTCTGTAGGCCTATTGTTTAAATGCTGGCAGGTAGGGCGTAGGACTTTCTGTAGGCCTATTGTTTAAATGCTGGCAGGTAGGGCGTAGGACTTTCTGTAGGCCTATTGTTTAAATGCTGGCAGGTAGGGCGTAGGACTTTCTGTAGGCCTATTGTTTAAATGCTGGCAGGTAGGGTGTAGGACTGTCTGTAGGCCTATTGTTTAAATGCTGGCAGGTAGGGTGTAGGACTGTCTGTAGGCCTATTGTTTAAATGCTGGCAGGTAGGGTGTAGGACTGTCTGTAGGCTTATTGTTGATAGAAAATGAGAAGTTAACTCTTTTTTGTGTGTGCAACACAGGGGTCGGGAACCTTTTTGTTTGAGAGAGCCATGGACACCACATATTTTGAAAAGTATTTCTGTGAGAGCCATGGACACCACATATTTTGAAAAGTATTTCTGTGAGAGCCATGGACACCACATATTTTGAAAAGTATTTCTGTGAGAGCCATGGACACCACATATTTTGAAAAGTAATTCTGTGAGAGCCATGGACACCACATATTTTGAAAAGTAATTCTGTGAGAGCCATGGACACCACATATTTTGAAAAGTAATTCTGTGAGAGCCATGGACACCACATATTTTGAAAAGTAATTCTGTGAGAGCCATGGACACCACATATTTTGAAAAGTATTTCTGTGAGAGCCATGGACACCACATATTTTGAAAAGTATTTCTGTGAGAGCCATGGACACCACATATTTTGAAAAGTAATTCTGTGAGAGCCATACGTTATGTTTAAAACTAAAAAATCCACTTCTGATGCTGAGCTGCAGCAGACTTGAGCTCATTTGTGGAATGAAATGTTGATATGCAATTAATATGTAGATCAAAGGAGTCTACAGAAACATTTTTTTTTATTATCGAACATTTGTCTGCGAGCCAGATGCAGCCATCAATAGAGCCACATCTGGCTCACGAGCCATAGGTTCCCGACCCCTGGTGTAACACTTGGACCAAGCGGGTATTTTCTCCTAATACTCAGAGCCGGTGTTAAAATAACTACACCCGGTTAAGCCCTAGTAACTCACATGGTGTTGGTTACACATGCTGAAAGGCGCTAGGTTTCAAACAAACTTAACATGTCCACTAGGTTCTAACCATCGATTATGCTTCGTAGGGCTCGAGTTGAACAAATTACCGCGTGTTAACGTCTTACATAGATTTGGTGAGTGCTTGTGTAATCCTAACAGTCAGATCATTACAGTAAACTATACTGTCATGTCTTACATAGACTTGGTGAACGCTTGTGTAATCCTAACAGTCATATTACAGTAAACTATACTGTCATGTCTTACATAGATGTTGCGCGCGCTTGTGTAATCCTTACAGGCATATCCTTACAGTAAACTATACTGTCATGTCTTACATAGACGTTGCGCGCTCTTGTGTAATCATGACACAGAAACCGCGTGTGCGGGAAATTATAATCGTAATATCCAAGCATCTAGAATTGTAGGTTAACTCAATCATTGAGTAACTCGGGGCCTCAGTGAATAAAATAGGTACGGTATAGCTGCGAACATAATTATATTGGGATTGTTCTGGACGCCGTCGCGTGTCACAAAGATTCGGATCACAAAGCTGTGTACGTCTCAATCCGGCAACATAACTTCTGTGATAATCAAATATGACTAACGGATTATGTATTTGCCCCTTGAGTACACTTGTTGGGCCTACTTTATAATCAATCATCGTTGCTGTTCAACTTAATTATCCAACACGATTATGGCTCGTTGTGAAAAAAAAATATGTTTAGTGTGACAGACCTGTTTACCCATTGGTTAGCGTCAGCGTAATTTTTAGTTCTGAAGCATAGTTTCAATATCCAAAGAGTAGTTTGGTCAATGAGAAAGGGGGGGGGGAGGAGGCGGAGGAGGAGGAGGGCCGGTTTCCAAATAAAATACACGTTGAGTAAGGAAATCCACTCAACTGCTTATGTAAGTTAGCACAAATAAATATGCAGGATATGGTCTTCCGAATTGTTTCTTAAGGATGAGAAAAGGTCTTAGGCAAGCACAATGGCAGTTAAGGATTAACAACGCAAACCTCTAACAGAAAAATATTCTGGTTTGTTGATTAGGATCGAGACCGCAAAGGCCAATCACTGTTATTCTTACACGATTGCTAACGGTGCTGGCACCAACAAATAAAAGAATGCGGTAACGCCTTACTGAAAACACCCCCAGTAATTTGTTTTTTAAAATTAAAAATTAACCAAACAAACGAAAACACCCCCGAAACCGTGGTATTTTTTAGCCTCGTCGTAGTGCCGTAGTCTTAAGCTCGTCGTAGTACCGTAGTCTTAGGGCTCTCCGTAGTGCCGTAGTCTTAGGGCTTTAAAACGTTGCTACTACGGCGAAAGCGTAAGGGTAAAAAAACAGGTCTGCTGCTAGTTAGGCCTGGTTGTTATACTTTAAAAAAGAATGTTAAATCCAAAGTGATCCCCCCCCCCCTGTTTATTGAATGATGATCTCATACCTTGGCTACCCTATGATGGTCTCATACCTTGGCTACCCTATGATGGTCTCATACCTTGGCTACCCTAGTACCAGGGCCGGCCCTAACAATGGCGGGACCCTATGCGAAACGGATTGCGTGGTGCCCAGTCTGGGTAGGTATAAGGATAATAAGTGAAAATTAAGATTTTGTATTAGAACAAAAAAGTGCGGGGCCCACTGCGGCCGCATAGGTTGGAGTGGCCTAGGGCCGCATAGGTTGGAGTGGCCTAGGGCCGCATAGGTTGGAGTGGCCTAGGGCCGCATAGGTTGGAGTGGCCTAGGGCCGCATAGGTTGCAGTGGCCTAACGCCGGCCCTGCCTAGTACCCTGTCAAAACATTCGTTATCCAGAGTTATCCACTCTGTACCTTGCCAGTTATTTATACCACGTAGTTTCCCATACCGTAAATGCCTAGTGCTATTTATTAGCATCTTTTCAGATGTCTTTTTTCTTCCCCCAACATTTTCTTTCTTTTTTTTTTCTTCTTCGTTTACCACACTCTTCGAACCAATTAAAACTATTAGTTCCCAAGATATAATATGTTTCCACGGATTTGTGCACTAAATATTAAAACTGTCAGCCACCGTCCATTCACCCCCCCCCCCCCCCGATCAACTGTCACTGTTATGGCATACGATAGACATGACGATAGAACTTGTTCCAGAAATAAATCTCAAAGCTTTGTACACGGATTACGTTGATGGTGCTGTTTTTTTTTGTTTTTTTTTTAAAGTGAGGCCAACCACATGGGAAGCTATTATTTTCCTACAATCCAATCTCTCTGCCCAATCTATAAAGTTAACAAAACACACAATGGCGACAAAAGGCGGCCATGTTCAAGCATTTCTTTGTCGTAACGAGCCGCCCGTGCGCTCGCTCAGAAATCTGGATGCATGCGAGCTGCACGCGGGTGAGCCCTCGTGCTTAGGCGATCTCTGGTCCGACAACGACGTCTTCCTGTGAGGTTACTTCCCTTTCCTTGAATTCTGCGGCTGTGTTATCGGAATCTTTATCAAATTTCCCGGAGTTGCTTAAACCGAAGAGATTCATTGCGTTCTTGTGGTGATTGATAGACCTCGTTCTTAAAAGTAGAAAAAAATTCACTCGCTCATTTAAACATTTTGAAAGCTGGACCAGATTAGAAGAGTTGTCGAAAATAATTATGAAAATAAATTGAAATTAAATTTCTTGGAGACAATTTAAGAGACTTGTGGAATATAAAGTCTTTGAAAGTTCTCAATACTTTGCCTTAAAATGGTCTCACATATTTTAAGACCCGACGTCTGATTCGTGGTGACAGGGAGTAACAAACGATATCACGTGTTTCACCAGCATCTTGAGATAATTCAACTTTGACCTGAGCACCTGTTAAATTCGCTCCGTGTGTGCCAACATTCAGACTTCATTGATGGTTTTGTTAGAAAAAAAAAATACTTCTTACAATCTGGTGTAGAGTATATTTGAAAGCCTAAATAACAATTTAAACATTAGCACTAGCATTTAAGGAAAAAAAAATAATTGCCGGATAAAACAAAAAACATCAAGCACTTTCTGGAGAATTCTCTATAAATATTTATAAGAGGAAGAAAAAAGATCCCCCATTCAGCACAGACAGCTGGTTTGCGCCACAGGTAAGAAACGTATTTTTAAAAAAAAATCTTGAAACAAAATGAATTGTATCGTTTATATATCTGCGGCAATCTTTAGGGCCACGCGATACACCTGTACTAATGTCAAACATAAATATCCAGTGGCGGCACCAGACTTTGGGCACCTGGGCACCTCTTATAATTGAGAGAGAACAAAATCTGCATGTACGGGTGGTATTATGAAAAATTTTAAAGTTATTTCAAAACAAAATTTTTGAAATATCGGTGCTTTGTAGTCAGAAAGGAAGCGACAGCTATAACTAGAGCAGTTTTAGGTAAGGTGGAACACTTTAGGGGTTATAACGTGTGAGTGTGTAGTAATGTGTGGCCAAGCTAGTGGGCTGAGGTTCAATCCCCAGGAAAAACAAGCCAAAACATCAGGAGCACCGAGGGTGGATAGGACCCAGCAACGTTGGATGGCAACTCGTCTAAGAGACTGCAAACTCTGAAATCAAACGTCGGGGATGGAGTCCTGTAGGCGTTATGCTGTTTGACAAAGCCCGCAGAACGCATGCAGGGCTCATTGAAACACATACTCTCAAACACACGCTGCAGGTCGTCTACAGCATCCTGGTCTATTTTCCGGTCTTCTTGATTAAGTATTGCCATTTGATTAACTGGGCGAGAGAGTGAGGCTGACCAACTCTCCCTAACTTTAAACAAATTAAGGGCATAAAATTTGGATTAACTACGACTTTTGCCGCCACTTTCCTTGAAAAAACTCTGCAGTTTTCCGAAAATTCCTGCTTCACTATAACAACAAAAGTGTCAATTGGGTGGACCAGCGCCCCCCCCCCACCCTGCGTCCCATCCAATGCCGTTGTGTATTCTTTCAAGTTTTGACTCCCCTGGTTCAATGTCATGGCCACGCCACTATCGCAAATAATTGAAAGTTCTTTCCTCATATCCTACTCGTCTCTCTCATCTTATCCATCTGATACCACCACTCATCACCGCATCATCCGGAATGCTTTCATTAGCCATTTCTTTTTAATGATTACGTTCCCTATTTGTATCTCTGTTATCCATTATTTTTCACAAGCATTATATTTCAGCTGATATAATTGTCTGTAAGACATCTGCAAATATCAATTATTGTATATATGATGCACGAACTAGAGTAATGACCAGTCATCCGATGCCACTGAAAATAAATCCATCAAATGCCTGGGAAGATGTATGAATTTAAGTATTAGCAGTCTTGATGCCGCGTTTCATTGCGAGACACAAATGATTTTGAAAAGGTCACATATTTCTGTACTCGTTCGGGTAATATACATTCACTTTACATAGGACACCTATATCACCAAAGAATACACCACCCACCCCACCCCAAGGGGGGGGGGGGCTGCGATGACATCGGAAACTGTGACGGTAGTTAAACTAAATTAAAGGGCCGCATCAATTGAAAGGCCGCACCGATTGAAAAGCCACACCGATTGAAAGGCCGCACCGATTGAAAGGCTGCACCAATTGAAAGGCCGCACCGATTGAAAGGCCGCATCAATTGAAAGGCCGCACCGATTGAAAGGCCGCACCGATGAATGGCCGCACCGATTGAATGGCCGCACCGATTGAAAAGCTGCACCAATTGAAAGGCCGCACCGATTGAAAGGCTGCACCGATTGAAAGGCCGAGCTGATTGAAAGTACTACATTTAGCTGTCTCTTTGAGTAC
Source organism: Lymnaea stagnalis (assembly GCA_964033795.1). Taxonomy (NCBI): domain Eukaryota; kingdom Metazoa; phylum Mollusca; class Gastropoda; family Lymnaeidae; genus Lymnaea; species Lymnaea stagnalis. The sequence continues at coordinate 69,764 of CAXITT010000132.1, read as the reverse complement.
TACATTTAGCTGTCTCTTTGAGTTCTCTATTTATCTGCCTCTATCAGTAAGTCATTTAGCAGCCTCATGATAAAAATCTGGTTAACTCTGTAAAGCTCACACATCTTTAACCAATGGTCCTTGTTTAGTAAAATGGAAGCGGGGTAGGCCTATTATTCAATATACATAGATGTATCGAAAAGAGTCACTTCGATATAGCCGTCCATATCTGGGTCACGTCGGACCAATATTTCCAGGGACGCCTCAACACGCGATGTTTGGTGGGGCAGAAATAGGGCTTGTCATTTAATGGCGGAAATCTATTAATAGAATAGCTGTAATCATCAGGGTACTTGGGTTGGACAAAATGTCAACACTGTTCAGTACTACTATGTTAGCGAGGAGGCCCATAACCTATATCAAAACTTGGTTGCAACTATATTTTACGAAATAGTTTACGTAATTTTTTTTAATGCTACTTGTTTATTCAAGGATATTTTGTGAAATGGATCTTCTAGATGCACGGATCGTCCGAACGCTATGCTGAAGCACACTAATAACGCCATGGTTTACCAAATATTTGTCCGACGTTCTAAAAATAGTAACGCTATGACGTTTTCCGGTCTGAGAAATTAAAAAAAAACAACCTATAGGAAAAGATGGCGTATTTCTGTGTTTCATTGTTGAATAGGATTTTAAGATTTTTTTCATTTTTTATTTCTCAAACTGAATCCTGGAAAAATTTTTTAAATTAAAAAAAAAATCATCAAAAGTTGACACAAAATTAATATTGACGCACTGCATTACATGGAATTTGTTTTTTAAACCCGTGTTTCCAGCCAAGGGTGACACTGCTCACCACCGGAGGCTTTGGTGGTGGTGGGGGGGGGGGCGGTGGGGGGGGGGGGGGGGGTNAGCTTTACACTATAAAGGTAATGAGATTACTAGCAGCTTTACACCATAAAGGTAATGCGATTACTAGCAGCTTTACACCATAAGTTAATGGGATTACTAGCAGCTTTACACTATAAAGGTAATGAGATTACTAGCAGCTTTACACCATAAAGGTAATGCGATTACTAGCAGCTTTACACCATAAGTTAATGGGATTACTAGCAGCTTTACACTATAAAGGTAATGAGATTACTAGCAGCTTTACACCATAAAGGTAATGCGATTACTAGCAGCTTTACACCATAAGTTAATGGGATTACTAGCAGCTTTACACTATAAAGGTAATGAGATTACTAGCAGCTTTACACCATAAAGGTAATGCGATTACTAGCAGCTTTACACCATAAGTTAATGGGATTACTAGCAGCTTTACACTATAAAGGTAATGAGATTACTAGCAGCTTTACACCATAAAGGTAATGAGATTACTAGCAGCTTTACACCATAAGTTAATGGGATTACTAGCAGCTTTACACTATAAAGGTAATGAGATTACTAGCAGCTTTACACCATAAAGGTAATGCGATTACTAGCAGCTTTACACCATAAGTTAATGGGATTACTAGCAGCTTTACACTATAAAGGTAATGAGATTACTAGCAGCTTTACACCATAAAGGTAATGAGATTACTAGCAGCTTTACACCATAAAGGTAATGAGATTACTAGCAGCTTTACATCATAAAGGTAATGAGATTACTAGCAGCTTTACACCATAAAGGTAATGTGAAAAGTAATGCGAAAAAGTAAAAAAAAAAATCCACAGCTTTATTTATGGTTTGAAAACGGTGTATTTTTATAACTAATAAATATTCTATGTGAAAATGGCTCTTACAAATACGTTTTTTTTTACTAAATAGAAATGTAAAAGAAAAACTATCCGAAATAATTTCCTTGCTTTAGGCAGAGAGAGAGAAAAGGAGTAATTCTCAGGGCCCTATTGGGGGAAAAGATCGTGATCATTACGCTGTTAAATGGCGCAGCCCAGCAGATGGAGCTGGTTGCCAGTGTACAAGCCGTGTTTTTTGAATAGGGTAAGCTCAAGCCTCAACCAGAATGTACGTGCGTGTTAGTCATCATGATGTTGTCATTTGGCACAGCCCAGCAGATAGAGCTGGTTGCCAATGTACTAGCTGGGTCTCTCAGAGGGTAAGCTCAAGCCTCAACCAGAATGTGCGTGCGTGTTAGTCATCATGATGTTGTCATTTGGCACAGCCCAGCAGATAGAGCTGGTTGCCAATGTACTAGCTGGGTCTCTCAGAAGGTAAGCTCAAGCCTCAACCAGAATGTGCGTGCGTGTTAGTCATCATGATGTTGTCATTTGGCACAGCCCAGCAGATAGAGCTGGTTGCCAATGTACTAGCTGGGTCTCTCAGAGGGTAAGCTCAAGCCTCAACCAGAATGTACGTGCGTGTTAGTCATCATGATGTTGTCATTTGGCACAGCCCAGCAGATAGAGCTGGTTGCCAATGTACTAGCTGGGTCTCTCAGAGGGTAAGCTCAAGCCTCAACCAGAATGTGTGTGTGTTAGTTAGTGATCACGAGGAGACCGCTACTAAGATGTTTTATGTTTGAAAGATGGATAAGAATCCCATTTTGAATCCCACAGTAACGAGACCCTCCTAAATAAACGCGTAGTGTTTTAGACAATAATCCCTCACAGTGGCAGAGAGAGGACACATTTGATTTTCATTTCTGTCCACGATTCTTTAGGTAGGGTATTATATTTTCAAGTTTTTTTGTTTTTTTTTCGGTACACAAAAGAAGTAGTCATTGGTATTGGTAGAAATACGGGATTCTATAGCCTGGTTCATTGACATAAGATGTGGCCGAGATGAATTACACGTCCCATGATGAACAAAACGCCTGGTGTAGTTGATCAGTCTGCTAATCACGTGTCAGGAAGGGCGAGTCTTTTGTTGGGTTTTCGTTTGATGTAAAATGTTCAGATTCTAATCAAGAAAGTGTAAAAAAATGTTCACATTCTAAACAAGGTGGTGTAAAAAATGTTCAGATTCTAATCAAGAAAGTGTAACACAATTGTTCAATACCTAACGACTGAAAGTATAACAAGCCGGATGGTCCACATGTTAACACTACGATATAACACAACTGAAAATCTAAACATGTCGATTGGTGATCTAAATAATGCAACATACTCGAACCACCTTTCTAGACAACTTCCGCCCGTAGGTCTATCTGAACCCACATTGCTACTACAAATTTTAACACCATGGTCGTAAGTGTTTTCGAGAATGAATTCACAGACACGTGACCGTGACTCAGGGAAGTAATGAGCGTTTAAAGTTGTCTTGATGAAGGATTAGCTGAAAAAAAAAATTGATGAGCTTAAATCATTCAAACTTTAGACTGTCAGAATTTACACGACAGACAGACAGACAGACAGACAGACAGACAGACAGACAGACAGACAGACAGACAGACAGACAGACAGACAGACAGACAGACAGACAGACAAAATAGAAAACACAGACAAGACAAAAAAGACAGACAAACAGACAGACAGACAGACAGACAGACAGACAGACAGACAGACAGACAGACAGACAGACAGACAGACAGACAGACAGACAGACAGACAGACAGACAGACAGACAGACAGACAGACAGACAGACAGACAGACAGACAGACAGACAGACAGACAGACAGACAGACAGACAGACAGACAGACAGACAGACAGACAGACAGACAGACAGACAGACAGACAGACAGACAGACAGACAGACAGACAGACAGACAGACAGACAGACAGACAGACAGACAGACAGACAGACAGACAGACAGACAGACAGACAGACAGACAGACAGACAGACAGACAGACAGACAGACAGACAGACAGACAGACAGACAGACAGACAGACAGACAGACAGACAGACAGACAGACAGACAGACAGACAGACAGACAGACAGACAGACAGACAGACAGACAGACAGACAGACAGACAGACAGACAGACAGACAGACAGACAGACAGACAGACAGACAGACAGACAGACAGACAGACAGACAGACAGACAGACAGACAGACAGACAGACAGACAGACAGACAGACAGACAGACAGACAGACAGACAGACAGACAGACAGACAGACAGACAGACAGACAGACAGACAGACAGACAGACAGACAGACAGACAGACAGACAGACAGACAGACAGACAGACAGACAGACAGACAGACAGACAGACAGACAGACAGACAGACAGACAGACAGACAGACAGACAGACAGACAGACAGACAGACAGACAGACAGACAGACAGACAGACAGACAGACAGACAGACAGACAGACAGACAGACAGACAGACAGACNGATAGATAGATAGATAGATAGATAGATAGATAGATAGATAGATAGATAGATAGATAGATAGATAGATAGATAGATAGATAGATAGATAGATAGATAGATAGATAGATAGATGGATGGATGGATGGATAGATAGATAGATAGATAGATAGATAGATAGATAGATAGATAGATAGATAGATAGATAGATAGATAGATAGATAGATAGATAGAAAGACGGACGGACAGACAGACAGATTGTAGGGTATTGAAACTGATGAGATGGTAAATCCTCGGAGTCAGCACTCAGCACGAGTCTTAATATTACAGTTTAAAACCGCCGAAGGAAGGCTGTGTGGGGTGGGGGGAAGTGGGTGGGGGGCTGGGATTGGGATCATTTGATGTTGTGTGGATGGGCGTTATATCAGAGGCGAGGAACATTTACCAGAAATCTCCTCCTTTGTTCATCTTCATCTTCCTCCCCCCCCTCTCACCCGTCTCCGAGCGTCAATAGGCCTATTGTCTGAGTTGTTTAATCAATGAATGTGTGTCCCATTGAAATAAACATCTCCCAATTCATTGATAACTACATTCATGTTGACCAACCATGTTCCCTATCAGTATACAGTTTTTGAGAGAATGTCTTGCTACTGACGATGATGAGAGAATGGCTTGCTGCTAACGATGATGAGAGAATGTCTTGCTACTGATGACGATGAGAGAATATCTTGCTACTAACGATGATGAGAGAATGTCTTGCTACTAACGATGACGAGAGAATGTCTTGTTACTAGCGATGAATAGAGAACGTCTGTTTACTAACGAAGCTGAAAGAATGCCTTGCTAAAAACAAGATATCCGCCTTAAGAGCTCAGTATTGAAACTCACTTTACAGCCAGCCAAACAGTATTCTTGCGCCTTACCTTCCGTTGATTCGCACTGCAGCCCACAAAGTCTTCACATGCTCCACTCAATATAAGTCACACGTTAGCCTTTTGTAATCCGCGCCTTTCTCCCGCCTTGCTCCCTTTTTTAAAAACAATAGCCTTGAATTTTTTTTCTATGTTAAGAATAAAATGGTAGGTCGAATTCTACATTCTCTTAAGGGGCTGTACATACGAGCCTGGCCATTGTGACCACAGCTTACCTCATCGGGTGGCATGGCCATTCTGACAACAGCTTACCTCATCTTGTGAGCTGGCCATTCTGACAACAGCCTGCCTCATCTTGTGGGCTGGCCATTCTGAAAACAGCTTGCCTCATCTGATGGGCTTGCCATTCTGACAACAGCCTACCTCATCTGGTGGGCTGGCCATTCTGACAACAGCCTACCTCATCTGGTGGGCTGGCCATTCTGACAACAGCCTGCCTCACCTTGTGGGCTGGCCATTCTGACAACAGCCTACCTCATCTGGTGGGCTGGCCATTCTGACAACAGCCTACCTCATCTTGTGGGCTGGCCATTCTGACAACATCCTACCTCATCTGGTGGGGTTCTTCCTAAACAAAATCGTTAACACAGGTCCCTGTGTTCAGACCCTCGGCCCGTTTCCGTTCTCGGGGCTGGCGATCAACAGGTGTTACACCGTTTCGATAGCCAGATCACAGGGTCGACAGTTCAGGTCCCTCACTTCACATTTTTGCCTTATTCATTTCATCGGAAGACCCTATACTAAAGAGCAACTATTTACAAGGATAAAGCACACGAACAATAATCACATGTCCAAAATATCTGACGAGAACTCAATGAGAATTGCATCTACTTCCATCGAACTAAATAACCAAGCAATAGCGTCTCAAGAACTGTCAACTATCTCACGAATTTCCTTTGCTGTCTTGTATATTACTGTCATAAATTAAAAAAATTCATAAGGTAATTTTCTTCAAATTAATTAGATATGTTAACTATACCTTATTAGTTGCTCCATTTTCTTGCTTAACATCATCGGTTTTGTTAGGTGTAATTTATGTGTGGCCAAAAACACCCCTGCCCCAAACACCCCAGCCCAAAACACCACTGCTTAAATCACATCTGCCCGAAACACCCCTGCACAAAACACCCCTGCACAAAACACACCTGCCCAAAACACCCCTGCCAAAACACCCCTGCACAAAACACCCCTGCACAAAAAAACCCTGCCCGAAACACCCCAGCCCGAAAAAATCTGCCCAAAAACCCATGCCCCAAACACCCCTGCCAAAACACCCCTGCCAAAACACCCCTGCCCCAAACACCCTTGCCGAAACACCCCTGCCCCAAACACCCCTGCCCCAAACACTGCCCCAACCCCCCCTCCCAAACCCCCCCTGCCAAAACACCCCCGCCCCAAACCCCCTTGCCGAAACCCCCCTGCCCCAAACCCCCCTGCCCCAAACACCCCTGCCAAAACACCCCTGCCAAAACACCCCTGCACCAAAAGTTGGGTAGTTTACAAAACACCTCGTATCCCGAAGACCGCGCAGCAGTGATTTACTCTCATGTATAACCTTCTAATGTCTGACACTGGTCACACATCACCTCCTCTTCACAGCCATGGACACAAATTATAAGGTGGTACCGTTCGAGACTTTTCTTAAACTCCAAAAGTGTGACGTCGTGACTCTTGCTTAGTTGTGGAGAGACACAATTATGACACATTCCCACCCGCTTCCTCTTCCACTCTTCTATGAACACCTTTGGGGGACCGACTCAAGCTCCCTCCAGTACGTCTGAGAACCGATCTCTGCTGCAGTAATTATCTTGTGTCTAGTCAGCCGCCGTTGATTTATTGGATGCCTACCGTGTCAACGTTAGCGCTGAATATCGTCTTTTCCCCATGAAACTGTACAGCGGCACTGTTGGCAACCGAGTGTTTAAACTCAACGACCCAAAGTTATTAAGCGGGGTCATTGGAATCGGGTGTACCACTCCTGGGTCGGATTTACGAAACCAACCGAGGAACAGGAGAGAACACTTGACAAATGGTTTGAGATTATTATTATTTATTTTTTTTTCTCGTGGAAAAAAAATGCACTGACAAATGACGACGGACTGTTTCTTTTTTCTTCAGAAAATTTGAGGCATTGCTTCTTCGAGAACTCTTCAAAAAAAAATAAAAAAATGCCTGTTCACGTATGAAGCTTTACCATACTTCATTTTACATATAATGTGTGTTTTGTGAGCTACTTGAAGAAAAGATAGGACTGATAGAAAGTTTGGGACTCCAGATGATACACTGGACTAGAAAGTTTGGGACTCCGAATGATACACTGGACTAGAAAGTTTGGGACTCCGGATGATACACTGGACTAGAAAGTTTGAGACTCCAGATGATACACTGGACTAGAAAGTTTGGGACTCCAGATGATACACTGGACTAGAAAGTTTGGGACTCCGGATGATACACTGGACTAGAAAGTTTGGGACTCCGGATGATACACTGGACTAGAAAGTTTGGGACTCCGGATGATACACTCGTATTCTGACTATGACACTTTGAACGATGCTGTTGACTTTGACCTTTATGACCCGCTCTAATGTTCAGGAAGAGGTTGAACATGTCCTCCTACCACTAAGTTCTTCCAAGCCTGCACTCGCTATGGAAGTTAAAAATGCTGAAACGTAAAATTATTGATATTTTCCTGCAATTACCCGCTAATTTTGTTACATTAAAAAGCACACTCTTAAAGAGGCTTAAAAACAAAGCAAAGAAACGGGGGGGGGGGGGAGAACAACAACAAAACAAAACGAACACACACAAACACACACGCACAAAGCAGTCCAGATCTGCTAATGAGCACTTCAAAAAATGTGCACTGTTTGAATGGCAGCTTGTTCACTGTATGTTTTGTCAAGGATTCAATGGGGAATCGCAGTGAGTCGAACCAATGTACTCTAAGGAGTTTTGATGAGAATTGTAAAAATACTTTGATAAATAAAGAGATTAAGAGATGGATTTATCTTTTTACAAAATAAAAACATTAAAACAAAAAAAACAACAGATCCTTTGAGGAAACTTGTTCCGACTTTTTAAAAATATAAATTATGAAACATGTGTTTAGAAAGAGAAAAAAAAACAACATACGCCAAATTACTCTTTAACTTATTATTTTTAAATTATTTTTTTTTAAATCCAAGGCGGCACTTTTAAAGTTTATTTTTAACATATCTAATTGATGTGTGAGTGTGCTTTTTTTTTTTTAAGTGAGGGGCGCCACTTTTGAAGGGTAGCCCCGTGTGACGTTTAGTTCAAGGTACGCTTCTGAGTCAAACATGCCTGCAACAGGAAACGATGAGACTGCACTAGATCATATTCCCGGCACCGACTCACAATGTGCCAGTTGGTAAATAATACACACAATAATACAAATTCTGAGAGTTTTGTTACTCTGCAGTGTAAATTAAATTAGCTTATCTGTCATCTCCACATCTCGTTGCTGGGATGTAATTCTAATTGGCGTACACGAGTCTGGAGTTTCTCCACGAGAACTCGAGCAGTTCCAACGTGATGGCTCGCAAACTAGCCATGTGCTGTACGACGGCAATTTGGAGACAATCGTTTGATTATAGACATCACATTCGTGGGGGCAATTTTAGAATTGTCTGTTTCATAGAAGCAGAATCGCAGTTTAACTTTGCTCTCTTTGTACCACAATGCCGGGCAGCAGTCATTTAACTTATCACCAGTTGGGATGAGGGATTTTTTTATTTAGTTCTTGCTAGCTGAAAACTGGCCTTTTTACTTCTCACCCAATATGAATGACTTCTTACCTATTAGTAATAACTTCTTACCTATTGGGAATAACTTCTTACCTATTGGGAATAACTTCTTACCTTTTAGGAATAACTTCTTACCAATTAGGAATAACTTCTTACCTACTGGGAAGGATCATCCTACTGCTAACCAATGGTGTCATGTGGATCTAATTGTGATTTTTTAAAAACATGAATCTCATGAAAGCGCTTGTAAGAAATGAGGCTTTGGAAACCTATAGTTTGTTTTCATGAAAATCAATTTTCGGGAGCTCTCAGATTAAACATTTTGTTTTATTCTCTTCCTTTCGCAAACCAGTAAGAGCTATTTTCTGTGCAGAGAATTTTAAGCAGCGGCGTCATTTCAGGTTTTTTCACGGGGGATGGGGGGCAAAATCAAAACTTGAAGTTGTTTATTACCGGAGGCGCCACAGTACATAGCAATTTAAATGAAACCTGCAAATTCAGCGGGGTGGGGGTGGGGGGGGGGGAGAACAAATGTCCCACCCTGCAATAACCCAAAATGACGTCCCTGTTTTTAGGTTAACCGGTCCCCGTTCGATGTTTCACTTATAAAGATGAGAACGTAGTACATCTCATTGAAATCATTTCTTCATTACCTGAGTTCAAGCATGGGAAAACTTGTAATAACATACTGAAAAAAAATTTTTTTTTTTTGTAAGCCAGCCAAAAGAAGGTGATGAGGAGTTGACATGGTACATAACATCTTTTGGCTTGTCGCAGATGTACGAAAAAATATTAATCAATTATTTTTATATATATATATTTTTTTTTTTTTAATTTTAAGGTTTAAATCTTCCATCACTCCTCAACCCTCTCTCATACATCTATCACCCTGTATTTCTCTATCTCCTCTTTCACTCCATTCCAAGCGAAATTCGTCTGCGATGTAAAAAAAAAATTGTAATTCATCTTGACACCGACATTCCATATTTACGAGCATGCACGTTCCATCGCTGATCCCAATGGAGCGCCTGTCAAGCGATGTCATAGATTAAGATGCGGAAACCCTGACACGTCACACCACGTGACGTCCATTGTCAACACTGAATCAGAGTGCCACGCCATCGGCTCATTCAGAGGAATATTCAGGAATCACTGTGTCTCCATCTTGGTTGTTTGTTTTTTTTAACTATAGTTTTTTTTTTTTTTTAAATCTTTGTGCAAGGGAAAAAAAGTCATCTTAAGTCTAAGTTTATTGGTCGGATGTATTCATGTACAAAAGTTTAGTGTCAAATTTTGAGGCAGAGCTTGGGTTGTTTGGAAAGGGGGGTGGGGGGGTGGTGATAAAACGGTAATACGCTGCTGAAATGGACGAGGCGTTGGGATTCTCAGGCGCTGCCCTTTGGATTAGCGTTAGGGGATTTTGGAGGACATACGCGATGGTGCCACGCTAACTGATGTCGTGCACCCCCATCACAACCACACACCCAGACTCACTCGCACAAAACGCACGCAAAAAGAAATGGTTACGATTAGAGCGAACTGGACGAGCGAGGCGTTTAAAACAGACGTATTTATCCTTCTCTACAATGGCGTCCACCCCACAAAAGTCTGTCAGAAATCCGTTGTTATCTGGATCCGTTTCTTTTTGCAGGTTTCTAAACGTCGCCCAAGCCCCCCCCCCGCCCCCCCCCCAACCTAACTCCCACCCTACACTATGAATGTCAAACAAACATTTGTATTATTCCATTGCAGTTAGAGACCGACCGAAAGTCATTTTCTGATTTCGGCTAAAGCCGAAAATAGGCCGAAAGTTTAAAAATGACTTTCGGCCGAAAACGAAAAAAGACCAAAAGTTAAAAATGAATTTCGGCCGAAACCGAAGCCGAAACCGAAGCCGAAACCGAAGCCGAATCCGAAAATGAAATTTTAAGATATTTTGAAATTCGTTCCCGCATACATTCTGCATACATCGTAAATGATGTAGGAAAGTATAAATATTTACATTCTTTTTATAAAAATGAGATAATCGTGAATATTAATAAATAAACATCTAATATAAGGGTCTCAAACTCGAGGCCCGCGAACCATTTGTGACCCACAAGACGATATTTTGCGGCCCGCTACATGACAGAAAAGTTTAGTATCAATGCCCCGGCCCGTTTCCCCCATTCTCATATCTATAACGTGAGTCTCCGCGACGGTTTCAGTCGAATCTCACCAACTAGTCTAATTCTGATTTTTTTTTTTTTTTTTTTTTTTTTTTTTTTTTTTTTTTTTTTTTTTTTAATGTTTCTATATCTTTTTGTATGCAACAGTGAGTAGGTGGATGAAAGTGAATCCTAGTTCTTGAGAACCCTTAATGATTTTATTGTTATTTATAAAGGTTGACCAGATTGTAACAGTTATAATCGCTTTTTTGTGGATTACTTGATACGGCCCACTCTCATTCAGACACTACCTCCTGCAGCCCCCCTGATGATTTGAGTTTAAGACCCTTCATCTAATGAATACTTTGGATTTTACCATTTTAATATAAAAGTAATTTAAATTGCTAGACAGTTTTTTTTAAAATTAGTATGGTAGGAAAAAATTTGGCCGAAAATTGGGGGGGGGGGGGAATTAATGCAAAATATATTTTTTTTAAAATCGGGTCTCTAAAAATTGTTGTTCTGATCATTGTACTAAAAGATCGCTTAATTTGTTCTGAAAGGTCGCTTTATTTGCTTTAAAGATCTTTTAGTTGGTTGTTATTGATCGGTTAGTTTTTTCTTAAAGATAATTGATTTTGTTCCTTAATATCGCTTAGTTTGTTCTTATAAATCATATAGTTTACTATTCAAGATCATTTGTTTTGTTCTTAAAGATCATTTATGTCGGTCTTAAAATCGTTTAGTTTGTTCTTTAAGATAGTTTAGTTTGTTATTAAAGATCCCTTAGATTGTTCTTAAAGATCGCTTAGTTTGTTTTAAAGATCGTTTAGTTTGTTCTTAAATGTCGCTTAGTTTGTTGTTAAATATCGCTTTCGCTGAGTATTAGATGACCGAAAAACTGAGTCACTTTCGGCCGTATGGCCGAAAGTCTAAGTCAATTTCGGCCGAAACCGAAGAAAAACCGAAAGTTAACTTTTCTCTTTCGGCCGAAACCGAAATTAAGCCGAAAGTTAACTTTTCAGTTTCGGTCGAAACCGAAACTTGGCCGAAAGTGATAAAATGGCCACTTTCGGCNAGTGTTTGGCGCCCCGGGGGGGGACGACAAGATTCACGCCCAGGGACCAGATTCGTTTTAAAGCCCCCCCTTTTCTTTCTTTCTTTTTGTTTTTATTTTTCAACTCTCAAACCCAGTACTTGCATCAATAAAATAATATGAAAGCTTGTTTTCATATATCCCCCATGTCCCCCAACCCCCTTACTCTACGCCTATGCAGGGCAACCCAAACGTCTTTGTTAAAAAAAACAACAAGAAACAAAGATAATGACTGAGTTTGAAATGGGCACAGACATTACGGATGAAGCATATGTTTATATATTTAAAAAAAAAATGTTGCAATAAACTCGAAACGATTTGCACATACCAAGTGTTTTTATAGTAATGCGGGTCAGTGCGTTGACAATGACAGAGCCCCTGGTCGTATTCCTCAACTTACTTTTATCATTTCCTCAAAGGGCGGATGAACATGAAAGGGAGACAAATCACGCGGCGGTATTAAGTTTGTGTAATGAGGTCGCCTGATGTACACTTTTAAAACGTGTAAACGCTTAGGAGACGCTTAAGTCGGAGACGTTGTGTTTAGGTTATGTCGAACGGTGGTTTTATTGGTGTTATTATTTATCTAAATTGTTAGAATTGTCTTCAATAATTATTTTAAAAAAAAACAACAACTAAATTCATTATTATTATTACTATTGTAATAATTATTCTTCTTCAAACACTTCAGTAAGCGTGTCTCTCCCACTGTTAAAATAGTCTCAAAGACAACTAACTGCTAAACAGTCCCCCCATGGATTGGGGAGCAAATGTGATACATACAGTTTAGACTTCGTGGACGTCTTAATCTTCCGAAACTGACAGATCCTCCAATGAGATGTACGTTAGTATTGTCAACAAAAAGTTAGTATTGTCAACAAAAAAGTTAGTATTGTCAACAAAAAAGTTAGTAATGTCAACAATAAAGTTAGTATTGTCAACAATAAAGTTAGTATTGTCAACAATAAAGTTAGTATTGTCAACAATAAGTTAGTATTGTCAACAATAAAGTTAGTATTGTCAACAATAAAGTTAGTATTGTCAACAAAAAAATTAGTATTGTCAACAATAAAGTTAGTATTGTCAACAACGAAAAAGCGTGTATAAAATAATTGATCTGGTGGTGTTAAAAGAAGAAATTAAGTAGAAATAAACTTTTTTTTGTTTTGTTTTTTTGTGGACTGTTCATTTATCGTGTTAGGCGATCAAAAATATAAAACTGTAAACTATTAGAGTACATTATTTTGTTGCCATGTACTGGGAAAGTACGCCAGTCATGGTAATGTTGAACTTCCCAGTGGCGTCCCCCCCCCCCTACAACCGTTTCAGATAGACTTTAAGTTGAATAAAATGTTTATCAGAAAATAATGGATAATGGCGATAATAAAGTTTGAAATGCTTTTTTTCTACCAAATAAAATATAAATATATATCATTGTATGGGATTTAATCAGCGTCATCAGTAAATTTCAGATACCATATCCAACTTTTAGAGACGAAGGGCGGCTACCGAGGGTTCGGCGGCTGCCCCTAAATGTTCATGACGACCACACGGCCCCCGTGTTAACGACTGATGTTAAAACTTTAATCGTGGTGTATGCCAACCTTGGTATACGATCTCAATCTCCGGGGGGTCGTAATTACTAGCAGGGGATCGGATACTAACGTTTGAAATTATATTGATATCTTTTTGTTTAGAATCGTATATTTTAAACTGTGTTACAAAACGGTAAAAAGAGATGTGGCTATACCTGGTGATTTTTTGTTTAATAACCATGCCTGCAGAAATCAGTTTTATATCTGGGAAACAGACTTGGATGTCTGGATTCGCAGAAGCGTGGACGAAGAAATTAGATTTTTTTTTTTTTTTTTTGGTTTAAATTTCAGTCCGTCTCGTAGGGGGTTTTTATTTATTTTCCCAGTCGTGATGACATTGGCAGAATAAGGGTGTAGTTGATACGGAACGGATTCTATTTTCTTCTTTATTTTTTGTTTAATAACCATGCCTGCATAAATCAGTTTTATATCTGGGAAAAAGACTTGGATGTCTGGATTCGCAGAAGCGTGGACGAAGAAATTAGATTTTTTTTTTTTTTTTTGGTTTAAATTTCAGTCCGTCTCGTAGGGGATATCTATTTATTTTCCCAGTCGTGATGACATTAGCAGAATAAGGGTGTAGTTGATACGGAACGGATTCTATTTTCTTCTTCATATATATATATATATATATATATATTTATATAACCTATAAGAGATTGTACTGCTGCTGCAAAGCGATCAGCCTTTATCTAATAGAACTAGAAATGTCCCAGGGAGATGTTATAAATCTAGGATGACGTTGCTTGCTTTCCTCCTCCATTTTACACCTGACCCCTGAAAGGCTCCGAGTCCAGATTTATGCCCTTTCGCGCGGCCGTGTTTTATGATGCACTTCCTGCGCGCTAACATTTGATGATTGGCTGGCATTGTCACGAAACTCGTTTGATTGGTTGACTCAAGTTGCTTCGGCCTCACTTGTGCCCAACACGTTCGAGAATAGTTAAGGAGAATTGCACATTGAGGTGTGATTTTTCACATCCCCCCAACTTTTCTTTTACTTCTTCTGGAATGTTCCTTTTTAATTCAAGACATTACCGTTCGACATGCACATTTATCTGTGTATATAAAAAAAAAACTCGAAGGTTGTTTGATTCCCCCCCCCCCCAATATTACATCCGTAATTCGATTGTCTTCTATACTTCTAATGTCTGCTGTACTTCTAATTTCTACTGAACTTCCACCGTCTGCTGTACTTCTACTGTCTTCTGTATTTCTACTGTCAACTGTACTTTGTACATTTACTGTCTAATGTGCTACTACTGTCTAATTACTGATCAAGTGTCCATTTTAAAAATGCTCATTAATATTTCTGCATGTTCTCTGCCAACCTTCCTATCTCAATACTCAGTCATGCAAACGTCTACCCTCTTAACTTTGTCCTAGATCATATCTATTGATCAATACAATGCCGCATGGCTGACTCAAGATTAGCATTGTTCTATTGCCTCGTAAGTATATCATCCCCGAGAAACCGGCATGGGGTTTTCCATTAGCGTCTCGTGGCTTAGTTGGCGTCTGACAGATGAGCTCCGCACACCTTGAGTTACAGAGAGATCCCACCGAAGCAGCTAAGGACACAATTACAGGCGTTAATGCCTGACCGCATTTAACAATTAAGCTCAAGAAATGAATGTTGTAACATCATTGGGCTATACGGGACACAGGCATTGAAATAGTGAATGTTATGTCTGGAATAACTGCAATATTTGAAAACTGGTGATTTTTGTTACATTAAAGGTAATTTTAGAGAAGGGTTTGGGGTAATCCATCTTGTTTTTCTGGGGAATATCTAATTATTATTATTTTTTTTTAAATCCATGGCAATTCGTCTGCTATAGTCTGTTTTAAATGTTTGAGTTTTATTTAGAAAGTTTTTTATTTGTCTTGACTTAATTTTGGTTTCACACCTTTGAAGACAATAAATTATAACCAACTTCTCCATAACATGAAGTGTTTACATTATCAAAAGCATTTACACTCCGATGACAATATTGGATCGTGTAAATATTTCAAGCAATCATACATTTCCGTCCCCTTTACAATCAGCTGTTACTTCAACTTATCAAATGGAGGTGAAATTTGGTGTTAATGTCAATGACGCATTTATAGAGAGGGAGAAAGAGAGAGACAAAGAGAGAGAGAGAGAGACAAAGAGAGAGAAGGAGAAAGAGAGAGAGAGGGATAGAGAGAGAAAGAGACAGAAAAAGACAGAAAAAGACAGAAAGAAAGAGAGAAAGTGAGATAAAGAGAGAGGGAAGAAAAAAGTGAGGGAGAAAACTAAAGGGAGAAAGAGAGAGAGACAACAACAAAGAAAAAGAGATAAAAGTAGAGAGAGAGAAAGATATATATATATAGATAGATAGATATACATACATACATATATATATATATATATATATATATATATATATATAAAGAGCGAGAGAGTGGGAGAGAGAGAGAAATGAGAAAAGGAATCTATGGCATGTAGGGATATTTTTCGTGATCGCTAGATTTAGTACTGCTAGCCGGCACCGTGATCAGTTGCCTTCTGCTTATCCTCAATCCTCAAGTTTCAATCTGTCATTGGCAAATATTTTATACGCCATGACACTTTCAAGTTTATCCTTTTATGACCGATTATTAAACAGCAAGAAAACTGGACCATATGGCTGGCTGGCTGCAGTTATTTATTTCAGTAAGTGTCCGGGCTGCTATGCCTCACATTGAAACGCCCTCGTTGTCGGAAGCTAAGGTCTCAGAAAACCAGATGTCTCGATTCAAGCTATAATCTCTATTTATTCCCGTATTTAGCCTACACCGAAACGTTGTTCTTAGCGCCGTCACAATCCCCCCCCCCCCCCCCCCCCCCCCCCCCCCCCCCCCCCCCCCCCCCCCCC
>CAXITT010000132.1:19873-49647 GCA_964033795.1 Lymnaea stagnalis | reverse complement strand
CTGCTAAATCTGATTCCTAGTTTTATCAAGTTTATAAGTTGGTCCCGGAATATAAAAAAAAACAAAACAAAACCAAGCATAGCCAGCGGTCCTCGATGGACATGATTTGGTTGTTTTGGTGCAGCATCCTTGACGCAGTAGATTAGGACCGACCAAATGTGATTTTCTGATTTCGGCTGAACCCGAAACCAAACCGAAAGTTAAAAATGACGTTCGGACGAAACCAAAAGCTTAACGAGACGTTTGACCCATTCAAAGGAAAACTAAAAGATTTAGATATTTCAAAACTTGTTCACGTATTCGTCATGCGTACGTCAAAAAAAGTGTGTGTGTGGGGGGGGGGAGTATCAATATTTATATAATTTTAATTTGAAAAAACGAGATAATCGCGAATTTTAATAGATATATACATCTAATGTATACTTTGGCAGGTACCAGTTGAATTAAAAAGTAATTTAAAGTTAATTAAAATGTTTTTAAAGTAGTATGGTAAGAGATAATTTGACACGAGAAAGGGTAAAAGGGGGGGGGGGTTCATGAAAAGTAAACACAAGGGCGCTCTTTGATTTTATAATATAGTTACATCGCGACCTGCACATATTTGGTATCGATTGAATGAGCCAGAATTATCAATTCATTGATCGTGGGCCCTCAAAATAAAGAAGAAGAAGAAAGCTTAGTCTATGTATGGTACGGCAATGTAATGTCGAGACACAAGTCTTGAAGGAACTCTTTGCTTGTTTCGTCAGCACATACATTTTCGTTGAAACACGCGTTCTTATTGGTCGACAGTTGAATTTTTCGTTTCCCCGCCATTATCATTGGACGGCTAATTTTAGATTTGACCCGGATTAAATAAAAGTTGAACGACTGTTGAGCTACATTTAGATATGATAATACAGTAGGTCTACAACATGATTATTATAAGAAACAGTGCTACACGCACACATGTGTGTAGGCTTATAATCCTGTGACAGTCTGACTTCTGGTAGACGACCGAAACCCTCATTCCCCTTTCGACCGGAGCCATAATTAAACCGAAATACAACTTTTCTGTTTCGGCCGAAACCGAAAACCACGCCGAAAGTGATCAGGGGGGGGGGGGGGCAACTTTCGGCCCCGAACCCGAAATTAAAATTCGGCCGGCATCCGCCCCACCATGCCAAAGTCACTTGTGATGGATATTTAAAAAAAACTAAAACTTCTGTTTCGGCCGAAACCGAAAACCACGCCGAAAGTGATCAGGGGGGGGGGGGGCAACTTTCGGCGCCGAAACCGAAATTAAAATTCGGTCGGCATCTGCCTCAACATGTCTAAGTCACTTGTGATGGATATTTAAAAAAAACTTAAACCACAGGATAGGGCCGTCCCCTAACAATGGCGGGGCGCTATGCGAAACGGATTGCGCGGGGCCCCGTCTGGGTAGAGATAAGGATAATACGTGAAAATTAAGATTATGTATTAGAAAGTGGGGGCCTATGAAAGTGCGGGGCCCACTGCGACCGCATAGGTTGCAGTGGCCTAAGGCCGGCCCTGCCACCAGGATAAGGTGATAATCCACAAATAATAATAACTTATAAGCTGTCAGGTGAAAAAAAATAATTAATTAATTAGTTCTATAAGTTATCCATTAAGCCCATGAGGTTAAATTAAATAGAGTTATTATATATTTTATTGATTCCGTGTTCAATAAGGTTTTAAATTGTTTCCCATTTGGTTCAAAGAAGATATCTGCTGATTTATTTAAGCTAGGTTAACTCAAAGGACGCACTAGTTTCATGGGTGCAACTAAAAATATTCACAAATAACCTTTATTTTATTATTATTATTTTTTAAAAAGTTATTTTAATTTGCTTTATACTTTTATGTGTGTATTACTGCTTTCGAAGAGTCCCTACTGACGATCTCTACCATCTTAGCAAAATTACAAACATTAGTTAATTTTTACCATCTTAACCTAACATAAAGACTACTATATCATCCTGACCCCCATATACATATATATAATATCTGTTTGTTGGCCTTTATCCTATATCCTGCCTAGTCATGATAAGCCGACACTTGTATTCGATCTGGTTTTAGAACCGCCGTGGCAGGGGGATCTCCGTTAGGTACACAATCAGCCTGGCCTAGCATTGAACAAGTTCCCGTGGACTCATCTTCAACGAGCTCTGGTTTTATCAACCCTATACACAAACACGAGAGGGGCGTCTCGTCTCACGCTAATTATCTTCATCGAGACGGTACAACCTCGGGCACGGAGGGAAATAAAGTTGATTACTCAAAGAGAACTTGGCAGTTGTTGTCCCGCTTTAATAAAAAAAAAATATATTTTCGGGTGGTCGGTGTTGAATAAATTCGGGGAAAAATTGGGGGGGGGGGGGGTATAAACGTTTTATATTATTTGAATTGACCACTAACTGGGCAATGATAAAACTGTTATCATGTCATTGGTAACATACGCAAGTGAAAATTGGACCCTCACAAAAACCTCAGAAAATCTATTAAAGTTTTGAAATGGCATCAGGTATATTGGCCAGATTTTTTTTTTTACATTTCATTTCACCATAAATATTCATGTTATGCGAACCGGAAACGTAAGGCTTACGGACCGGCGCCGGTCCGAGGACCACAAATTTGGGGAAACCTGGCCTTCACAGTTTTGTGTTTATTAAAGACCGAATGAAACAAATCTTAAACCATGGCGCCTGGGGCGCGCCCAAAATTATTTCCGCCCCCTCCACGAAACACAAAAAGTCTGTATTTGGTTGAAAAAAGCCGCCCCACAAAATAAATAAAAATATGCCTCCCGGGGGCCGAATTCCCCGATCACACCCTCTTCATGCGCCACGTCACGAAACTACTTAGGCTTCAGATACATTTATAATGAAGTTCTGAAAAAGACGAAGTATCATTGCTTCTGTTGAGCTGCTGATACATCTTTTATGGGTTCACGGGTCAAAGGTCACAGGCTAATGAACTCGAGCGCGGCAGCCAATGGAGTTTTTCTGTAAAGCTGTTTACATCTACAAGCACCCGCGGAACAGGGCTTGATGCTTAATTATGCCTCGTGAATTTTTCATTGCCACTATCTCTGGTGTCCGTTTCTGATCTGGATAGTGCAGTTATAAATATGTCTGCCTACGTCGCTTGAAAAAAAAAAGGGGGGGGGGGTTGCACTTTTGGATGAAGAGATGAAAGTTTTGGCCTGTGTGTACTTATCTGTTTGTATGTCAGAGAAGTGCATCGCTCAGAAGAGTTGGTGATGAGTTGAAAAATGTCACAAAGGAGGGAGGTTGACAGATATTAGAGTGTGACCAAAGAGGGAGAGGATGATTTGGAGAAGGGAGCAGGGGATGATTTGAAGAGCGAGTTGGAGAGAGAAGAGTGTGAGATGAAGCAGGGAAAATGACAGAGATAGTGAGGTACACTGTGAGGCAGGGAAAATGACAGAGATAGTGAGGTACACTGTGAGGCGGGAGAGAAAGAATAGAGACTAAGCATAAAACGAGAGATGGAGATTAAAAGAGAGCGGGAGAGAGACAGAAGAGAGAGACAGAAGAGAGAGAGACAGAGAGAGAGAAAGACATGAGATAGAGAGCAAGAGTGCCCAGAATTGAATAAGTTCATTCGAGTATAATTAAACGTTTCTCCGATTAAAGTCCTATATCATTTTTTGTAATAGAATATATTGACCTAATTCTTTTCAAAAATTGTTGAGTGACTCGTTATGATCTGAACCTGGGCGGCCATTCGATTTTGGAATCGGATTTGTTTATCAAATTCATTGAATATCGGAGTCAGTTTTTTTTTTTTGGGGGGGGGGGGGGGGAGGCGGAGTTTGGATGTAGATCTGGAGTCGCGAGCCTGACTTAATCTGTCCCCTACCTCACAGCACTGGATTCTTCCACCGCCTTTCTAAATCCAATAACTTAATCAGTCTAAAAGGCCAAGGGGATACTCAGAGTTTGGGCTCATTTTGAGAGATAAGGCCCTTCATCACTGTACACGTGTAGCCGGTGAACAAGTCTGAGATAAGAGAGAGATACTGGGGAAGAGAAGGCAAAGACAGAGAAAAAGAAACGGACAGGGTGACATGAGTGTGAGCGATTGTTGGAAGATAGAACACGAAAGTCGATTGATGGGCTGAGTTAGATAAGGAATGTACCCTCCCGCCCGCTTGTCTCAAAATCACGATATCAAAACTAATTAACCATAAAAGGTTACAGCTGAAATAAAAGAAAAATCGCACTGAAAGGAGAGGTTGCACTACAACTATACTATTTGGACTAGTAGTGCCGTAATGGTGTCTGATGGTTATCAGACATTTATAACGCTCGTCCGTAGTTGAGAACATATCCAGCAATTGAGACAGTACAGTATTATTTCTTTTATCTTTATTGGCACGGGAAGATGACCAAGGCTGCGACTAGTAGCCTTTACTTGAGCCGTTGCTCCATTCGTCAGCCTCACGCTCTCGTCCTTGGCCATTTGCTCCAATGGCAAGACGTAGTCAAGGCGGCTGGAAATAAGACAAGGATGCCGTAGATGACCAGCGGTGCGTGTCTTGTGTGGTTTCACTGTGCTCTTTGTGCGTTCCACGTCCCTAGGAGTTGTCGGAGTTCTCTCCGGGTTTGATTCCAGAGTTTGCCGTCCCTCCCCTTTCCCACCCACCTCTTCTGAATCCACCCAGTGGCCGTAAAATCGCCCGACAAACCATGGCAGTACTTCCATCTCATAAATGTACCTCCACCGGTTGACCATTTGTTGAGATGAAATGCGACTGAGGCACTGACCAGACAGTAGGACACTGATACCAAAATATATTTTTTACAAGATGTCAAAATGCGGTTGTTGTGGCTCCTTAAGTACTTTCGTCCAATGGAACTTCCATTAACGTGAGGATTGATCCGAAGTGAACTTATGTCCACAGAGACACTTCAGCGTCATTAGAATGTGTAGATGTTGAAATGTTTGCTTAAATGCGGTTTATTCTCCACATATCCCTGATTTGATTTTAAGCCGTAAGATTCCAAAATTGTAAGTTAAACATAGAGCTAATTGAATGACCCCCTAAAAACAAAGTTTTTCGTATAATTCCTCAATATGCATTTCGTTAGCGTTTATGTAATTGTACGTGATTTATCATTTATGTGATTGTAGCAACCACTGTTCCCTCTAAGGTTTGCTGGTTCGTGTGCAAAATCATAAAGTTGTGTGCACATTTTTACAGCATCAATTTTTTTTGTGTGCAAAATTTTTTCAGCCTACAGACACAAACACACACTTAAGTGGATATTAGCTGCGCGGTACTCAAAACTGCGGCGCGGCGTTTGTGAGATTGCTGCGCGGCCGCGCAGCCGCGCAGCTTAAAGGGAACATTGGTGGCAACTGATATCTGGTATGGGAATGGTTTTTATATCAAATTTAGAGCATGCAAAATCAAATAGACTAAAGATCTATTTAAGCTCACATATTAAGCATATAGCAAAAGAGGGACAATATCTACACACACACAAACACACATGCTTTGCACAAAGTATACTTCATTCATATTCTCCTTGAATAACGGGGAAAAACTTATTTTTGGGTGTTGTCTTAACAGGCCTAGGCGGTGTTGTCTTAAAAGGTCAAGGTAGTGTTGCCTTAAAAGGTCAAGGTAGTGCTGTCTTGTAAAGTCAAAAGAGTGTTGTATTTAAAGGCCAAAGTGGTAATGTCTTAAAGGGTCAAAGTATCAAAGACAAAAAGTTGAAAATTGTAACCGGGGATAGGATCAAACAATTTGATATTGAAGTATTTAGGACGGGCACATGCCTTAAAAGAGGGGCATTTTGTCAATGAATTCTTTCTGTCGTTGTCACTGTCCACATTCAACAGCCATCACATTGACATATATCAGCCACCACATTGGCATTATCAGCCATCTCATTGGCATATAGCAGCCATCACATTGGTATTATCAGCCATCATATGAGCATATATCAGCCATCACATATGCATATATCAGCCACCACATATGCATATATCAGCCAACACACATTCATATATCAGAACCACATTGGCATAATCAGCCATCATATTGGCATATATCAGCCATCACATATGCATATATCAGCCATCACATATGCATATATAAGTCAACTCATATGCATATATCAGAACCACCTTGGGATTATCAGCCATCATATTGGCATATATCAGCCATCTCATTGGCATATATCAGCCAGCACATTGGCATATATCAGCCATCACATATGCATATATCAGCCACCACATATGCATATATCAGTCATCGCATTGGCATATATCAGCCACCACATTGGCATTATCAGCCATCATATGGGCATATATCAGCCACCACATTGGCATTATCAACCATCGCATTGAAATATATCAGCATTCACATTGACACATATCAGCCAGCACATTGGCATATATCAGACATCACATATGCATATATCAGCCATCACATTAATAAACAGCTGCGGTAGAAATCTACACATGGCGACTAGTACATAAGGTGACTTCTAGACGTGGTGACTAGTACATAAGGTAACTTGTAAAAGTGGTGACTAGTACATATTGTGACTTGCATGCGTGATGACTATTATAAAGTGCCTTGTGAACGTGTTGACTAGTACATAAGGTGAGTTGTACACATGCTAACTAGAAAATAAGGTCATTTGTACATAAGTTGAATCATACACGTGATTACTTGTACACGACGTGACTTGTACAAGATGCGACTTATACATAGAATTACTTGTACACGACACGTCGTGTGCATGTGCTTAATGACCTGGAGTCGAGGCAACTTTATTTAGGCACGCAGTAGACACAGTTCTGACGCCAATTCACCCTTCAATTTCGTCTCCGCCGATGGATTGCTTGGACATCTCGTCCCTTCAACAAATATTTTAAAAAAAATATTTTTAAAAACTTATCTTAGGAACTCAGTTTTTTTTTTAAATTCCATTAATTTTAATCGTGGCAGTGGAGGGAGTGGGGGGGGGGGGGGGGGGGTCTAACAACAGGAAATTATTTGAAAAAGGTCAGTGCATTTTCCTTAACAAACG
Source organism: Lymnaea stagnalis (assembly GCA_964033795.1). Taxonomy (NCBI): domain Eukaryota; kingdom Metazoa; phylum Mollusca; class Gastropoda; family Lymnaeidae; genus Lymnaea; species Lymnaea stagnalis. The sequence goes on along the minus strand of CAXITT010000132.1, from coordinate 42,571 downwards.
ACTATCTACCACAAATAATCGCCTTAAGACTTTGACAGGCAAGTCTCGACCCCGCCAGTGTTTGGCTGTCCGGGAAAACATAATTGGATTTCGATCGAAAGTCCTGTAAACAGTGAAGATAGTTCGTGGCTATTCTCTCGATTCTAACCTTGGGTTTAGAGAGCTAATAGACACGACCATTACATGCTTAGCCAAGCGGCTTCGCGCGAGGATGGTTATTTTAGCGTCATATAATCAAAGATCGAGCTTTAAGTCGAGGGTTCTAAAATTGTACCCCACCACAAACCCCCCACAAAAAAAAAATAATTTAAAAATCATGCTAATTATAAAAAAAGTAATTGTTATTGTTGCTGTTATTAGCAACCACGAATCTGAAACACGAGTAAATCAGTTAGGAGATATTCTAGCCTTTTTAAAAGGGGAAGTGGATTTTTCATTTCTTTTCGTTTCGTATCACTATATTGACAAGAAAAAAAAAGGTGTGAAACTTGTACTAAAAAATGAGATTTTATACTGTTTAATGTTGTTATAATGTATTCTTATTTAACGTATTTATCATGTATTCATGTATAGGCCTACACTACATCAGCCAAAATAATTTCAAGAGCGAACCTTTAAGTAAAATCGATAATCAGATTATTATAATCATTACGTTTATGAACATGAAATACGGTAGTAAATGTAGAGCTTCCGTTCTTAGTTGTTCTTTTTCTTTAAATTTCTTCGGCTTTATCGTGTAGCATGGAGCACTTCCGGTTGTGAATGGAACAATGAACATACCGACTCAACTGACCTGACGTAGAACGACCAAAATAGAAACGCTCGTTAAAAGAATAGAATTTCTAAAAAAAAAAAAAAAAAAAAAAAAAACAATCGTTAAAAAAATAAAAATTAAAAAAAAAAAAAAAAAAAAAAAAAACTTAGGTTCAATAACATAAGAAAAATTCGAGTTTCAAAAATAAAAAATAAAAATATTGAATGTTGAATTGACATAAATATTATTTTTTCACTTAATACAACAACACTTTCTGCTCATGTCTTAAGGAGATTCAACTAAAGTTATTCAGATTAACATGTCTCTTTTTATGTCTAATCTCTGTGTGTTAAAGGGTTAACTCCTGTCTGTCTCGATTGTTACATCGCCGTCTTACGAATCACGCGTAACAGATTTTTTACAAACACACTGGATGAACTGCAAAGGAAGAAACTTCATCTCATTTACGTTTACACTAGTGTCAACAATTTTCACGCGTATATAATTAAGTTTGAAGCAGGGGTAGGCCAAACTGGGGCCCCGCGCGCCCCATGCGTCCCACCGGGATGTCTTTTAACACGGCCCCGCAGTGCATGCTGTCAACGGTGAAACTTGATTAACATTTTTGTTTTTTTGATGACATGTTCAAAGTTTCAAATAAAATGTTCCCTCCCCCCCCCCCCCCCCCCCCTGGTTTTAGAGTGTGCGACGAAACGACTTCATATCATCCGAAAACTGACTTTCCTTTCAAAAGAAGAAAGTCAGACAAACAGAAAATTAGTATGGACGATCCGTGCCAACCCATGAATAAATGTCGACAAGATATAAAGTCAACAACCCACGAGATCAGTGCCGTGAGCGTAACAAGAGATACAGAAGGACTTTCCACCGTAACTATTTCTCGAATTTGACAACGCGAAACCTATTGACTCCACCATGTTTAACTTCTGGTGACGATATCCAAAACGACACTTGCCATTTTTTTGTTTTAGTTTTTTTGTTTAGCCAAGCCTAATACTCCAACCGACGTCACAGTCAATGATTTTTATACCGCAGCTCTTGTGGCTTTATTATAGTTCAAGACGCCAAACTTCGCTTCAGTCGAGCCTTCATAGTTGGTTATTTATCGATGTCAGCCCCACAACAAGTCAAATTATTCCCAAAACTGCCGACACTGATTGTCCACGACGTTCTTGACACAGCCGACGTCAACTCAATTTGCGCCAGGCGCTCACTCATCGTGTGAGTTTCCCGTAGTTGATTTAAAATGTGATCTTGTTCTGCTTCCTGCCCCAGTAGAAATAAGACTTCGCGTGGGAGGATACTCAAGAGGTGTGTGGGTGAATAAATTGGTCTGCGTGGATGCGAGGATTCTGGGGGAAGGTAAACTATTTTTACAACTAATTTTACAATTTAAAAATAGAAGAAAAAAAACCAACAAACACTTGGCTCCTGATGATGGTTGAACTTGGTCTTCCTGGATAAACGCGACCTTGTGATCAGGGCTGCCACACCTTGGGAAATTCCCCAAGAACTTAGGAATTAGCTACCCCATCCAGGACAAAAACTCACTTTTTAAAAAAGAAATTCCCAAGATAATTTCCCTTTTTTAAAAAAAAAATCTTATATGTTATCTTGGGTAATTTTGGGAAATATCTTGACCAAATCTTGGGAATTAAAAAAAAAAAAATTGAGAGTCAGCCCTGCTTGTGATTAATAGAACTTGTGTTGCTCGTGCGTTAGGGTGACGGGGGTGTGGGGGGAGGGGGAGTGGGTTACGAATGGTTCAAACTATTTGTCTTTAAAAAAATACTCTTCGATTAAAATCTCTTAAAAAATATAACATAAACACATGTTGACCATAACCTAGAATGGATCCCACACTTTCTGCATCTCTATCAATATCCTCTGTGTTATTCTGCACGACGTCTGTATCGATATCCTCTATTTATGAAAAACTTGTGCGGGCCAAAAGAAAATAGGAAAGGACTTGTGCGGGCCAAAAGAAAATAAGACAAGGGGAAAGCTATTAAGAAAATAATAAAAATAAAGAATATTTTGTTACTTCGCGGGCCACAAAGTGGGCGCTGGCGGGCAGCATGCGGCCCGTGGACCGTATGTTGTGCGGCCTGTTCGATATTATTCTGCACTACGGCAGTATCGATGTCCTCTGTTTTATTCTGCACTACGTCAGTATCGATGTCCTCTATTTTATTCTGCACTACGTCAGTATCGTTGTCCTCTATTTTATTCTGCACTATGTCAGTATCGATGTCCTCTATTTTATTCTGCACCAGGCCAGTGTCGATGTCCTCTGTTTTATTCTGCACTATGTCAAATAGACCTCGCGAAGGCCGCTCAATTCGTTGCCGGACAAGCCACTTCAACAAAGCATAAGGAATCTGTCTGCATACCTACTGCTTTGTCATTGTCAACAATTTCTTTTACGCTTGGCTCAATTTGCGTCTAATGAATCCGAGCTGTGCCATTTACCTTTTAAAACAGCACAGGTTTCATTGTGTCATCAAAGAGTCTGGCTTCCATTGAGCGCGGTAGATGTAAGAACGGTCTTGATTAGTTCTATTGTGTAAATCTCTTCCCCCCCCCCCTCAACAACCCACCACCCCCTCTTTTCCCGCACACACACCTAACCAATTCCTAAATTGTGACGTAGAAAAAAAAAATATATTCCAAAAGTCGTACCGGGTTTTCCCCTTTCTTTTACTATTATTAAATGAAACGTTAAGTAAAAGTTTACAACACGCTAAAAATATCCTAATCTCTAAACGAACTGCCTATCATGCGTCACACACCGAACAAGAATATGAAGGTATTTGTTCGGGGAAATTAAAAGGGCTATATTTAGAAACAGCTCTCCTTTGGCTAGGAAACGGAATTAATGCGCGCACAAGCATACAATCACTTCCTTTGATGAATGCTTCCATCAAACCAATAGAGTTGGGTGAAATTATAGTGGACTTTAAAGAAAATTACAGCTATTTCGGATGCACGGGAATGGATGTCAGTCAGGGCCTGAGCAGTTTAGGCAGAATCATAAAGGAGATGTCGTTGGTAAAGGTTGTTGCAAAATTCGACAGGAAATGCAACTTTAAAAAACCCATAAAATTAACTTGATCATTTGTTTTACGTGTTCCTTCATTGATTTTTTTTTTTTGAAAAGGGTTAGTTGGGAAATTTGTTAATTTTTTAAAAAGTACTAGGATTATTTTCAAGTGATGGAGGATTATTATTCATAGACCATTAGCTTCATGCAAAGTGTTGGCACCCGCGGGAAAGGTCAACGGAGGTCGCATGCGCGCCCACCCCCCCCCCCTTTTTTTTCCCCCACGATCCGGGAAATTACTCAATTATTAAATAGTAAGACAACACAACCAAACGTGAAGATAATAATTCATTGGGACGTATGACACTGTCGGACAATATTAACACGTCCCTCTTGAATACCACCATACGTTACCGCATCCCAAACTACTTTCTTTCATGTCTTCCTTTCTTTCCAGTTGAAAATTGAATGATTACAATAAAACATACGTATTTTGTTTTTCAATTTAACAATGCTAGCCGAAAACGGCACCATAAAGTCTCTTGAAACACGTCGTTTGAATTTATGTAAGTGCCTCTTCTCAGTGGAGTAGCGAGGGTGTTTGGCGCCCAGGGACAAGATTCGCGCCCGGGGACAAGATCCATTTTTAGCGCCCCTTTTTCTTTTTTTCAACTCTCAAACCCATTATTGTCATCAATAAAATAATATCAAAGCACATTTTGGCGCCCCTAACTAGCTGGCGCCCCCTGCCCCCACCACGCTACGCCTCTGCCTCTTCTTTATGCCTTCTTACCCCTTCTGGGGCATAGGCCGTCCACAAGAATTTTCCACGCATCCCGGTCCTGTGCTTTCCTTTCCAATGGCTTCCAGGTGTATCCCATATTTTGCGTGCCTGCCTCTAGCTCACGTCTCCATGGATTCTTAGGCCTTCCTCTTTTTCTTTTTCCCTGTGGGTTCCATGTTAGGCATTGTCTGGTGGCGCTATCTGGGGGTTTTCGGAGCGTATGCCCTATCCAGTTCCATCTTTTCTTTATGATATCTTCATCAATGGGCACCTGGTATGTCCTTTCTCGTAGATCTTTGTTGGTGATAGTATTTGGCCATTTGATGTTCAGGATTTTTCTAAGGCGTGTGTTTATGAATGTATGCACTTTCTGCGTAATGCTCGCTGTTGTTTTCCAAGTTTCTGCTTCATATAGTTTTATGTTTTAACATTTGTATCAAAGATTCTAACTTTGGTTTGCAGTTTCAGCTCCTTTGACTCCAATATTTTCTTTAATACCACAAATTCAGATCTGGCTAGATCATGTCTAGTGAAATGCCTCTATCAAGGTAGAAATAACCAAATTTATAATAGTCAAATTCCATTCCCAGGCTATCTCTCTCTATATAAATATAAATTGAATATAAATACATTATTTATGTGTGTGTGTGTATACATACATATATATATATATATATATATATATATAAATGTATAAAAATTGTAATCAAGTGAAGTAACTCTAACTCTAAGATTTTCCAGACGATAAATTTCACCAAAATTATTTTTTGCATACAAAATGACCCAACTGTCTGCTCCATGACTGGTGTGTCGTTGTAACATAATGTCCGGCGTCAAGCAGACAAATCAACAAAAAAAAAAAAGAAACTCAGACACGTATTTGGAATTTGTTTCACTTCTCTTGCTCGCCATCGTTGAATTTAATATTGACCCCATCCATGCCGGGCACGGAGTGAAATGTCGCTAGCATGCTGGGTAAAGCATTACCCTATCCGCATTTATAGATTACAAGGATGGATGGATAATGTTTAGACATTCAAATCCTGCCCCCCGATAAATCTCGTCGAGAATTTCAGATTTGATTTCACATCACTTTCCATATTAAAATTTTGCCGCAATATTTTTTTTCTCCATTTTGAAGCCACCGGAAGTTTGTGTTTAAAAAAAAAACAAAAAGAAAAACGAAAGACGGAATTATTTTTCTTCAAGAAACGAAATGTCTCTGGTGTTTATGTTGGGAGTCCAGCTTCTCGGTGTAGTAAGAGTGATTTGTGAAGAGTAGAAGTTGAAAACCTCGTATACATTAATAGATTGTTAGAGGTGGTAGGAGGTGGTTGAAGGTGGTTGGAGGTGGTTGGAGAAGGCGTAGCATCTTAGAGGACCCGGGGGGGGGGCTGGTGATGGAGATTTGAGCGTATTGGTAGGTCATTACAAAAATCACTTATATCCAATAGGGACCTCAGGTTACAGGAACTCACTGGACTCTCAGTTCTAGCTTGTTATAGTTTCATACTCAAAGGCGAAAGTTTACATCACTCTAGTCGTGCTTTAAAATAGGATTGTAAGACTGAGTTGTAAGACTGGGTTGTAATACTAGGTCGTAATCAGAGTTGTGTTACTGGGTTCTAAGAATGGGTCATAAGACTGGGTTGTAAGACTTGGTCGTAAGACTGGGTCGTATGACTGTGTCGTAATATTAGGTTGTAAGACTGGATCTTTAGACTGGGTCGTTAGACTTATTCGTAAGACTGGGTCATATGATTAGGTTGTAAGACTGGATCGTTAGACTGGATTGAAAGGCAGACTTTCGGGAAAGAGTTGACATAAAATTAAATGAAATTTTAAAGAATCCCTTTTTTTTTCTAGCTGAATGTTTTCCGCTTCCTACACAAAAGTTTAAAAACTGTAAAACTGGACAACTCAACTTTTTTTTTCTTTCAAACATTCCACAAAGTCTATCCTTGGATCCACCTTTTCTGGACAAAAGAATCCCAGACTTGCATCAAATAGAAATTATGCACAGACGACCCAATTAGCTTCCATTATGTAACAGAGAAAACCACCTAAGGTTTCTCATTTCCCGTGTTTTTTGGCTTATCACGGGAAAACTAATATATTGTTTTCCCCATCACGGGATCTCGGGATAAAAATTCATTTCATGACAAATATATTATAAAAGGAATTAAATTATAACAGATTTAATTTTTTTTTAAATAGTTGTTTAATTGTTATTTCATATCAATGAATTTTTTTTTAAAGCGATGTTAAGGTTACTTGAGGGGTTCATCACTTGCTACTAGTTGCTTCATTTACAATTGCTTATCCCTGGCAATGGATAACTAGCTAATAATGTGCTTGTTGGACAAACGTCGGATGTAACCTCATGTAAAAAAAAAAAAAAAAAAAAAAAAAAAAAAAAAAAAAAAAAAGAAAAAAAAAAAAAAGGAACACTTTATGAATGTTGCATTCCTTACACGTCGATAATTCTAGTTTTGAATCCGTCACTAAATATTTACAAGCAAATGTTTCTTACAACTTATTACGAGTGGTTAAAAACAAAAAAAAAAAAAAAAAAAAAAAAAAAAAAAAAAAAAAAAAAAGGAACACTTTATGAATGTTGCATTCCTTACACGTCGATAATTCTAGTTTTGAATCCGTCACTAAATATTTACAAGCAAATGTTTCTTACAACTTATTACGAGTGGTTCGTTTCGAATAAAGAAACAAAACAAAACAATTAAGAATGCTTCTATATGAATGTGGTCGTGACTTGTAACGCCGAAAACCTGTGGTCTTAGAGCTACTGAGCTTAATAATTCAGCACAGTTAACTATATTTTACAGGTCCAGGATTACAGTGACAAAATGTGACAATCTTGCAATTTTTTTTTTAAATCAAGAAACTTGTATTCACAAAAATTGCGGACCCAGGTTTTACCAGGATGATAAAATTTACCGGTAGAATTTTTTACTTTAAAATCTTGCGGGATCCCTGGATCGGAGAGAAACCCTAGTGCCACCCCATAGATAGAGGCGTAGCGAGGGTGTTTGGCGCCCAGGGAAAAGTTTCGCGCCCGGGGACAAGATCAATTTTAAAGCGCCACCCCCCCCCCTTTCTTTTTCAGCTCTCAAACCCATTATTTTTACCAATACTATAATATCAAAGCACATTTTGGCGCCCCTAACTAGCTGGTGCCCGGGGACATATGTCCCCCCTGCCCCCTCGCTACGCCTCTGCCCAGAGAGCATAGGTATCAGTGTGAGAATCATTGTTAACAGCAAACGTGGGATGAAGAACGTAATGCTTATGTGGTAATGGATCGTTGGTTGATGCAGACATAAGATGCATGCCTTTTTAATCGAACTATTTTAAAAAAAAAAAAAAAGCATTGGGGAACAACGTACGCAGTGGGCAGAGCTGATCGGACTGAGAGTTTACATTAATTAACACGGAGGCAGCTACCACGTGATCTGTGTGAACCCAAATATGTCAGTCTTAAAACATTTGTATACATTCAAGTTTACTGGCAGCCTGGTTGGACCGGTTTTTCGGTGAACTCAGTCAAAACAGTTATATATATATATAGATATAGATGTATATATAGATAATGGGATCCCGTTTCACCACTAAAGATTTAGTCTAATATCAAGCAACGATTCTAATATCGGATAATCGGACATAGGAACATACCTATCATGATTCTGAAACCGTCTTTTGATATTTGATTCTTCAAAGTGGCTGATTCTATAACCAATCATCACAATAGAAGGCGCCAACTATATATATATATATATANTATATATATATATATATATATACACACATATATACGTGTGTGTGTGTATTGGGGGTGTATGAGGGGGTTCTAATTCTATTTTTTTTAAACATTTTCTCACACATTTTCAGGTCATACTTCCCAAACTTTCCCCGTCTGTGTCCATCCCTGACAGCGTCTCCCTAGCCACCCACTTTATATTGTAGAAATGACTAGTTTTCATATTTTTCCAATGTTAAACGAAGACAACGCCAAAAAAATCTAACTTCCGCCTTTTAAGTTAACGCAAAGGATTTCATTCGAATGAAGCCTTCATTTGCCAGAACTTCTTCTTTATTTTTTTATTTTTTTATTTTTTTTTTACCCAATCAGGTAATTCTGTGCCCATTATCTTCCCACCCAACGAAATACAACTGATAAGCAGATTGTAAAAAAAAAAAATAATAATAAAACCATCAATCCATTACGGCTTGTAGCGGGGCCGGTGCATGCATCTCTTTTCGTTCCATTTCATTGGGAGCTCTGCTAGATAGACTCGCGAGGAAGCAATGGAATAGAGACACCGCAAGAAGCCATTCAGGTAATGACATTCCATACCGTAGAGAAACCAAGAAATGACGTGCAGGCGATGTTCAATTAACGTACGCACACATCCATACATTGGCGCGGAAGAAGATGGAACGCGCAAGAGACAACAACAACAAAAATATTGATAATGTAGAGGATATTTACCTATTGGGAAGGGGGTGGGGGGTGGAATGAAAGGTGTATTACTCGGAGAAATGTACATGTAGACAGTGGCGTAGCTAGGGATTTGGGGGGATTTGGGGGCCCGGCCTCTTTAGGGGCCACTGCATTTTGACATTCAACATTATTGAATGTAAGATAAAATGTTCGGACACGCCTTTGGGGGCCCCCCTCAAGTAGGGGCCAGGGGGGACTTTCGCATTTTGACCCTCCTCCCCCTCCCCTAGCTACGCCACTGCATGTAGATTAAGAATATAATTTTGTATTGCCAGGTTGATCTTGTAATGAGTCAAGTCAATAGGATCTGCTTGTATAAAGATACGAATGTATGAACATTCCATTTAGTGTTTTTTTTCCTATAGATATCACAATGAAATTCAATTGGCTATTCATACAGGTATCCTTCGATGATTATTTGTTTAAATACGTTCATGACCAAGGCGAAAAAGATCGATAGAACCTGAGAACATACAATATCCAACTGCCCTGGCCGCTGCCCTTTAAATGCCCAAACACATGCCTACCAACTGACCCCTTGCCTATCTTCCCAAATGCCCCCCATCCATACCTTCCAACTGACCCCATACTCATACATGCCTCCCAACTGACCCCATTCACGCCTAATAACGACCACCATCCATGCCTTCCAATGACCCCCTGCCTATCTCCCAAATGCCTCCCTCCATGCCTCCCAAATGCCCTCCCTCCATGCCTCCCGACTGACCTCAACCACCCCCTTCCGTTTGTCCACACCAGGCACGCCGCTCGAGTTGGCAGTCCTCCCGGTTAGTCCCTTGAAACATACGAGCTGCGTGCCAGCCAGCCGACACAGCTCGCAAATTGAGAACATTTACATACAGCTGAGATACGTATTCCTTAGAGGTACAAGAACGGGCTGTTGCGTCATTATAAGAAAACCTGTCAAATGATTTATTCCCTCGGGTTCCGAGCTAATACCTAGTTACTATAAGGCGGGGGGGGGGGGGGGGGGGGCTGGAGAGAGAGAGAGAGAAACTTGGGGGAGTCACACACATCTTTTCCCCCACAGGACTTGACCCTTGTATAATTTAGTTGATTCAGATCGCTCTAGCGGTATGAAAAGGTCGGTGGCCCCCATCTGCCCAACATCAATCTAAGCTTAGCCCGGCGTCTCAAACCCCCGGTCGGTCGTCCTGAGAGAACCATAAACAGCTGAAATCGGCTGCAAGCGACACAAACTTCCTTTACTTTCAACTATGTTTGTTTTATTCGATTCATTGAAATTCCGCCCGGCCCTTTTGTTAACTTCCGATCATCTCGCTATCGCGCGACGCGGCCAGATTTAACGAGGCTGCCAGCCTGGCAATAAAGCGTCATCAAATTGGCGAAAGCACCTGGCCCACCCCGAATGACCGCTGGTTTTAAATTTATGCCGTAACTTCAACTTAAGGCCCCGAGGAAGGCATTAAGTCCTTTTGTGTGTGTGTGTGTCAGTCATGTCTTCAAGAAGATCATGTACCGATTACGTTACCACTGTTAAATTCTGGGGTGATGCCATCTACCATCTTTTTCCAGTTAATGTATATTGGCTTGTGTTGCTTATGGTTGAAACGGGATGAAAGACTTTGACTGGGTATGCTCGTATGTAGTTTTATATTGTTGTGTCTGTTTTTAAATGTGGTAAATTTTAGATTGTTTTTATTTCTCTTATTAATATGGTTGACTATGTACCGCGCTTCGAGCTTTTGGGGATGAAGAGTGCTTTCAAATAAACTTCATTATTATTATTATTATTATTATTAAATTCTAATTGGAATGCTCAGTCTAATAAAGATTGAACATGTTGAAAGACCAAATCTTCGGGAACATATAATGTTCAAAATATGGTAAAAGCTTTTTCTAGCTCTTCGTTTATCCCATATGGCCCAGAAATTTCTGAAAGTAAGCATCACCGCAGTAGGTTCATAACGAGACTGTTTGCTTGTAAAAGAACAGACTCGATTTTGTTAAACGTCATAATGGTACACAAACTAAAGAATAGCAATCTTACCCTATGGCAGGCCTGCACAACATTCGGCCCCCGGGCCGCATGTGGCCCGCCAGCATCTACTTTGCGTCCCGCGAAGTAACGAAATATTCTTTATTCTTATTATTTTCTCAATAGCTCTCCCCCCCCTCCACCCCCCCCCCCTCCCATTTTCTTTTGGCCCGCACAAGTTTTTCATAAAGTATTACGGCCCGCCTTACATTTTGAGTTGTGCAGGCCTGCTCTATGGAGACGGTAGATTTTCAGACACAATTCTCATCATGTTGATGTACACGTGGTTTACATCTTCAAAAATTACATAATTATACAGAAGAAAAATACAATAGACACGCTGCTCTAAAAGGTTAACTTAATGCATTCCGTTATTGAGCGGCAGCCAAGTCATTAAATACAAAAATTCGAAACAAAATTTGAATCCGAAACAAAAATCCAACAGTAGGAAATATGTGCTCGCATTTTATACTAGGCACTGAGGAAATAGGTTTAATCTCCAGCCTTTTGGCGTAACATTTTTGAGATGAACGTATCGAATCCTTCAATTTTTACGTATAGGCAAACCTGGCCACAGCAAGGCGCTGCAGCGGTGGTTCTCAAAACTGTACCACTAAAAAAAGGGAGGCGTAATATGCTTCTAAAAAATAAAACCTTATGTAATCCACACAAAAGGGAAACATATACATGTTATAAGCATTCTTACGTTGGTTTATCGTGTTTCTATTAAACCGCTCTTGTATATTTAAAAGGGAACGCGAATATCCCTTGTGTTAAATCGGAGATACCCTATCTATAAAATAAAAGGAAAGGAAGTAAAAAAAATTGGCAAAAAAATCCAGGCACGATGTTCTGTTCGTGACAAAATGCCATAAAAACACCATGATTTGCTACAATCGTCTGTGTTTAAGTACTTAAGCCCAGCCGGCCAAGGTTTGACCAGGCTGCCACAAAACTCTACGGCCGGGATTTCATAGCAAGTAAAAAAAAAAAAAAAAAAAAAAAAAAAAAGAATCCAAAAGCTGCTGCTTCAAACGGACAAGAAATGGAACCAGCCTTTGAATAATTTGTACTGCCGGGTTTCTCCTCCCCCCCCCCCCCCCCAAGATGTGTCCAGTAATAAACCCAAACAAGGAAGTTGTACACCGGACTTTTTTCTTTTTGTTTTCCAAGATGTGCCCATTTTTTCCTGAGCCTACATTTGTGCGCCCTACATGTGTGCCTTGTGTGCGCACGTGTGTGTATATGGCGTATCTGTGTTTTCGTGTGTATGTGTGTGTGTGTGGTTTAGTGGTGTGTGTGTGTGTGTGTGTAATGCTTAAGTTAAAGTTGTGCTTAGAAGGAAAAACAAACGTAAGCAGAAGAATGGTAGGTAAAAAAAAACAACAAAAAAAAACAACTAAAAAGCTCTTCATCCTAAGGGGCAGGCAGACTCACTTTGAATGCGGACCTATTTATTTACAAACCAAGGGGAGAAAAAAAAGAGAGTCTATTTTAAGAGTACAATTTAAAATCAGAGATCGGAACTTCTAAACAAACGAAGAATGCAGAGACGAAAGAATGGATAAACAAAAGAGACGGTGCTCAGCGATAAGAGAAGATAAAAAACATATCGCCAACGTATCGTCTTCCATAGATTGGTGCGTGCAATAATAATGATGTTCACATCAATTGAAATCGATGAAACTGCAGTCCTGCGATTCTCAAACCACTCGATGTAGACCTCCTTTGTTCCAGGTGGCACGTATGTAGATGTGACAGAACGACAATTGCGTTTTCAGCTTCCCAACGTGAACGCAAAGTATGTACCAAGAGGCTCCCTAATAAATTAGCACTCTTTTAAAGTAGTCCAACATTTCATCAGTTTAAGCGCACCCACCACCCCCCCCCCCCCCCCCCCCCCCCCCCCCCCCCCGGTCTAATCGATCATTGAAGAGAGACGGACCTGATTTGCTGATGACTTTCAGAATGACTTGCATCTTGCATGTTATTGAAACTTTATTATATTGTATTAGTTCCCTTTCACATTGAAAATAAAATGTCAGACCATATCGATCGTGGAAACGTTTTAAATCCAATTTAGCATGAAATTTATTGAAACTTATTTTTTAATTATAACAAAAGTTATTACACTGGCTCGGTCGGTGTGGGTGATTGAGGAGAAACACTGCACGGACATTCAATTTAAAAAAAAATAATTAAAAATACATTTTAGTTTTAATCGAGATCCATTAAATGTTAGCAGAAGTTAAATGACTCCAGGAGTGAACACCTGTCTGCCTGGATTGGTCTGATGTCAAAATGATTATAAAATAACTGCCGATTTGGGAAAAAAAATAAAGTGACCTGATTTGTACACGACCTGTTTACTCAATAGGCTTATGTACATCGCAATTTTTAATCGTGACAGTATAGATGTTAACTTGGCAATTTGGTCTTAGTCAGCTGTTGTAAGAACAAATTCTATTTGACTGTTGTAAAGCTATGGACAGTATGAGGAAGCCTTTCCATGACTGTTGTAAAGCCATGGAAAGTATCAGGCAGCCTGTTTGTTGTGAAGCCATGGACAGTATGAGATAGCCAATTTGACTGTTTTAAAGCTATGGACAGTATGAGGTAGCCTATTTGACTGTTTTAAAGCTATGGACAGTATGAGGTAGCCTATTTGACTGCTGTGAAGCCATGGACAGTACGATGTATCCTATTTGACTGCTGTGAAGCCATGCACAGTACGAGGTAGCCTATTTGACTGTTGTTAAGCTATGGACAGTATGAGGTAGCCTATTTGACTGTTGTGAAGCCATGGACAGTACGATGTATCCTATTTGACTGCTGTGAAGCCATGCACAGTACGAGGTAGCCTATTTGACTGTTGTTAAGCTATGGACAGTATGAGGTAGCCTATTTGACTGTTGTGAAGCCATGGACAGTACGCTGTAACCTATTTGACTGCTGTGAAGCCATGCACAGTACGAGGTAGCCTATTTGACTGTTGTTAAGCTATGGACAGTATGAGGTAGCCTATTTGACTGTTGTGAAGCCATGGACAGTACGATGTATCCTATTTGACTGCTGTGAAGCTATGGACAGTAAGAGGCAATGCGGTGACATACGTCTTACCAACTCAGTGAATTTTTTTTTTTTAATTCCATATCAATTATGTTATATCAGTGAGCCTTATACAAATAAATAAAGGTGTAAGCATTTTAAAATATTTCTAGATCGTGGCATAAAATAACTATCGAGAATTTGTAAATGTCAACAACTTTTTTTTCCCTTTTTAGGAAAAGCCTGAACAAAAATCTTCATTTCGTTTGTCTCTTATAACTAGCTAGCGAATTTTTCGCGACTTAACCCGTTGATCACATTTTACCGATGGAAACTGCCCCCCCCCCCCTTTTCCCATCAACAACTTTTTCCAGCTGTGCAAGAGCTATAAATAGAGATAAGAGTAAACAATGTGAACCACGAAGCCATCTTCTTAATTTGACCCCTTCCACCAATAACGCGAAACTAAGTGAACCTGGGCTTCAAGGTATTTTAATGTTTACAGTAGAAATTGTAGCCCTGTGATAAATCTCACTTGTGGCAGAGGTCCGCCATGGGCAGCCCTTCTCCCAGATGCGAAAAAAGTAAAAGTTCTTAGCTAGGCTCAAGTGTTACTCATGTACACATCTCACTTGTGGCAGATATCTGCCTTGGACTGCCACTCTCCTAGTTGCATACAAATTAAAGACTCCTAGCTAGGCTCAAATGTTCATCATGTACACATCTCCCTTGTCGCAGATATCCGCCTTGGACTGCGCTTCTCCTAGTTGCCTATAAATTAAAGACTCCTAGCTAGGATCATGTGCTCCTCATGTGCACATCTCCCTTGAAGCAGATATCCGCCTCGGACCGTCATTCTCCTGGTTGCGTACAAAGTAAAGGTTCTTAGCTAGGCTCCAATGTTCATCATGTACACATCTCCCTTGAAGCAGATATCCGCCTTGGACTGCCCTTCTCCTAATTGAGTAAAAAGTAAAGGTTCTTAGCTAGGCTCCAATGTTCATCATGTACACATCTCCCTTGTAGCAGATATTCGCCTTGGACTGTCCTTCTCCTAGTTGCCTACAAAGTAAAGGTCCTTTTCCGGCTCATGTGTCACTGCTGTACAGCGTCTTGTGGATGTACCATTGCCTAGCAGTAAGAACCCTGAGCGCATCCCACGGGTATTCTAAAGTTCCTAGCGTCTTTAATCTGTATATTTATCTTATCGGTGTCTAATTTCTTGTCTACCTTGACTAACATGAGAAGAGTTCCACTTTTAAATTTATTTATTTTTTAAAAATTCCTTCTTTTTTTTTTTTTGAGGATTCTTTAACTTATTCGCATTTGACCTTGTAATTTAAAATTTCCTTGGTATTAAATTATTGTTTAAATTAATCATTGCCTAGCAGTAAGAACCCTGAGCGCATCCCACGGGTATTCTAAAGTTTCTAGCGTCTTTAATCTGTATATTTATCTTATCGGTGTCTAATTTCTTGTCTACCTTGACTAACATGAGAAGAGTTCCTCTTTTAAATTTATTTATTTTTTAAAAATTCCTTCTTTTTTTTTTTTTGAGGATTCTTTAACTTATCCGCATTTGACCTTGTAATTTAAAATTTCCCTGGTATTAAATTATCGTTTAAATTAACGAAGTGGCTGTTCGGACACGGGTCCGAGAAGTTTGAGGCTCGGATTAAAATTAAAAAAAAACAACATTATTTTTAGGTTGTAGGAAAAATTTGGTGTGCAATGAAAGATAATTGAATAGACAATATGTTTGTAGACTTAATTTTTCAGTTTGCTAAAATAAACTACCACAAATGACATCCGAATAGCATTGAGTCTAAAGGTACCCGGGTCCGAGTAACGGCGATGCGTTTACGGTTCCATTTTGACTAAATTCTTTTCGGATGTCACTTGTGGTAGTTTATTATAGTTAAACTTAAAACGTAAGTTTACAAACATCTAGTCCATTCAATTATCTTTCATTTGAATCCCAATTTGGTTTTACAAACCCTACAATGATTTTTAAATAATTTTTTTAATAAACCCAAACTCTCACTTCTCGGACCCGGGTCCGAATAGCCGCAGCCTTAAATTAAAGCATGCTCAAAATTAACTTTTGTTCGAACTTTTTTCCCCGTTTTTTTTTTTGGAGGGGGGGGGTGTGGGGGGCTGTTGAGGGTTATAAAATATTTTCAATTTTTGTATAAAAATGTGTGGAAGTTTTGTTACAGTTTTTGTTAATTGTAGCAACGTAAAAATGAAATGTACCCAGTCAATGGAAACTTACAAGCATATTGATTAGAACACAGCCGTGTGGCCCTGTCCTGCTTGCCGTGTGGCTCTGTCCTGCTTGCCGTGTGGCCTTGTCCTGCTTGCCGTGTGGCTCTGTCCAACTTTCCGCGTGGCTATGTCCTGCTTGCCGTGTGGCTATGTCCTGCTTTCCGCGTGGTTCTGTCCCACTCGCCGTGTGGCTCTGTCCTTCTGTCCTTCTTTTCATATTTTATTATTTTAAATAGGTAACAAAAAGAAATAGTTCCCCATTTTTTTTACTATTTTTAAAACTCCACAAATCCTAGAAAGTTTAACATTTAGCTATTAAGCTTTATTAGGGTACAACGTAGATGTGATATGATAACGGAGAATACCTTTCATGTCTAGAATCTAGATCGTCTTTGGCATACACTTGGTAAGTCATAGAATTTGCACGCCCGATTTAGACGGTTAAATACTCATTCTTACCGGTGACCAGCAGCAAGTATATTTTTGTTTTAATGATCACAAACAACCTTTCCAAAATGTCGACGCTAGGTAGTCTCTTCAGGTATGGGGGTGGGGGGGGGGTGGAGGGGAGGGGGGAGAACTATTTAAACCGAATGTGCCGCGTAAGTTGATCCCCGGTTGTCTCGAATCGTATTGAAGTGAAAGCTGATTGGTGGATATGCTGTCGGTGGGTCAGTTGTGGGTGAAGCTCTTATGTGAACTGTTGCATGCTTCAACATAACCGAATAGGGCATTGGTTCTAGAGTTAGAGGATAGACAAGAACGTGAGGCACGATGCGTGGATCTAATGGAGACATGTCGATTAGTATGTGGAAATAATCTTGTGGTTAGCACTCGGGATAAAGTCAACATGAGTGATTTGATTTATAAGGGTTGGTAGGTATTTGGTCCCGTGTATTTGCGGGGGTATATGTGTTTTCCGGTGTATGTGTGGTACGTATGTGGTCCAGTGTATAGGCCCTATGCGGGATGTATGTGGCTCGGTGTATTTGTGGGAGATACGTGTTCCGGTGTGTGTGCAAGACGTATGTGGTCTAGTTTATGTGCGGGATGTATGTGGTCTAGTTTATGTGCGGGATGTATGTGGTCTAGTTTATGTGCGGGATGTATTTGGTATAGTTTATGTGCGGGATGTATGTGGTCTAGTTTATGTGCGGGATGTATGTGGTCTAGTTTATGTGCGTGATGTATGGGGTCTAGTTTATGTGCGTGATGTATGTGGTCTAGTTTATGTGCGTGATATTTTTGTCCAATGTATTCGTGGGAAGCACGTGGTCCGGTGTATTAACTGGTTGTATATGTGTGATGGATGTGGTTCGGTGTGTGGTCAAATATATTTGTTCGAAAAAAAAATGAAATGGATGAGGTAAATTGGATGTGGTCAGGAACTCATACGAGATATATATACGGGATATATATGTGGTCAATTGTATACAGTCATTTAGTTGTATATGCAGCAAAGATATAGGCACAATTGTCACCTTACTGGGAGACGCCAACTGCTCCACTGCTGGGGACGAAATATTGAAAGAACAATACATCTTTGAAAATAAGGTCAGCATGATTCGCGAAAGACATTACGAAACCGTCGGGTGACTCAGGGATTACGCTAGTTCGGGGAAAGGTCAACAGTTTCAAAAGGGATGAGTGGCTAAGATGCGTGACCTTTTGAACCGGGATTTTTTAAATAGAGGTTTTGTTTAATTTATTGCTTTTAAGGAAGATTTATTTTAACGTCTCGTCCTTGAAGGAGAGCCATAGAGAATATAGTTGTAATACAGGGACAATGCTTTGCGTACACATCGACACATACACGTCCACACAGACACACCAACACAGAATCACCCACACAGACACACCCACATAGACACACCCACACATCCGCATAGACACCGCTACACACATACCTCCACACAGACACAGCTGCATTTAGATGTGCAGACCGTTTGTCCGGCCGCCTTTAGATTACCCATCTTCCGTCTGGGACCCATCAACCCTAAAGAGCACATGCGTCAAACTCAAGGCCCGCGGGTCACATCAGAACTGGCGTACGGGAGAAAATTTTAGGAAATATCTTTTAATGACCCTGCGATAAAAAGTGCAGATAAAATTCCCTAATTTACAGCCTTCCCGCGTGAAAGGCTACTTCATAGCGTTTTCGCTTCGATCAGAATAATAAGCGAAAATAAAAGTTGTGAAGTGAGTGGATATTCGTCGTTACAGTAACCAAGCTACGTACAGTTGATCATTTTGGATTGGCGCATAAGAAATTAAAGTAATGATGTGCCCGGATATTACATAAACTTTGTCCGCTACTGCTAACGTGTTTTAAATCAAGCATAACAGCGGAAGTGGGCACGGCAATTATTTTTTTCCTGTTTCAATTTATATTAATGTTTAGAAAATGCTTAATTTTCCTCTTATTGAATGTTTATCCTGTTCGGTCCACAACCTTACGTGTGATTTAAGTTTTGGCCCACTGAGCGATTGAGTTTGGAGTATCTACAGGTTGGAGGAGGTCCAGCGACGGGCAGCGCGTGCTTGGTCCTGATCAGTTGCAGGAATACCTCCAGTCTGGGCAGCAGGTTGGAAACACTGGACTGGTCACTATTGGAAGAACGGCTCTCCTCGACACTTAAGATAAAAATAATGGACTGGTCTACTGCTCTAGCATTAAAAAGAAACTCGTCCCTCTCCCCCATAGACAGCGAAGAGGACATGACAGACAGTTATAGCTCATAACAACAAGAACACAGTACAGGAACTGCTCATTCCTGCCAAAGACAATCAGGGACTGGAACAAGCTTCCAAAAGGGACATTTGAGACGACAACACTTGACACATTTGCGTCTATTGCCTCATGCCTTCCAGCTCCCAGTTTCGGATATCCTCGTTGAGAATCCCATTGCAACTAGAGAAGTATCCTTTTCGACACCCGGCACAGAAACATCGCGAAGGAGCCAGAATGATCAATACAATGATTGTGGGCAATCAAGATATAGAAGGAGAACCCTTCTAAACAGACAACCCTTACTTTGATCTACAGCGGTATATGTTGAAATATATTCATTTTCAAAGAAAAAATTCACCACAGCCTCCAGTACTCACTGTACCTGTGACACGACGTACAAATGTTAAAGTTTCTAGAACTTTCAAGATCTGACCAATTCTGTGCATTGTGTGGAATCATTTCTTAGAACCGTCTACATGTCATAAATCAGAAGTGCAGTGAAATAATAATGTGGGATACAATCTTAAATCTGAAATCAGGAGCGATTTTTTTCGGGGGGTGGGGGTGTGTGTGGTGTGTGTGGGGAGGAAGGGGTGTGGGTGTGTGGTGTGTGGGGTTCGAAACAGCATCGTTTTGTTTTAAAATCTTTACAGCCAAAATTTCTCAGGTTTTTTGGGAGCATGCTCAATATGTTTTATCATGTAACGCAGCGGCTCTCAACCTGGGGGTCGCGACCCCTTGGGGGGTCGAACGAACCTTTCGCAGGATTCGCCTAAGACCATCGGAAAACTCCAATACTCGACAGTTATCAAGTAGCAACGAACATAACTTTGTGGTTGAGGGGGTCGCCACAGCATAAGGAACTATATTTAAAGGGTCGCGGTATAAGGAAGGTTGAGAGACACTGATGTAACGGCATAAGCTGGACGTCCCCGTCTCTGTGGTCATCGTTCTGCTC
Source organism: Lymnaea stagnalis (assembly GCA_964033795.1). NCBI lineage: Eukaryota > Metazoa > Mollusca > Gastropoda > Lymnaeidae > Lymnaea > Lymnaea stagnalis. The sequence continues at coordinate 22,425 of CAXITT010000132.1, read as the reverse complement.
TCTTTCGTTGGAGTTAATTTTTATGATATTCCCAACTCTAGTTGTTAATCTCCAGACAAACGCTATCAAGGCCATGAATTAATTTAACGTCTGAAATAAGCTGGACTAAGATTACAACAGATGATTGCATTTTTTGTGTTTATTTGAGAAACATGATTATATTTTTATATCATCGCAAGGCAGGCGCATTACGCATAAAGAGAAATAATAAAATTCTAGACGCGAACGAATGATACAACTCGTGTTGTCTGTCACGACCTGCGGGCAAATTTTGAATTGAGGATGTTTAAAGATCGGTTGTTGATTTTTCTTTTTACAAAATGATACTCCACTTCACTTTATCGCTATGTAAACAATATAAACCACACAAAAAAAGTGATAAAAAGTTAATAAATTAAAGTTCTTTTTAGAAAATAAATTTTAAAAATGTGAATAAACGATGGGGATGAGAAATTATAGGGGAAATAGATCGTCACCAAATTGATGTATCAATAGGAAAGAACGTTACTTTGGCAGTTATAAAATCTATTCAACGACAAATTAGGATCTTATAATAAAAAAAAAGAAAAGCATCACTTCTCTATGTGGCCATGCTATAAGGCAAAATGTATTGTAAAAAGTAAAAAAAATAATAAAAAATTAAAAGAAATAGATAACCGTTTCGAAAACTGATTCCGAAAACCGATAACCAATTCATGGAGAAGAAGAAGAAAAAACAACAACCTGATATGAACATCTCCATTTGGAAAGTGCATCAAGAAGGTAACGGTCCGCTGATAACAACGTAAAAAAATGATATGACATCTTATAATAATATAATTATCTTGTTTATGCGACCAGGAACCCAAAATGTTGGATGGAAACAACTAGGAAGTCGCAAAATAAGTATTGACATTCAAATAAAATTGTAATGCTGAACCAAATAGAACGAGTCTAAAGAACAGAACAATAAAATAAAGAAAAAGCAAGACTTTGAATTTCGGGTCACAAATGATAATACCTGGTGTGAGAACCACGCTCTAAAAAACGATACTTTTTAAAAGGAAATATCAAATAAATTAGTCACTCTGTTCAGCTACTACTACCTCTAATAGATATGTATGTATAAATTATAAATGTATGCAATATATTACATATATTATATAGATAAATAGACAGACAGACAGGCAGGCAGGCAGGCAGGCAGGCAGGCAGACAGGCTGACAGGCAGACAGGCAGGCAGGCAGAGAGGCAGAGGCAGAGAGGCAGAGAGGGATGGATGGATGGATGGATGGATGGATAGATAGATAGATATGCATATATAACTCTTAATACAAATGCTGCTCATCCATTGTAAACTTCAATTTTCGCTCACTCAATGAATTACATTTTCTAATTAATTATGACGACAGGTTGCATGGTGTTACCGCGACCTTTGATCTAGATTTGCAGACTTTTGATCTAGATTTACAGACTTTTTATCTAGATTACTGAATCTAAATTTGCAGACAGTTGATCAATATGTGCAGACATTTGATCTAGATTCGCAGACATTTCGCTCTAGTTTTGCAACATCAAAAACACCCAACATATTATTTAAATCCCATTTACAGATGACACATTCGTATAACTTTTATTACACGCATGCGCACAAAAATTCCACATCTAGATTTAGATGATACACACACACAAATAAGGAACATTGTTAGGGCAGTCACGTGATATCGCCTTTGAAGTGGGGGAGAAAAAAAAAACGTTTTAAGGGGGATGTATCTCTCTTGGAAGACAAAAATCACTTCAGGATCCAAAATCAAATAAGGTACGGGGATATGTCAGAAACATGTCCGGGCCGAGAGCTAACTAACCAAGTAAACTTCTGTCATTGAAGGAGTAGCCCGTGACATGGACAGAACACAAAGGGGAAGACAATCCAATCTCGGATTACATCAGGGCTACGTCTGTTGTTAACAAGACCATTCGGGTTTTGCTCACGAACGTGACGCGATGGTGTCAGAGGTCAACGTCGTGACCAGGTCGGCTAAACTCAGCTAACACTGTCGATGTGTTTACTCCATTCTCGCCACACGGGATATAAAGAAGAGACATATCAGTTAACTGTTAATACCGTAAAGAGGATGGTCTTTAAAGTGTTTCGATTCCGTGACACAAAGCTTTCACCAGGTTCCTAGTGAAATTATAAACTTTAAAGAGGAATAACTTTATTATTTGTTTCAAATTTAAATAATAATTTCATGATTTCTCTTTGTATTGGTGAAGGGTCGAAACAGAATTTAAAATTGCAAATGACATTGGAATACAGGAACTCCAACATCTCCTTTCAACTTTTGGATATAGAATTTATTTTTGCACACAAAGCCTATGAGATTGGAGCAAATGGTGGTAGATTATAAATGAGTGATCAGCTTGATTACATGGGGGAGTATAGGTGGCCCCTACCAACAAACAAAAACAAATGACACTTATCTGAACCACATACAAAAACTAACGACACTTATCTGAACCACATACAAAAACAAACGACCCTTATCTGAACCACATACAAAAACAAACGA
>CAXITT010000132.1:9300-19740 GCA_964033795.1 Lymnaea stagnalis | reverse complement strand
AAAAATTGTGTATTAAATCTATATGTGAAAACAAAATTGTAAAATTTTTTGTTTGAAATTTTACGCATTCCGGGGGGGGGGGGGGGGGGTGGGGGGCGAATTTAATGGAAATGACAGCGATGTTCACATTGACTTTATTGGTCTGATTTAAGCAGGTAATACTTTAAGTAACACGAAAGCTGTCTTCCCAATGTCCACCCCAACCCCCACACCTACCCCAATCCCCAAATGTAAAAAAATAAAAATCTCCTTTACAACAACATGAAAATCATTTTGATGCTGTCGCCTCGGGCCTTTAAATTGTACGCGAGATTCGCAGCACTTGTTATTAGTTATCTGTTATCCTCTGCCGTCTGTTTATTCATGATGTCTTGAGAAAAGCAAAGTTGGAGAATACGTCATACTTTGTTTGATAACTTCACACAGCTTTCACGGTGTCAATATTTATTGTTTATTTTTTCCATTCGAACATATTCAATGGCAAGCACTACTTTCTGAGAGACATACTATTTAAACACTTCCATATGATTGGTTACGGTTTCAGAATACGGCACACAGAGAAGAGATGAAAGTGATGATGATAATGATGATGACTGAATACTTTTATACGCCCCCGTGTCCATGCTTCTTAGCATGCTCACAACGCTCTGATGTCCTAAAATCTTTTAAAAGAAAAAAATGTCTTAAAATGTTGCTTAAACGATTTTTTTTATCATTTTCAATTTTCCACAAAGAAAATGTGTTCCATAGCAATAGCTTCAAACAAGCGCACTCCGTATGATTTCTTTCTGTGCCCATCCACATTGGGAACCCTCAGTAAGGACTGTGGTGAAGTGCGCGGGATCTGTAAGGATACATGTTTAGAAATCAGTTTTTGAATACATACAGGGGCAGAGCCTTCTACACAGCTCTACGCCAGATCCAGAATTTTGTGATCAGTGCGCTCCCTCACAGGAAGCCAGTGGAAATATTTGAGAACTGGACTCACTCACAGCAAGCCGGTGGAAATATTTGAGAACTGGACTCACTCACAGCAAGCCGGTGGAAATATTTGAGAACTGCGATAATGTGGTCAGATTTCTTTATTATACATAACGTTTGTCTAATTTTTTAGCCCCGTCGATTTTGCGACACATCATTTCTAATTTGTATCTATGTGGAGCCGCTTATTTTATTTTTCACCTATCCCTAGAGGTCAGTGACTGGCCGGGCACTGTATGGAAGGTAGATAGCACCCCCAATAGATTTGATACTTTGATACTTTGTCAGACTGGCTCGTCATAAGACCACCACTTCACCGTCCACATTTAAATAAAGGTACAGCTTTTTAAGCGAGGATAATTATAAACGAATCTTACATCTACACTAAGAATCTGAGGTAAGAAGCACTTGGAATGTCGGCTAAGATTCATTGATTCCACAACCCTTGCAAATAAAGATATCTTAAAGAAAATCTCAAGGCGTATTTATTATAGGATTATACGTTTGTTTTAGAATCACCTTCTTCCGCTTGCCAGTTTGGATGTTGTTTGTGCATTCTCTTGGCTTTTCCAATTTTCAACAATTTTCCGCCCAATACATCAAACTGCCATGCATTTTTTCCCCCTTTTTAACTCAAATATTCAACATCTATTTAAAAAAAAAAAAAGAAAATAATGCTTAGCCACAAAGGGACGGAATGCTAAGGAGTTGGTCAAAGAGAGATCACTTCAATATCCAGTACATCTTTCCTACAAGTCACTCGTCTATTGAACGACTAAGTGGGTCTGTGGGTCTACATTGACTTACGCTGAGTAGTGTCTGACATCTGTGATAATTCACCAGGACAAATACGCGAATAGCTTGGATATTTTTTAATGTTTATGGGAAATTTTCCCTGTACCCGAATCGGGTTTGCAGCCACTTGGAGAGTCTTAAATAAGTATTTTTAATTTGTATAGGGATGAAATGTTTCTGGCGATTCGGAAGCTATGTTTATTTAAATTGTGCACTTCGCTTGAATTTTAGATATATAAAACCTGGTAATGAATTAGATTTCACAAAACACTGATTTATTGAAGATCTTTGTAAATTAGAAAATTATAATTTTACTCGATTTTTTTTTTTTTTTTTTTTGCACCCATGACTTGAGTTTGGAGAACATAATGAATGATTTTTTCAAATTTGCCTAAGCTGAAAACAAATTTTGATTTTCTTGATGGCTGGGGTTGGAAAATTTATTTTTTAAAATTTAATTTCGAATTTTTTGTAATTTAGAAAATTATAATTTTTTTTGATTTTTTTTTTTTTTTTTTTGCACCCATGACTTGAGTTTGGAGAACATAATGAATGATTTTGTCAAATTTGCCTAAGCTGAAAACAAATTTTGATATTCTCGATGGCTGGGATTGGAAAATGTATTTTTTAAAATTTAAATCCGAAATCAGATTCATCATGCGACAATAACAGACATACGCTCAGGACACGCCTATAGCAGTATTATCTAGAACACATGAAATTCACACGAATTTTACCATATCCCGAACACATTGTGTTTTTTTTCCCCCGTTCAATCCAACCAGTCGCATTAAAAAAAAAATTAGAGTTGGGGCATTGGCATTGTCAATTGACACATAAAATTAATCGTTTATAGCAACATTGCACCCGGGGCGCCCTCCTGTTCAGATCGCTGAAGACATCCTAATAGAAAGCAGTGTTGTTGTTTTTTAAAATACATTTTACATTGTTATGAGCAGTACTTTACCTAACGTGATTTTTTTAAAAATTGTCTCCTCCAGAGCATGTGATTGATTTATGACATGTGATCTAATCAGCTACATTCTATCATGGAAGATGAGGCTTTAGCAAACCTATTACCAGAGACAATCTTAATTACAATGGACATTCTGCCCCCAAACACACACTTTTTCGCCTCCAGGCCCAAAGCGTTATTTATCCTAACATACGAAGGCAAGGATAGAGTTCTTGAATTATTTAATTTGTTTTTATATAAATCAATCGTAGACTATTGATAAAAAATCAGCTCTATATTAAATTAAGACGATATTGCAACTTTATGGAGATGGAAAACGAAAGAGGTTCTTCTCTTTCATCAGGTCACTTGGGAATTAGAACATCATAGAGAATGCAACGGTTCTCATATTGCTTTGAGTTGCCCACAAATGCGTTCAAATATTAGTTAGTGAACTAGGACTCACTTAGCGCAAATAAATGAGAAATTTGATAAGGGGTGTGCATAAAAGATGTGGTATATATCATATTCATGTTTTCATCGATTGATGAGCGAATTAGTTAAAAGGGAAAAAAACAAACTATGTGGTACACATTAGCCAATTAAATCAAAATTCTGTTCCAGCTGTCGGTCATTTGTATTCTGTGTAATCATTATTAAAGCTTACATTTTATAGTTTTATTGAAACATATTTTGTGTCTTATTAATAGGTCTATTAATAAGAAAGGTGGAGAAAGATTTTTTTACACACAAATGCATCTGCTGCAGTAGACTGTAAAAAAAAAATTTTTAAAAATATGTTAGCACGAACAGAGTTTGAAGACGAACGCTCCACCCAACTCACTCTTCCATTCTCTGATTAGCTCTAGCTCTAAGTTTAGCTCTAAGTTTAGCTCTAAGTTTAGCTCTAAGTTTAGCTCTAAGTTTAGCTCTAAGTTTAGCTCTAAGTTTAGCTCTAAGTTTAGCTCTAAGTTTAGCTCTAAGTTTAGCTCTAAGTTTAGCTCTAAGTTTAGCTCTAAGTTTAGCTCTAAGTTTAGCTCTAAGTTTAGCTCTAAGTTTAGCTCTAAGTTTAGCTCTAAGTTTAGCTCTAAGTTTAGCTCTAAGTTTAGCTCTAAGTTCAGCTCTAAGTTTAGCTCTAAGTTTAGCTCTAAGTTTAGCTCTAAGTTTAGCTCTAAGTTTAGCTCTAAGTTTAGCTCTAAGTTCAGCTCTAAGTTTAGCTCTCAGTTTCTAAGAATGCACAGGCCAGCTGTTGGAGGGAGTGTTGGAGGGAGATCTGAGTGTTGTTGCTTCACAATATGCGTAAGATGATTTCTTGGAACGCATTGGACCTACGTTTCCCATGCACACGCTTTCGTGTTCCGAGAAAGAAGTGTGACGAAACCTCCACACCATACTAGCGGTTCTCAAACTTTGTTGACGATACAAAGAAATGGCATTCCTCCGCGGGACATGTCAACAACGAACAACAGTCGCCAATAGCGCACAATTTCATCAAAATGACCCCCTTTACAGTCCACCTGAAACAACTTCGCCGTCCCCTAGTGCAGTGATCCCCAAATGGCGGTCCGTGGACCTTCACCGGTCCGCATGCCTAACGCTGCCAGTCCCCATAACATAAATATTTACTGTCAAATAAAAATAAAAGTATAATAATAAATCATACACCGGTCCCCGGTAAAATTTCGAAACTCGTTCACCGGTCCGCCAAACTTAAACGTTTGGGAACCACTGCCCTGTCATGTGATCTTGTTTATGGAATAAATTACTAGTATTACTAGTGTTACCCCACCCCTACCCCCATCCCCCCCCCAAAAATAAGACAATTACACACACAAACAAAGAAACACAGACACACTCAAATAAACACACACATCTACACAATTATCTTGTTTATAAAACCGAGATAATGAAGCTAAGCTAAAATACACTCTAAGCGTGTGACATAATAAGTAAATCGTGTCTTTGGAATTCGTCGGCTAGATGTGAACATTAGAGGCTAAAATCTTTTCTTTTTGTTTAATGTTCATCGTTAAATGCCGGGGCAAACTTTTAGTCATTAATGTCTTGAAAGCTGCTCAGCCGTTTAGAATTTTCAATCGTTAGCAACTTTCGATTGACTGGAGAGCTAAAAACTATATATCTTTAACCTGGCCTTAAACGCTAAGCTGTAACGCAAAAATAAAGTTAGATTATAATTTTTGTGTGCGTGTTCTGACATTTGTAATAATGTCTTTATAGATGTGTTTTTTAAAAGACATTCAAGAACACACCAAAAAAAAAAAACCAACAACAAACAAACAAAACCACAACAACAACAAAAATGAGACCTGCGACTAATGTCAACATTTGTTCAGTGAAAAATTAATTACCTATAAGTATCTAACGACTCTATATATATCTAAACGAAATACCAATTGAAGGAGAATTATTTGGTCGGTGCTATGGTCAGCCTCTCTGACTCCAGAAGAGCTCTAAGCGTTGGAGATATCGGTCTCCAGAGAGGACAACGTATTGAAGGGATTTAAACGGACTTAATCTAGATATTTGGGTCGCATAGTTTTCTATTTTCTCTTCATGTTTAGACAGCTGGTATGTTTGCAATGATGATTAGACAGCTGGCATGTTTGCAATGATGGCTAGACAGCTGGTATGTTTTCAATGATGTTAAGACATCTGGTTTGTTTTGCCAGGATGTTTAGACAGCTGGTATGTTTACAATGATATCCAGATAGCTGGGATGTTTGCAATGATATCCAGACAGCTGGGATGTTTGCAATGATATCCAGACAGCTGGCATGTTTGCAATGATATCCAGACAGCTGGGATTTTTGTAATGATATCCAGATAGCTGCGATGTTTGCATTGATATCCAGATAGCTGGTATGTTTGCAATGATATCCAGATAGCTGGGATGTTTGCAATGATATCCAGACAGCTGGGATGTTTGCAATGCTATCCAGACAGCTGGGATGTTTGCAATGATATCCAGATAGCTGGGATGTTTGCAATGATATCCAGATAGATGGGATGTTTGCAATGATATCCAGACAGCTGGGATGTTTGCAATGCCCCCACTATGAATTACGTTGAACGTGGGTAGACCAAATATTTCCTGTACAAAAAAAAAACTAAACATCCTCTTTACTTTAGACTCAGAAATGATGTAAATTTTTTTTTTTTTCTAAAGCTTCTTTTCTTTAAAAAAAATGATCTCTTAAATGTATGAGTAATGGAAATGGAATGAGGACGTACACCAGACATCCAATATCCGATGTCGAGATATCCAACCACACAGCCAGTCTGCTCTGAAATACACGGCCTTTATCAAAACAATATAAAAATGATAAAAATCTACACCATTCAACCCAATGATCAAGGAGCTTTTTTTACAGACCTGCTTTATCAAATGAAGTAGGACTTATCCAATGAAGTAGAACTCAACCATTTAAGTAGGACTTATCCATTGAAGTAGGACTTATACAATGAAGTAAGACTTACCCAATTAAGTGGGACTTATCCATTGAAGTAGGACTTATCCAATGAAGTAGGACTTAACAATTTAAGTAGGACTTGTCCATTGAAGTGGAACGTAACCAATGAAATAGGACTTATTTATTGAAATAGGACTTATCCAATGAAGTAGGAGTTATCCATTGAAGTAGGACTTATCCAATGAAGAAGAACTTCTGATTTTGCCGTGAAGTTTATGAAAACTATTATATCGGCCGGTCATTTCGGGGCTAGCTAGGCAGAACGATACTTAAAATAATGATATTTAAAAAACCAATACAAGCGTATAACTCAGTAAGAATAACAAGTAAAATACGTTTTAACTTGTTCAACCAGACTCTACTTTCTTGTAAACTGGAGATGTTCATACAAAGGTCATTGCTCCCAAGATATTTTACAAGCTCCATTTTAAAAAAAAATCCTTCTTTTTTTTTCTTTTTTTTTTTGTGTGTTATTTTTTTAAAATTATTTTCTTTTAATATAAAGGAAACGACGTTTTTCCTTTGAAGATATATTAAAAAAATCATTTAAAACCGAAATTGAAATCCCGCAGAGGAAATTATGAAATATTTGCTCCCCGTGAACGGCGGGTCACGTGATCTGCGATCGTGTTGCTCAATGGCGGAAGCGCTGTTTAGAAACGTATCGCGCAGAGAGGCATCTCATTAGCTGGGTTGTAACTGAATCCGTGGACATATTTCCGTCCAGTTCTTATCTGTACCGGGGGGGGGGGGTTCTTCAATCTTCATTCAAATTGGAATTTCACTTCTACGCATCAGAACGCTTCTTTGCCGTCTATTGTTTTAAACCGTCGACTTTTTCGCACTACGTGGAAGAATACATTCCTTGCACGGTCTATTAAAAAAAAAAATCACCATGTGGATTATCAACCAATGAATCTTCATTAGGACTTAAATTGTTTTTGACAACAACATTAAAGTCACCTTTGAGATTTCCCAATAATTCAGTATTCACATCAACGGGTCACCAAGTACAGGAAAATGCGCCCAGGTACAAGAGTATGCGGCCAGGTACAAGAGAATGCGGCCATGTACACGAGTGTACAAGAGTATGTGGTCAGGTCCACGAGAATGCGTCTAAGTACAAGAGAATGCGGTCAGGTACAAGAGAATGCGGCCAGGAACAAGAGAATGCGTCAAGATACAAGAGAGTGTGTCCAGGTACAAGAGAATGCGTCCAGGTACAAGAGAATGCGTCCAGGTACAAGAGAATGCGTCCAGGTACAAGAGAATGCGGTCAGGTACAAGAGAATGCGGTCAGGTACAAGAGAATGCGTTAAGGTACAAAAGAGTGCGTCCAGGTACAAGAGAATGCGTCCAGGTACAAGAGAATGCGTCCAGGTACAAGAGAATGCGTCCAGGTACAGGAGAATGCGGCCAGGTACAAGAGAATGCGACCACGTACACGTGAATGCGGTCAAGTACATGAGAGTGCAACCAAGTACAAAAGAATGCGGCCAAGTAAAGGAGAATGCGGCAAAAAAAACAAAACAAGAGAGCTAGTCCAAGTACAAGATAATGCGGTCAGGTACAAAAGAACGCGGCAAAGTACAAAGGAACCCTTTAATGATAAAATGACAACAACACAACTTGACACTAGGCCCATGAACGCAAGTTGCCCTGTCAATTGATGACGCCGAGTTAGGAAACTTTTGGAATAAATGTCCTGGCACTAAAACAGAAATTGCAGGTTGGGCTTCGGTGGGCCTCGTCGAGCTACCGACGCCTATATCTGCACATACTTTTCTTGAAAGAAAAAAAAAGAAGAAGAAAAATGCCTTTTTTTTAACGAAAAAAGAGACGATCGCTTTTTAAATAAGGATTTAACATTATCTCCATAGCGACATCCCAAAACCCACTCACTTCATTATTATGGTTAATCCCATTCCGGAAGTAACTAATGGATCAGGTTAAGAAGACGAGGAATCAAGTATAAAACCAAGTAACAAGACCAGATAAATGACAAGAAAGCACACAAAGTAATTAAAAACGTGGGGGGAAAAAAAGGAAAAGAGATATCTTGTGATTTGAAAAGGATTAATTTCGTCACATGATTCTTCCCAGAGGCGTTCAATCAATGAGGTACCTATTGTTTAATATCCGAAACATTTCTCGTCTGCACAAATGAGACATTTTTTTTTTAAAATGTGATTTACTGACGGGGCATTTAGCGGAGCAGACACGGCGTTTAGCTCAGAGGGTAAGCTTTTGTTCTCTTCTCAAGCGATAAAACAACATCTCAAAGATGGTGTTATTGGAATAGTACAGAATTAGGGATAGTTCAGAAGTAGGGATATTTCAGAATTAGGGATAGTTCAGAAGTAGGGATATTTCAGAATCAGGGATAGTTCAGAAGTAGGGATATTTCAGAAGTAGGGATAGTTCAGAAGTAGGGACATTTCAGAATTAGGGATAGTTCAGAAGTAGAGATAGTTCAGAAGTAGGGACAGTTCAGAAGTAGGGATATTTCATAAGTAGGGATAGTTCAGAAGTAGGGATAGTTCAGAAATAAGGACAGTCAGAAGTTGGGCTATACTTCAGGAGTTTCGGTTTTTTCCTGTAGAAGTGGTCTTGGCGTGAAATAGTGTTTTGTTTTTTTTTGTAATTAAAAAAACAATTAAACCATTTTCCCTTTGATTGGCATACGAGACGAAGAACTGATTCTAAAAAATATATTAGCCATGGAAACCAAATGTTGCTGAAATATTACCGTTGTTTGCTTCCCTTTTAGATTAAGCTGGATCTGTACTTGACATCCGCAACGTCACGAGGCGTTGTTCGGAATGAAACCATTACGTTTTTTAGAGATAGGGTTGTCGTCGTGCAATATGAGACACTATTTTTTCTGTCCTATTCTTCTTAATCCCACAAAAAGGAAAAATAAAAAACTTACACCTGGTTAATAACAAGGATGTTAACCAAAAATTGTGTGTGTGTGGGGGGGGGGGGCCTATAAAAGTCAACGTGACCCAGTCATTTTATTTTAACGATTTCATCCTTTTTTCTGTCCTATTCTTCTTAATCCCACAAAAAGGAAAAATAAAAAACTTACACCTGGTTAATAACAAGGATGTTAACCAAAAATTGTGTGTGTGTGGGGGGGGGGGTCCTATAAAAGTCAACGTGACCCAGTCATTTTATTTTAACGATTTCATCCTTCAAAAGAATAAGTAACTCATGCTCATAACGACGACATATGTTTGGAAAATGACTTAACTCTCCTTGCGGTTATGATTTTTTTTTCCATATAAGTTTCTGGTTATGTTAAACACACAAAAATTAAAATAACACATTTTCATAATATGATTGTATTTCCATGTGCGCTCTTTATTTTTTTCTTACTTTTTTAGAGAGAGCGTTGTTTATTTATATATGTAGGGTTTTGTGAAGAAATGTTATGTGTTCATATATCTGTGGTGTCTTGTGAAGGAATGTTATGTGTTCATATATCTGTGGTGTCTTGTGAAGGAATGTTATGTGTTCATACGTCTGTGGTGCCTTGTGAAGGAATGTTATGTGTTCATATATCTGTGGTGTCTTGTGAAGGAATGTTATGTGTTCATACGTCTGTGGTGTCTTGTGAAGGAATGTTATGTGTTCATATATCTGTGGTGTCTTGTGAAGGAATGTTATGTGTTCATATATCTGTGGTGTCTTGTAAAGGAATGTTATGTGTTCATATGTCTGTAGTGTCTTGTGAAGGAATGTTACGGGTTCATCGTCCGCGATGAAACAAAGAACTTTTATTAGGTACAATCTTTTACAACAGTTTTGTTAATGGTGGGTTTAAAAAAAAAAGATAAAGGAAGAAAATAGAATCCTCCCTTATCAACACACTCAAAGTGTGATTCTGTAGACCAGTGGTTCTGAGCCTTCCTAATTCCGCGACCCTGTCATACAGTTCCTCATGTTGTGGTGACCTCCAACCATACAATTATTTTCGTTGCTACTTCATAAATATGTGTTTTACGATGGTCTTAAGCGACCCCTGTGTAAGGGTCGTTTCGACCCACAAGTTGAGAACCGCTGCTGTAGACGGCAGTCTTTGTGTTATCGCAAGGAGCTGGAGGCGCAAAGTGGGAGGGAGAGAGAGAGAGAGAGAGAGAGAGAGAGAGAGAGAGAGAGAGAGAGAGAGAGAGAGAGAGAGAGAGAGGGGGGGGGGGAGAGAGAGACAACATA
>CAXITT010000131.1:1348871-1383776 GCA_964033795.1 Lymnaea stagnalis | reverse complement strand
GTAGACAAGGCAGGGTAGAAAAGGCAGGGTAGACAAGCCAGGGTAGACAAGCCAGGGTAGACAAGGCAGGGTAGACAAGGCAGGGTAGACAAGCCAGGGTAGACAAGCCAGTGTAGACAAGGCAGGGTAGACAAGCCAGGGTAGACAACCCAGGATAGACAAGCCAGGGTAGACAAGGCAGGGTAGACAAGCCAGGGTAGACAAGCCAGGGTAGACAAGGCAGAGTAGACAAGGCAGGGTAGACAAGGCAGAGTAGACAAGCCAGAGTAGACAAGCCAGGGTAGACAAGGCAGAGTAGACAAGGCAGGGTAGACAAGGCAGGGTAGACAAGCCAGGGTAGACAAGGCAGGGTAGACAAGCCAGGGTAGACATGGCAGAGTACACACGCCAGGGTAGACAAGCCAGGGTAGACAAGCCAGGGTAGACAAGGCAGGGTAGACAAGCCAGGGTAGACAACCCAGTGTAGACAAGGCAGGGTAGACAAGCAAGTGTAGTCAATGGAGGGTAAACAATGCAGAGTAGACATGCCAGGGTAGTCAAGTCAGGGTAGACAAGCCAGGGTAGATACGGCAGGGTAGACAAGGCGGGGTAGACAAGCCAGGGTAGACAAGCAAGTCTAGTCAAGGGAAGGTAGACAAGGCAGGGTAGACAAGCCAGGGTAGTCAAGGCAGAGTAGACAAGCCAGGTTTGACAAGCCAGGGTTGACAAGCCTGGGTAATCAAGGCAGGGTAGACAAAACAAGGTAGGAGATTCAGGGTAGACAAGCCAGTGTAGTAAAGTCATAGTAGTCAACAAGGGCATTCGAGCCAGGGTAGAGAAGCCAGGATAGACAAGCCAGGGTAGACAATCCAGGGTAGTCTTTCAAGTTTTTTAAAAACTTCGAGTGCGATTCCTTTTTTAAAAAAAACAAGTAGCCTGCTAGCCTTGAATTGCTTAGGACCTCATCAAATCTGCGAATACGATCAAATGTTTAGCAGAGAATTCCTTACTTCTATCTGACAGTGCTAATCCAACAGTAACAGTCACACATGAAAGACTGACTGAAGTAATGCTGAAGACATTCCTAAAAGAAACGGAATTTTTGTTGTGAGAGCGCGGGAAGTGGTGGCATTTTGAATGCAAATATTTTGTATTTTGTCAAATGGGAAATATCGGAAGTCCCAGCCCAGGAATAGGGTTAAGGTAAGGCTTAGGTCTTTTAGGTAAGGCTTAGGTCTTTTAGGTAAGGCTTAGGTCTTTTAGGTAAGGCTTAGGTCTTTTAGGTAAGGCTTAGGTCTTTTAGGTAAGGCTTAGGTCTTTTAGGTAAGGCTTAGGTCTTTTAGGTAAGGCTTAGGTCTTTTAGGTAAGGCTTAGGTCTTTTAGGTAAGGCTTAGGTCTTTTGTTATCGGTGTAGCAACTTTTCTATACTCCCCGCTTTAACATTGTAAGTAGGTGACCCCTAGGATGTTGATGTCAAACAACCTGGCGAAACAGCCCCCAAACTCCCCTTCTTATCTTTCATCGTTCGTATCACATTACTTGTCCTTCTTCACGCAGCACCTCCTCGACAACACTCGGTCGAACAAAGACATATGGCCGATAACATGCTAATCTTCTCACCAAGCCGCAGAGCCACGTTATGTAGTCATATTCAAAAACACAACAAACATGCCAGTGAAACAATCGATGGTTGACTACTTGAAATTCTAATTCTAGTCGGTCAGCCGGTCTGAGACTACAAGTATGTTTAGGAAATAACAGGAGTGTGGGGAGGGGGAACTGAGGGGGGAGAGAGAGAACGGTTGAAGTCTTTTCTGTTATTTTCAGGGGAGGGGGGGGGTCCCCGCAATATTACAATATTGGCTTAACATGTCAACCTGTTTATCCACCAAACCACAAATCTTGGCTGCACCTTTATTTCGAAATCATCACCTTTGATGTCAAGTGTTTTGACCCTCGTTTAACAGCTCGTAGTTTGGCCTTTTCTGGAAATTGTCGGTGACAGACTCTCCGGTGAAATCAAACGGATACGCTTTTTGTCGTTGCTTAGCAACACCATTAGAAGGTTTAGTTGTTTTCTTCCTAAATAATCTCATCCAACAAAGTAAAATTTGCCACCATCCCTAGCACCCCCCCTTCTTTTTCTCTCCCCTTTATATACAAGGGGGGGGGGAGTAAAAAATCAAAAAAATCAGGTATACACTCTAATAAAATGACTTCCATTTTAAATTTATCAAAATTTATTGGACGGAAGGCTCGATGAGACCTTCCCCATCCCCTGCCCCCACTTTGGCTAGACAGCCTTCGGCGCCCTTAATTTTCAAATCTTCCCCAGCCTGTCTCGTTTCGGGGCGATTTAGTGCATATGCCAGGGACAGCGCCATTTCAATGTTCGGTATTTTCACATTTCATCGTGCCAAAAAGCATTATATATCTATGTATTTGTAGTTTTTGTGGGGCGGAGGGCGTGTGGCAGCAAACTCCGTCACAGTTGGCACAATGTCTCGGTACGCGACTGGCACGACTAAATATATTGTTCTGTTGATAAAGTGTCCTGTTGCTATGTCATTCTGTTCATAGGTTGCCAGGTTGTTTAATCATCCAAACTTCTGAATTATTTCATATCCGGAAATTTAAACGAAAGAATTGTGTTCGACGGAAATCTCCTTAACGAAAGTATGTGTAGATTTAACTTTGTTTGAACGGAAATGTATTTAGTTTGGTTTTTATTTGAATTTTCTATGGTAAATTTAAACATTATTAATAACATGTTTTTCACCCATCACTAGCTCATTTCGAAAAATTTTCCTTCTAATTTTTTTTTTCCTTACACATATCCGGTAACCACATAACTTTGCCGAACTCAATCTATTTACATCCCTGCCAAGCCGTATCGTGAGTACACTCCGATAAATGACCTGAACAATTTAGAATGTCTGCTACTGATACAGGTCCCGTGGCTAAGGGGTCGTTTCAAATGGGTCGTTACAAATGGGACACACCGTGCAAAAGAACTCTGTTAGCCACTTCCAAATTGATCAGACTTTATTTGATCATGTTCTACGCCTTAAACTTTCATGACGCATCCCTTTGTGTGATGAGTTAGAAAAAAAATAACTCTAACATTGTTTAAAGAAATAATAGTCCATGATCGTGGCGAGTCTTTTCAACCGCCCCAACTCCTGATTAGAGGTGCGATTCACACACTTGAAGTTCTGGAATTCAACTGAAGGTAATCTTCTTTACATGACTTCTACGACTATTTACATGCCTTCTACGGCCCCCTCTTACATGCCTTTCACGACCCCCTTTACATGCCTTCTACGGCTCTTCACATGCACTCTGCATGCAATTTTTTGAAGGTTGAGTTGTTGAATTATTCGACGTTGTTAACAACGTTTAACCAAGTTGTTATTTTTAAACAACTGTTACCCCACCTCCCAACCCAACATAAGCTGTTTCAGCTGTGCTCCGTACGCGTGGTTCTAGTGTAGTGAGCTGTTTTAATACGGTTTGCCCCAAGTGATCTGTTTTCACCGTGTGCCAAATGCAGAACTCTGCTGTTCCAAACAGGTGTTAAGATGTCGGGGAATCGGCTTTAAATGGACGCCTGGTTTGGTGGCTGCCAGGGGCTGGTGGGGAGTGTGTCTTGGACGTCTGGACGGTGGCTGCCAGGGGCTGGTAGGGAGTGTGTTTTGGACGTCTGGACGGTGCGTGCCAGGGGCTGGTGGGGAGTGTGTCTTGGACGTCTGGTTTGGTGGCTGCCAGGGGCTGGTGGGGAGTGTGTCTTGGACGTCTGGTTTGGTGGCTGCCAGGGGCTGGTGGGGAGTGTGTCTTGGACGTCTGGTTTGGTGGCTGCCAGGGGCTGATGGGGAGTGTGTCTTGGACGTCTGGTTTGGTGGCTGCCAAGGGCTGGTGGGGAGTGTGTCTTGGATGTCTGGCTTGGTGGCTGCCAGGGGCTGGTGGGGAGTATGTCTTGGACGTCTGGATGGTGGCTGCCAGGGGCTGGTGGGGAGTGTGTCTTGGACGTCTGGTTTGGTGGTTGCCAGGGGCTGGTGGGGGTGTGTCTTGTAATGGGGGGGGGAGAATGGAGTGGCGCAATCGTCCGTATCTGACTGCAAGCCATGATGTGTCGGGCAGATGATCATCGGTTGCCCAGAGATAAAAATCGACCAGTGTGTAATGAACGTTGAAAGATCCTACAAGCTTTTAATATTAAAATTTTCTGAAACATCGATTTTATTTTCTCAATCATAATTTCAACCTATTCCTAAGGGCCGTAAAGGCTTTAAGACTGTTCGGTATTGTTACCTATGTGATGGTCTGGGTAATTGTTTTACCTCATCCTCCCATCAATTGTTTAATGGACATGGCCGTAGTCTGGTATTCTGAATGGTTTAACTTAAGAACAAAATAATTAAGTTACCTTATCCTAGAAAGCTGAATATCAGCACACACAAAAACTTGTGGTAGAAGATTTTCATCTATCAAATTATTGAGGCGTCTGTCTGTCACGATTCAAACACGCATAGTGAAGTGAATGGTCACTCAGAAGAAATGATAGTCGTGACCTCTAGTTGCTGCCCAGATCTGGAACTTTAAGAGGGGATTGGGGGGGGGGCTTACAAAATGTATAAAGTCTCGTTGGCTAGGGTAACAATTGTGTCAAAATGTAGTGCTATTATATAGTCAGTGACCCGGACACTTTATCTTTTGTTATATAGTCTGACACACTTGCACTCTATCTTTTGTTATATGGTCAGTCACACTTACACTCTATCTTCTGTTATATAGTCAGTCACACTTACACTCTATCTTTTCTTGTGAATGTGCTGAGTGATGTCACTTAATGCGTGTGATTGATCTGCTATTGTTCAGCTCGGTCATCCCATTCACATACCGTTACATTTTTTATTGACCAAGTTCTATGTTTTTATAATGATGTATAAACCGATTGGTATGTAAAAAAAATGATCGGAACTAATCATGACCGTCATGGACAGTTCAAGTGACGTCACTTCCGTTAAGAATTCTCGCGCAGAAACCTAATTTTTTTTGAGACTCCCTTTTAGTGTGCTTTATAGAACGCCCGATGAAAAAACTTTAAGTCACATCGAGTTTAACACTTCAGTCACATCGAGTTTAACACTTCCGTCCCATTGAGTTAAACATTTCAGTCACATCGAGTGTAACACTTCAGTCACATCGAGTTTGACACTTCCGTTACATCAAGTTTAATATTTCCGTTACAACTTTACATCGAGATTGACAGTTGCGTCACACTTGACCAATATTTCCGACCTTAGTATTGCCCTGATTATAGTATCACTTCAAAAGCTTGAAATCTTGCTAAATGCTAACTATCGATACATAGAGCACTTTCAGTGGCATCAAAGGTCACGACCGCTAAGATTCCAATCACGTCTCCCATAGACAACTATGTACGTGACACTATTCACCAATGACATGGCTGGGTTCCGTCCGATTTACTCTCTCAACAAGCCATTTCCGTGCTCGGCGTCGCATGCTACAGGGGAAGTTATCATCTAAACTAAGTTCCTTAATGGCAGTAACAAAAGGACTCCCTGACATATTTGCTGCGAAGATGTGGTCATTTGTGGACACGGCACGTACGGAGATGGTGGACAGGGAGAGTGGGATCACCACAAACAAGGATCTAGGTCAGACAGAAGTGGACATAGAATTTTAGTGTTTTTTTTCTTTTTTGTTAAGTTGATGATACAAGTTGTTTGGTAGTTAGAAGATGTTTGATGGTAGAAGTTGTTTGATGGTAGAAGTTGTTTGATGGTAGAAGTTGTTTGAAGGTAGAAGTTGTTTGATGGTAGAAGTTGTTTGATGGTAGAAGTTGTTTGATGGCAGAAGTTATTTGATGGTAAAAGATGTTTGGTGGTAGAATTTGTTTGATGGTAGAAGTTGTTTGATGGTAGAAGTTGTTTGATGGTAGAAGTTGTTTGATGGTAGAAGTTGTTTGATGGTAGAAGTTGTTTGATGGTAGAAGTTGTTTGATGGTAGAAGTTGTTTGATGGTGGAAGTTGTTTTATGGTAGAAGTTGTTTGATGGTAGATGTTGTTTGATGGTAGAAGTTGTTTGATGGTAGAAGTTGTTTGATGGTAGATGTTGTTTGATGGTGGAAGTTGTTTGATGGTAGAAGTTGTTTGATGGCAGAAGATGTTTGATGGCAGAAGTTGTTTGATGGTAAAAGTTGTTTAGTTGTAGAAGTTGTTTGGTGGTAGAAGTTGTTTGATGGTAGAAGTTGTTTGATGGTAGATGTTGTTTGATGGTGGAAGTTGTTTTATGGTAGAAGTTGTTTGATGGCAGAAGATGTTTGATGGCAGAAGTTGTTTGATGGTAAAAGTTGTTTAGTTGTAGAAGTTGTTTGGTGGTAGAAGTTCGTTGATGGTAGAAGTTGTTTGAAGGTAGAACATTTTTAATGGTAGAATTTGTTTGATGTTCGAGATACTTGACGGTATAGATGTTTTACGGTATAGATGTTTGATGGTATAGATGTTTGATGGTATAGATGTTTGATGGTATAGATGTTTGAAGGTATAGATGTTTGATGGTATAGATGTATGATGGTATAGATGTTTGATGGTATAGATATTTGACGGTATAGATGTTATATTGTATAGATTTTTGATGGTATAGATGTTTGATGGTATAGATGTTTTACGGTATAGATTTTTTACAGTATAGATGTTTTACGGTATAGATGTTTGATGGTATAGATGTTTCATGGTATAGATGTTTCATGGTAGAAATCGTTGGATGGTTCATATATAGAGACCGACCAAAAGTGATTTTCTGATTTAGACCGAAGCCGAAAATAGGCCGAAAGTTTAAAATGACTTTCGGCCGAAACCGAAAAAAGGCCGAAAGTTTAAAAATGACTTTCGGCCGAAACCGAAAAAAGGCGAAAGTTAAAAATGAATTTCTGCCGAAACCGAAGCCGAAACCGAAAATGAAATATTAAGATATTTTGAAATTCGTTCCCGCATACATTCTGCATACATCGAAAATGATGTGGGAAAGTATACATATTTACATTCTTTTTATAAAAAATTGAAGCCGAAACCGAAAATGAAATATTAAGATATTTTGAAATTCGTTCCCGCATACATTCTGCATACATCGAAAATGATGTGGGAAAGTATACATATTTACATTCTTTTTATAAAAAATGAGATAATCGTGAATATTAGGTGAGCGGAAAAAAAGTCACAGGAAAAAATTCACGGAAAAAAGTCACAATTTTTGCTAGGAAAAATAGTCACAGGAAATAAAGTCACAGGAAAAAAAGTCACAGGAAAAATAGTCACAGGAAATAAAGTCACAGGAAAAAAAGTCACAGAAGCATTCAGCAGTCATATATCATAAATAAATTCTGACAAGAGTTGTGGGATCCCATTACCTATTGGGATCCCATATCTTATCGGGATCCCGACCCCACTGGGAGCTTGACCCCATTGGGATACCCATTTTGATTGGGATCCCTTTACCTCAAATAACCCCATTTGGATCCTGACCCCATTGAGATTCCGACCCTAGGGATCCCAGCCCCAATCGGATCCCGATCCCGATCGGGATAACTCTCTCAAAAAAGAATGTTATTAGGATCCCAACCCATTGGGATCTCGACCCCATTTATATCCCGACCCAATTCTGATTCTGAAAGGATTCCGTTTCTAAATGGGATCCCGATCCCATTAGATCCCTATTCTAAATAGCATCTCATATCCTAATGGGACTCCGACCCCTGTGGGATCCGAACTAATTGAGATCCAAATGGGATCCCATTTCCAAGTAGGATACCACTTTCCAAATTGTACCCTTTTCCAAATGGGATCCCGATCCCACTAGGATCCCGTTTCCCGGTGGGATCCTTTTCTCCGATAGGATCCCGTTTGCCGCCGGATCCCTATTTGATCCCGTCAAAGAGTTTGGTCTAGATCCATATATTTATGCTGGAGTATTTGTTGTTAATTTTATTTATAAAGCTCATATAAGAAAAAAAAAACGATTCCGGGCCCCCGGCCCCAAACGGAATGTTATAAAAAGTTCATAATCCCCCAGTATTTGATTCTGGATAATGATGGATATATGTGCCATCCATCGTCCATCCATCATCCATACATCATCCATACACAATCTCATAGCTATAACGTCACTCTCCGCGACGGTTTCAGTCGAATCTCACCGACTAGTCTAATTCCGACTGTTTTGGTAGTGTTGCTATGTATTTTTGTATGCAACAGTGAGTAGGTGGATGAAAGTGAATCCTAGTATTTGAAAACCCTTAATGATTTCATCGCTATTTATAAAAGTTGAGCAGATTGTAAGAGTTGTAATTGCTTTTTTGTGGATTACTTGATGCGGCCCAGTCTCAGTCAGACACTACCTCCTGCCCCCCCCCCCCCCCCCCCATTTGGGGGGGGGGGAGGGGGGTGGAATTAATGCAAAATATAATTTTTTTTAACCGGGTTTCTAAAAATTGTGGTTCTAAAGGATCGCTTAATTTGTTTTTAAAGATCGTTTAGTTGGTTGTTATTGATCGGTTAGTTTGTTCTTAAAGATCGGTGAGTTTGTTCATAAAGTTCGCTAGATTGTTCAAAATATCGCTTAGTTTAATCTTAAAGATCGCTTAATTTGTTCTTAAATATCGTTTAGTTTAGTGTTAAAGATCGCTTAGTTTGTTGTTAACGATCGTTTAGTTTGTTCTTAAAGATCACTTAGTTTGTTGTTAAAGATCGTCCAGTTTTTGTTAATGATCGCTATATTTTTTCTTAAACATCGGTTAGTTTGTTCATAAAGATCGCATGGTTTGTTGTTTAGTTTGTTGTTAAAGATCGCTTAGTTTTTTCATAAAGATCGCTTAGTTTGTTCTTAAAGATAATTGATTTTGTTCCTTAAGATTGATTAGTTTGTTCTCAAAGATCTTTTAGTTTGTTCCTAAAGAACATTTAGTTTTCCGCTAAAGATTGCTTGGTTTATTCTTATAAATAATTTAGTTTACTATTAAAGATTATTTGTTTTGTTCTTAAAGATCATTTAGTTCGGTCATAAAAATCGTTTAGTTTGTTATTAAAGATAGCTTAGATTGTTCTTAAAGATCGCTTAGTTTGTTGTTAAATATCGTTTAGTTTGTTCTCAAAGATCGCTTAATTTCTTCTTAAATGTCGTTTAGTTTGTTGTTAATTATCGCTTTCGCTGAATATTAAATGACCGAAAACCTGAGTCACTTTCGGCCGGATGGCCGAAAGTCTGAGTCAATTTTGGCCGAAACCGAAGAAAAACAGAAAGTTAACTTTTCTCTTTCGGCCGAAACCGAAATTAAACCGAAAGTCAACTTTTCAGTTTCGGCCGAAACCGAAACTTGGCCGAAAGTGATAAAATGGCCAATTTCGGCGCCGAAGCCGAAGCCGAAATTCGGTCGATCTCTATTCATATATTTAATATAAAAAAAGGGAAAGTAGATATTTCTTGATGCTGCAGTTAAAGAGATTTCCTTCGACATGATCAGACTATTTGATATTCCATGTCCCGTTATCTTGAATGTTCAAAATGTTGTACACTCGAAGTGATTGAATTAATCACCGCATTGATCAGTTGGTTGAGTGTCCCAATAGCTGCTGCAAATAATAACGTTTGACAGAAATGTTCGATTATGTCACACAAGATGATTCTGTCTTGTTGAAAAATTATTCTGTCTTGTTGATAAATTATTCTGTCTTGTTGATAAATTTTCCTGTCGTCCTGGTGGTACTCACATGTAAAGTGTGAGCCATAGATTGATTTATGTTGATGCAGTTTTCTATTGATTATTTATTAATTGGATTATTGATTAATGGGATTATTGATTAACTTGATTATTGATTTTCATTGAAATCACCATGCACTTTCGATAGAAAATGACAGAATAAAATCCTAATTGAATCATATATCATCTTTAATTATACATTAACCTTCTCGTCTTTTGATGAAATCAATGGATTTTAATCCATTGACGTTATTATCTATTCACCTTTTTATCTATGGATCTATTCATCCATATATCCATGCATCTATGCTGATCCTTTCTATAAATTATGAAACAAACCCAATGAGCTTCATATCAATGAAGTTATTCATTAATTAGTATATTTTCGAATTCACATTTTCATCCAGTTATAGTTTCTGTCATGAATGCATTCATTTATTTATTTATTCATCCAAGCTGTAAAACAGGGGTTGGTTTTTGTTGTTGTTTTTTTGTTTGTTGTTTTTTGGGTGGTGGGGGGTGGGTCGGGGTGCGGGGTGCGGAGGGGGGAATTTCTATTAAAACTTTTTGAAAAATAAGCTTTACAAAAGATATAAAAGTACATTGCAATCTTCGACCTGCAGTGATAACATAGTAAAGTGGCCACTGACAGGAAGAGAAGCAAGTCTTTAGTCAACTGATCATTGCAAGTTACCTTCCCTGACATCATTCATGTTTTGTTTTTTTTGTTGCTTTTTTTTTCAATCGTCATGAATATGAGTTGACAGCGAGTGAAGCGGTTCTTACATTCTCACAACTAATATATTTAAATGTCGGCCCGCCCAACCAACACAAGAAAACAAAAAAATATAAAACAATTCACATCTATTTGAATTATTGCAAGAAAAAAAATATTGTCAGGAGATATTACTTCACATGATTTAATAGCGAGTTATTTCCCCTTGGTTTTGTCCTTCCAGACCTCCCCACCCACACCCCTCCACCCCGCCACCTCAGCCCCACCCCACCACTTCAGCCCCACCCCACCACTTCAGCCCCACCCCGCCACTTCAGCCCTATCCACAAGTCGAAACCGGCGTCGCCCTTGGCGATAAATCCCTCCTCAATATTGCATTTTGTATTTCGTGTTTCGTTGTCTCAAAAAATAGGATCTTTCTTTGGAGATGAGCTTCCCGAATCTGTGTTTGATGAGGGCCAGAGACGCAGAATAGGTTCGTCGAAAGGCAAAAACAAAGGACATGTACATTAGAGGACAAAAACACAGGACACGTATATTAGAGGGCAAAACAAAGACACGTACATTAGAGGGCCAAACACAGGACATTGGAGGACAAAAACACAGGACAAGTACATTAAAGGGCAAAAGTACAGGACATGTTTGTCGGAGCACATATATCAGGACTTGTTGTATGGATGACAAAGCTCGGGACTTGTTGTATGGATGACAAAACTTGGGACTTGTTGTATGGATGACAAAACTTGGGACTTGTATGGATGACAAAACTCGGGACTTGTATGGATGACAAAGCTCGGGACTTGTTGTATGGATGACAAAGCTCGGGACTTGTTGTATGGATGACAAGACTCGGGACTTGTTGTATGGATGACAAAGCTCGGGACTTGTTGTATGGATGACAAAGCTCGGGACTTGTTGTATGGATGACAAAGCTCGGGACTTGTTGTATGGATGACAAAGCTCGGGACTTGTTGTATGGATGACAAGACTCGGGACTTGTTGTATGGATGACAAGACTCGGGACTTGTTGTATGGATCACAAGACTCGGGACTTGTTGTATGGATGACAAGACTCGGGACTTGTTGTATGGATGACAAGACTCGGGACTTGTTGTATGGATGACAAAGCTCGGGACTTGTTGTATGGATGACAAAGCTCGGGACTTGTTGTATGGATGACAAAGCTCGGGACTTGTTGTATGGATGACAAAGCTCGGGACTTGTTGTATGGATGACAAAACTCGGGACTTGTTGTATGGATGACAAAACTCGGGACTTGTTTCACAGGAAAAGGGATATCTGTGATTTTTCCGTTGAAAGGAGAAAAAATCCGGACTCGTTGATTGGAGGATAAATCTCCAGCGTTCCTCATAATTCGTGTCGTCTGATAGATGGATCGTCTCGGCGATATCTCTTAAGCCTAAGTCCCTAGACACATGTTTGTGTTACATCAGAATGATATCTGTCCTGCTTCAAGTGAAACCGGCATATTTATTATGGATACGTAAGGGAACTTTATCGCAGTCAGAGAATATGAGTTTTGTAGACATGCCTTGTGGGGAACGACATGCTGACGTCATACTGCACGCTAGACATACATGCCTCAAAGAAACAGAAAATTATCAAGAGAAAGATGTTTTGATCGATGATGACATTGGAATGGCATTGGCATGGCATTTACATGACATTGGAGTGACATTGGTGTGGCTACCTTTCGTAACGCTCAAGGTCTGAGACAATGGAGGGGCGGGACAGGTGGTAGCTGAGATTCTTTTTGAAATGTTGAACTGGGCTCGCACTTTGGGGGCGGGGGGGGGCCATGGCACGTGTCAGGGGCCCTAGCTAGATAGGGGCTCGCCCTTTTTCGAATTTTTAAAATATAAGCACATGTTTGAAACACGAAAGGGGCCCGAACTCTGTCAGCTGCCTGGGGCCCAGAATTTCCTTGGTGTGTGCCTGATTGAACAACTCTAATGATGTCCCCTTTCCATATTAAAGTTTCAACTCCTTTCGTGATTCAAGTTGTGCCCCATTCTCATTATGCCCTTCGATTTTCAAGTTGTGCCCCATTCTCATTATGCCCTTTCGTGATTCAAGTTGTGCCCCATTCTCATTATGCCCTTTCGTGTTTCAAGTTGTGACCCATTCTCATTATGCCCTTTCGTGTTTCAAGTTGTGCCCCATTCTCATTATGCCCTTTCGTGTTTCAAGTTGTGCCCCATTCTCATTATCCCCTTCGAGTTTCAAGTTGTGCCTCATGTTACCATTCAAGTTATAATGTGAACCTGATTTCTTCAAATCTTTTTTTTAAATCTATTAAAAAAATATGTGTAAAATGATACATGAAATATTTAAATAACAATATTTTGATCTCTACCTTTGTTCAAATTCCTATAACATGGCGGAGAAAGAGGGCGTGGCTCTGAACTTTCACCGTAGAACAATGGTATCATTTTCCTGCACTCCCTCCCTCAACACACTCCCCCACCCCCCCATTGATTTGACAGTTTCCAGAGTCAATCTGATAGGGCACGAACTATCTCTTGTCCGGTCCATTACATCAACCCTTCCCTCTATTACATGTCTCATGACCTACATTGTGGGGGCAGGCCCTTTACAGGTCACGTGATCACCGATGGATTGAATAAAGAAAACAAAATGTCCGGAGATCAAAGCGTACGAATTATTGACCCCGTCCATTGAAATAGGAAGTGGTGGTTTGAGAGGGGGGGGGGACTTAGCCTAGTTACGTCCATGTCCTTGTCTTTGTCCTAGTTGTTTTATTGGTTTTCCTTATAAAACCTGTAAGAAGCGTATATCAGCATGGGCGCCCGCAGGTAGTGGCAAGGTGGGGCACTTGCCCCCCCCCCTATGGATTGATTGGATAAAAAATGTTTAGAAAAAAATAGACAAAAAAATTTATTAAAGTAAAGAGAAAATAAAGAGAAAGTAACTAAGCTGATGTCCTGTCCGTTCGTTCCCCATACAAATACGCTACAGTAAATTAAAACTATATTAAAACATTACTAAAAATTTTTTGCCCCCCCCCCTGGAAAGTTTAATCGATTTTTTTGCCCCCCCTTGTCCTGTCCGTTCGTTCCCCATACAAATACGCTACAGTAAATTAAAACTAAATTAAAACATTACTAAAAATTTTTTGCCCCCCCCCCTGGAAAGTTTAATCGATTTTTTTGCCCCCCCCCCCCACCTAGAAAGTTTTCTGCGGGCGCCCATGTATATCAGGATCATAGCGTTAAAAACAAATGTCTTCATGCTGCACAGAACCCATGACCAGATGACAGATGGCGTTTGCACTTAGCATCAATTCGTCTGGTTTAATGTGCGATAGGCCGATAATAGCTAGGCACAGGCGACGCCGGGTGTCATGAGTCAATGTATGTGTGATGTCTGGTCTTTGGCAGAGAGCAGGCCACTATCATCAGCTTTTTCAAATACTGCGGACCGCACCGTTATCATCTTTTTAGTGGACTGCTGACCGCACTGTTGTCATCTTTTTAGTGTACTGCTGACAGTGACAAGCGTTAAGTATAGAATGACGCATTGGGTGCAAAGTTCAAACCAATGGAGACAACTTTTAGTGACGCAGAAAATAAGCCATTTGCCTTTACACCTAAGGATTAAACTTGACCTGTTTCAGAAGAGCTGCATGAACAGACCTGTTTTGTAGAACTGTTTCAGTAGACCTGTTTCTGAAGACAATTCTTAGTAGATCTGCTTATGTAGACCTGCTTAACTACACCGGTTTCAGTAGACCTGTTGCAGTAGACCTGTTTCAGTAGACCTATTTCAATAGACCATTTTCAGTAGACCTGTTTCAATAGACCTGTTTCTGAAGTCGAAACATTTGTAAAAAATGTATTATGAGAATAAATGGATCTGTGACTGTGAATTCTATGACAAAATGTGCAGTTGTATTAGTGACGCTATATACAGGGCTGTCAGCATATTATGTCAAATTGTACAGTGCTCTATGCGAGTGATAAAGTCATTGACATTGAAAAGTTTTGACCAGTCATCATCAACCTGAACGTTATATCTCGTAGCATCATTGACAACACGACATTTGGAACACATCCTTTCTTCACGTCCTTCATTCACATTCCTCTCTCTTTTTTTTTGCACATGTCACTAAGCACTCTCTAGCCTCCTCCCTCCGGGGGCTCTCTCTTTACTCATTAAGTACCATTCAGCTTGTGAACACCCATTAAGTGAACGTCCAGACATGATTTTCAAAGAGCCACCCCCTGCTTCACTCACCCCATGGCCCCCTCCCTTCCACCCAACCTTGCCACTAACAACTTTATACGTCTTTACCTAGCACGTTTCCCTGATAGTTTACTCATAATTCTACTGGATTAACTAGAGAGTTTAGTCATAGTTCTACTGGATTAACTAGAGAGTTTAGTCATAGTTCTACAGGATTAACTAGAGAGTTTAGTCATAGTTCTACTGGATTAACTAGAGAGTTTAGTCATAGTTCTACTGGATTAACTAGAGAGTTTAGTCATAGTTCTACTGGATTAACTAGAGAGTTTATTCATAGTTCTACTGGATTAACTGGAGAGTTTATTCACAATTCTACTGGATTAACTGGATAATTTAGTAATAGTTATACTGGATTAACTGGAGAGTTTAGTCATCGTTCTACTGGATTAACTGGAAAGTTTAGTCATAGTTCTACTGGATTGACTGGAGAGTTTGTTCATAGTTTTACTGGATTAACTGGAGTTTAGTCACAATTCTACTGGATTAACTGGATAATTTAGTAATAGTTATACTGAATTAACTGGAGAGTTTAGTCATATTCCTACTGGATTAACTGGAAAAAATTTTATTGGATCACTTTCACTGTTGAACTAGAAATAATATACAATATTTGAATGAATCATTGACTTGTTGCTGTAGACCATTATTTTAAAAAATAAATGCTTTCGTTTCAGGAATATGGAGACAATGTCTGGTAAAGATATTGTTTGACGATGCCGTCTTTGTGTATTTGAATTGTGTGGGGAAAAAGGGGGGGGGGTTGGGAATAGGGGTGAAATTTAAAATTAATAAACAAACACTTTGATTTCAATCATAACAACAAAACTGCCTTTTTCATAACTTTTGTATTGGAAAATTACATTTCTTTGAGACAGCTGAGTATTTACCCCCCCCCCACTTCTCCACCACAAACTTTTTAAAAACAAAAGCAGCCCCACCCACCCCCACCCCACCCCAACACACGCAAATACTCCCACATTTCCATCCCTAGAAGTCTTTACTAATTTGTTTCTGTTTTATTATTTTTTTTTCATTTTTTCGCTTTCACACAAGCTAACGTAACTCTGGACATCTGTATTTATCTTCAACACCACCCCACACCCCCAACCCCCATAAACTAAAATAAAAAGTTATATTTGTATTACCACCAAACTGCGTCTCAAAGGTACAGAGTGAGACCCTCCATCAAGTCGGCATTGCGTACCTTATTGACACAAGGAAGATGATAATAAAACGCTTACAATTAACGGGTGAGAAATCTTATAAGGACTTTGTGCTTTTTAAAT
Source organism: Lymnaea stagnalis (assembly GCA_964033795.1). NCBI lineage: Eukaryota > Metazoa > Mollusca > Gastropoda > Lymnaeidae > Lymnaea > Lymnaea stagnalis. The sequence goes on along the minus strand of CAXITT010000131.1, from coordinate 1,367,710 downwards.
CTTAAGAAAAGATTGATGGCGTAGGGGGGGGGGCTGGGGGGGGGAGAGATCAGGCATCCATAAAACAGAACTTGGTGCAGATAAGCGGAATCCTTTCATTCGTGACGTCTGTTCAGTGCAAAAGGGCGAATACCGATTACTTTCCAAGAGTCAGCTCCCTTAGCGTTGCTGTGGCTATTCGAAAATCTTTCTTTAAAACGATAATACAGGTAATCGAATCCTTTCTCTTTTCAATAGAACTTTGAAATTTCAAGTCCCGCGAGATGTCTTGAAACCTCTCCACAAAAGTGTAATGCTTGGATTTATCGTTTCAATGGGAAATACGTACACGGTTCTTAAACGGTAGTTCACGCCCCCTAGTGAGGTTATAATGATGTGGCTGTACTTCTGTGATGTTGTAATGATGTGGCCATACTTCTGTGAGGTTGTAGTTATGTGTCTGTACTTCTGTGAGATTGTAATGATGTGGCTGCACTTATGTGAGATTGTAATGATGTGGCTGCACTTATGTGAGATTGTAATGATGTGGCTGCACTTATGTGAGATTGTAATGATGTGGCTGCACTTATGTGAGATTGTAATGATGTGTCTGTACTTCTGTGAGATTGTAATAATGTGGCTGCACTTATGTGAGATTGTAATGATGTGGCTGCACTTCTGTGAGATTGTAATGATGTGGCTGCACTTATGTGAGATTGTAATGATGTGGCTGCACTTATGTGAGATTGTAATGATGTGGCTGCACGTATGTGAGATTGTAATGATGTTTCTGTACTTCTGTGAGATTGTAATGATGTGGCTGCACTTATGTGAGATTGTAATGATGTGGATGCACTTATGTGAGATTGTAATGATGTGGCTGCACTTATGTGAGATTGTAATGATGTGGCTGCACTTATGTGAGATTGTAATGGATGCACAGACATACACTATGACAACTTAGCACTGAAAGACTTAACTTGTGTTAATACTATAATATTTACTTAACCTTTTTTCCCCCATAGTTTAAAATGCAACTCTTCATTTCAGACAACGAGATTGTGTTTTGAGAACAAAAAAAATATTTTAAACACGGACGAGTTTTGCAAATCTAGCAATTAACTGCATGCATGTAATCGAAGTTTTTAAAAATCGGTTTTTGTTATATAAATAATTCATTGGACGATTCTTCATTGCCTAGCAACACGGCCAAACAAATGATTCTCTTTTGGTGCCAGCAATCATCATAGTTTTACATCTCTGCCATAATTATATCATTAGGTGACACATACAAGTGCCGTTTTGTGATGTGTTGTGTTAACCCCTGCGTTCAGTGGAGTTCATAGATAACAGGAATTGGTCTCGAATCATGATGGATCAGGTGAACGTAATCGATTTATTTCTTCTTTTTTTTCCACGAAAAATAACCTGTTTGGTCTTTGGGGAATGTTTTGTCTGACTCTGTAACTGTAGTGAATGTTTTGTCTGACACTGTAACAGTAGTGAATGTTTTGTCTGACTCTGTAACTGTAGTGAATGTTTTGTCTGACACTGTAACTGTAGTGAATGTTTTATCTGACACTGTAACAGTAGTGAATGTTTTGTCTGACACTGTAACTGTAGGGAAGGTTTATCAACACTGTAACTGTAGTGAATGTTTAAAATGTGTCAAGTCATTGGTGGGTTTTGTTTGTTTGTTAGTGGCTTGTTTGGTGGGGAGTTTTTTGGTGGGGGGGGGCTTTTTTTACATGTGTGGAGGCTGGGTGTGTTACTTTTGTAGCTTTTTAAATTCTCACGCAGAAGGTACCCTCGATTAAGCTCTATCAGTAAAGTTATTGTTTGATGTAACAACGTACTCGTGGACTTGATCTCACGCAGAAGGTAGCTTCGATTAAGCTCTATCAGTAAAGTGATTGTTTGATGTAACAACGTACTCGTGGACTTGATCTCACGCAGAAGGTAGCTTCGATTAAGCTCTATCAGTAAAGTGATTGTTTGATGTAACAACGTACTCGTGGACTTGATCTCACGCAGAAGGTAGCTTCGATTAAGCTCTATCAGTAAAGTGATTGTTTGATGTAACAACGTACTCGTGGACTTGATCTCACGCAGAAGGTAGCTTCGATTAAGCTCTATCAGTAAAGTGATTGTTTGATGTAACAACGTACTCGTGGACTTGATCTCACGCAGAAGGTAGCTTCGATTAAGCTCTATCAGTAAAGTGATTGTTTGATGTAACAACGTACTCGTGGACTTGATCTCACGCAGAAGGTAGCTTCGATTAAGCTCTATCAGTAAAGTGATTGTTTGATGTAACAACGTACTCGTGGACTTGATCTCACGCAGAAGGTAGCTTCGATTAAGCTCTATCAGTAAAGTGATTGTTTGATGTAACAACGTACTCGTGGACTTGATCTCACGCAGAAGGTAGCTTCGATTAAGCTCTATCAGTAAAGTGATTGTTTGATGTAACAACGTACTCGTGGACTTGATCTCACGCAGAAGGTAGCTTCGATTAAGCTCTATCAGTAAAGTGATTGTTTGATGTAACAACGTACTCGTGGACTTGATCTCACGCAGAAGGTAGCTTCGATTAAGCTCTATCAGTAAAGTGATTGTTTGATGTAACAACGTACTCGTGGACTTGATCTTTTAGGACGAGTTTTCTTTCAGCTATTTCTTGCCTCCATTCAGGCCACCTCGGGGTTCAACTATAGAGCAGCATCACTCTGCATTAAGAGCTACGTGCACCAATGAACAGAGGAAACACAAGACATCAAAATCATTTAGTACACACCACCTGTCTTAGGAACTAACATCATCTTAGACAACGTAGACACAACGTGAACTAACATCATCTTAGACAACGTAGACACAACGTGAACTAACATCATCTTAGACAACGTAGACACAACGTGAACTAACATCATCTTAGACAACGTAGACACAACGTGAACTAACATCATCTTAGACAACGTAGACAATACGTGAATTAACATCATCTTAGACAACGTAGACACAACGTGAACTAACATCATCTTAGACAACAAAGATAAAACGTGAACTAACATCAACTTAGACAACGTAGACAGATACAATGTGAACTAACATCATATTAGACAACAAAGACACAACGGGAACTAACATCATATTAGACAACAAAGACACAACGGGAACTAACATCATCTTAGACAACGTAGACACAACGTGAACTAACATCATCTTAGACAACGTAGACACAACGTGAACTAACATCATCTTAGACAACGTAGACACAAAGTGAACTAACATCATCTTAGACAACGTAGACACAACGTGAACTAACATCATCTTAGACAACGTAGACACAACGTGAACTAACATCATCTTAGACAACGTAGACAATACGTGAATTAACATCATCTTAGACAACGTAGACACAACGTGAACTAACATCATCTTAGACAACAAAGATAAAACGTGAACTAACATCAACTTAGACAACGTAGACAGATACAATGTGAACTAACATCATATTAGACAACAAAGACACAACGGGAACTAACATCATATTAGACAACAAAGACACAACGGGAACTAACATCATCTTAGACAACGTAGACACAACGTGAACTAACATCATCTTAGACAACGTAGACACAACGTAAACTAACATCATCTTAGACAACGTAGTCACAGCGTGAACTAACATCATCTTAGACAACGTAGAAACAGCGTGAACTAACATCATCTTAGACAACGAAGATACATTGTGAATTAACATCATCTTAGACAACAAAGACATAGCGTGAAATAACATCATCTGAGACAACGAAGATGCAATGTGAACTAACATCATCTTAGACAACGAAGATACAACGTGAACTAACATCATCTTAGACAACGAAGACACAACGTGAACTAACATCATCTTAGACAAAAAAGATACAATGTGAACTAACATCATCTTAGACAACAAAGATACAATGTGAACTAACATCATCTTAGACAACAAAGATACAATGTGAACTAACATCATCTTAGACAACAAAGATACAATGTGAACTAACATCATCTTAGACAACAAAGATACAACGTGAACTAGCATCATCTTAGACAACGAAGATACAATGTGAACTAACATCATCTTAGACAACGAAGATACAATGTGAACTAACATCATCTTAGACAACGAAGATACAATGTGAACTAACATCATCTTAGACAACGAAGACACAATGTGAACTAACATCATCTTAAACAACGGATGACACAACGTGAACTAACATCATTTGAGACAACGGATTACACAACGTGAAGTAACATCATCTTAGACAACGGATGACACAACGTGAACTAAGATCATCTTAGACAACGAGACATGAAGTGAACTAACATCATCTGAGACAACAAAGACATAACGTGAACTATTATCATCTTAGATAACGGATGACACAACGTGAACTAACATCATCTTAGACAGCGAAGACACAACGTGAATTTACTTCAACTAGCCACAATTTTTTTGCTCCTGGACATCAAATATTAGCTACTCCCTGAAGTCAATGTGACCTCTGTGTACCATCTACTCCTTTAAACCAAATCTCAACTTTCTCTCCTCCCGAGTACACACAGCCTTACATTCAACACACTTCTTTATTATCCTTGACCTTTCATCCATCATCAAATCACAGCCACAATGATGCCCGCAACGATCTCTGAACATGGTGAACAACCAGTGATTCTCATATCCTTAGCATTCCACCCCCCAACCTCCCTATGCCTCTCCCACCACTATGCTCTGCCGAAATGCCTCCTCGGCTCTCCTATATCTCTCACCAACTCCCAACACAACTAAATCCAATGATAAATTACGAAAAAAACAACAAAAGAGAACAAACTCTACATTTTCGTCTAGCAAAATTAGATTTGTTAAACCTAATCACCGGACCATTTAACATGACAGGATCTGAGACCAAGTTCAGGGTCATTTGTGGGGCTTCAGTAATTTAGCCCCAAACGGCACAGCGCTATATTTTGTTTTAAAACAAATGAAATCGCTGTTGTTAACCTGGAAGTTTTGGACTGTGGCTGGTCGTAACTGTTTATCATTAGAGTATAAATGTAAGAAAACATCTCTTCCCCTTCCACACTGATATCGCATGATCTTTACATATTTTTTTTTTACAATCTATCGGGCAGTGGGCAAAGAGTTCATATATTGGGATCCATATTTAATCATTCGGATGAGAAGCATCACTATAGACTCTTATCAAATTTCTATTGATTTCGTCGGGAAAATTTAAAAAGATATATTTGCGTATGGCTTGAGAAGTACATGGCTTCTTTGCTTCAAAGAAAGGTGCAGAGCTAAAGTTGGACACGCAGCTATTGACTAACGGGAGCTTCTTTCAGTCTATCAATGTTTAGTTGATCCTTGATGCACATATCGTGTCATTGGTGTCAATCGGTCAGTGTGATTCTTGATGCACATATCGTGTCATTAGTGTCAATAGGTCAGTGAGATTCTTGATGCACATATCGTGTCATTGGTGTCGATGGGTCAGTGTGATTCTTGATGCACATGTCGTGTCATAAGTGTCAATAGGTCAGTGAGATTCTTGATGCACATATCGTGTCATTGGTGTCGATGGGTCAGTGTGATTCTTGATGCACATATCGTGTCATTAGTGTCAATAGGTCAGTGTGATTCTTGATGCACATGTCGTGTCATTGGTGTCAATAGGTCAGTGTGATTCTTGATGCACATGTCGTGTCATTGGTGTCGATGGGTCAGTGTGATTCTTGATGCACATATCGTGTCATTAGTGTCAATAGGTCAGTGTGATTCTTGATGCACATGTCGTGTCATTAGTGTCAATCGGTCAGTGTGATTCTTGATGCACATGTCGAGTCATTGGTGTCAATAGGTCAGTGTGATTCTTGATGCACATGTCATGTCATTGCTGTCAATCGGTCAGTGTGATTCTTGATGCACATGTCGTGTCATTGGTGTCAATCGGTCAGTGTGATTCTTGATGCACATGTCATGTCATTGGTGTAAATGGGTCACTGTGATTCTTGATGCACATGTCGTGTCATTAGTGTCAATGGGTCAGTGTGATTCTTGATGCACATGTCATGTCATTAGTGTCGATGGGTCAGTGTGATTCGTGATGCACATGTCATGTCATTAGTGTCAATAGGTCAGTGTGATTTCGAAAACGAATAAAGAACGAAAAGGCATACATTTCTTTTTTAAATTGAGTGAGTTTAACAACATTAGAGTGAGTTCAACAACAATAGAGAGACTTTAACAACATTAGAGTGAGTTCAACAACAATAGAGTGAGTTTAACAACAATAGAGTGAGTTTAACAACAATAGAGTGAGTTTAACAACAATAGAGTGAGTTTAACAACATTAGAGTGAGTTCAACAACAATAGAGTGAGTTTAACAACAATAGAGTGAGTTTAACAACATTAGAGTGAGTTCAACAACAAAAGAGTGAGTTAAACAACAATAGAGTGAGTTTAACAACAATAGAGTGAGTTTAACAACAATAGAGTGAGTTTAACAACAATAGAGTGAGTTTAACAACATTAGAGTGAGTTCAACAACAATAGAGTGAGTTTAACAACAATAGAGTGAGTTTAACAACATTAGAGTGAGTTCAACAACAAAAGAGTGAGTTAAACAACAATAGAGTGAGTTTAACAACAATAGAGTGAGTTTAACAACAATAGAGTGAGTTTAACAACAATAGAGTGAGTTTAACAACATTAGAGTGAGTTCAACAACAATAGAGTGAGTTTAACAACAATAGAGTGAGTTTAACAACATTAGAGTGAGTTCAACAACAATAGAGTGAGTTTAACAACAATAGAGTGAATTTAACAACATTAGAGTGAGTTCAACAACAATAGAGTGAGTTTAACAACATTAGAGTGAGTTCAACAACAATAGAGTGAGTTTAACAACAATAGAGGGAGTTTAACAACAATAGAGTTAGTTTAACAACATTAGAGTGAGTTCAACAACAATAGAGTGAGTTTAACAACATTAGAGTGAGTTTAACAACATTAGAGGGAGTTTAACAACATTAGAGTGAGTTTAACAACATTAGAGTGAGTTTAACAACAATAGAGTGAGTTTAACAACAATAGAGTGAGTTTAACAACAACAGAGTGAGTTCAACAACATTAGAGTGAGTTTAACAACAATAGAGTGAGTTCAACAACAATAGAGTGAGTTTAACAACAATAGAGTGAGTTTAACAACAATAGAGTGAGTTTAACAACAATAGAGTGAGTTTAACAACAATAGAGTGAGTTTAACAACAATAGAGTGAGTTTAACAACAATAGAGTGAGTTTAACAACAATAGAGTGAGTTTAACAACAATAGAGTGAGTTTAACAACAATAGAGTGAGTTTAACAACAATAGAGTGAGTTTAACAACAATAGAGTGAGTTTAACAACAATAGAGTGAGTTTAACAACAATAGAGTGAGTTTAACAACAATAGAGTGAGTTTAACAACAATAGAGTGAGTTTAACAACAATAGAGTGAGTTTAACAACAATAGAGTGAGTTTAACAACAATAGAGTGAGTTTAACAACAATAGAGTGAGTTTAACAACAATAGAGTGAGTTTAACAACAATAGAGTGAGTTTAACAACAATAGAGTGAGTTTAACAACAATAGAGTGAGTTTAACAACAATAGAGTGAGTTTAACAACAATAGAGTGAGTTTAACAACAATAGAGTGAGTTTAACAACAATAGAGTGAGTTTAACAACAATAGAGTGAGTTTAACAACAATAGAGTGAGTTTAACAACAATAGAGTGAGTTTAACAACAATAGAGTGAGTTTAACAACAATAGAGTGAGTTTAACAACAATAGAGTGAGTTTAACAACAATAGAGTGAGTTTAACAACAATAGAGTGAGTTTAACAACAATAGAGTGAGTTTAACAACAATAGAGTGAGTTTAACAACAATAGAGTGAGTTTAACAACAATAGAGTGAGTTTAACAACAATAGAGTGAGTTTAACAACAATAGAGTGAGTTTAACAACAATAGAGTGAGTTTAACAACAATAGAGTGAGTTTAACAACAATAGAGTGAGTTTAACAACAATAGAGTGAGTTTAACAACAATAGAGTGAGTTTAACAACATTAGAGTGAGTTTAACAACATTAGAGTGAGTTTAACAACATTAGAGTGAGTTTAACAACATTAGAGTGAGTTTAACAACATTAGAGTGAGTTTAACAACATTAGAGTGAGTTTAACAACATTAGAGTGAATTTAACAACATTAGAGTGAGTTTAACAACATAAGAGTGAGTTTAACAACATTAGAGTGAGTTTAACAACATTAGAGTGAGTTAAACAACATTAGAGTGAGTTTAACAACAATAGAGTGAGTTTAACAACATTAGAGTGAGTTTAACAACAATAGAGTGAGTTTAACAACAATAGAGTGAGTTTAACAACATTAGAGTGAGTTTAACAACATTAGAGTGAGTTTAACAACAATAGAGTGAGTTTAACAACATTAGAGTGAGTTTAACAACATTAGAGTGAGTTTAACAACAATAGAGTGAGTTTAACAACATTAGAGTGAGTTCAACAACATTAGAGTGAGTTTAACAACAATAGAGTGAGTTTAACAACATTAGAGTGAGTTTAACAACATTAGAGTGAGTTTAACAACAATAGAGTGAGTTTAACAACATTAGAGTGAGTTCAACAACATTAGAGTGAGTTTAACAACATTAGAGTGAGTTCAAAAATATTAGAGTGAGTTTAACAACAATAGAGTGCATTTAACAACATTAGAGTGAGTTCAACAACATTAGAGTGAGTTTAACAACATTAGAGTGAGTTCAAAAATATTAGAGTGAGTTTAACAACATTAGAGTGAGTTTAACAACATTAGAGTGAGTTTAACAACATGAGAGTGAGTTTAACAACATTAGAGTGAGTTTAACAACATTGCAACCGTGGGGATGAAAAGCCTTGCACGCCTCTAATCTTAATAAACAGGGAACGCTTCCATTGAATTAAGACGGGAAGCTAATACTTTAAAAAAACAAAAAAAAAAACATCAGGTAACGTTCTTTAAAAAAATTAATTAAAGGTTTATCAAAGTCGGTTGTTTCCCACCATTACAATTTGAACGTGGTAAGTGCTGGTCAGTGGATATTTTAGCAACTACTGGTATCGTGCAACTTATAAAGATCAATTCTCTAAGGTCGAGATTCTCATCTCTTAGGACCTTTGGCCGTGAAACATGGCCTAGTAGTCCCTGGGGACTCCGGCCATGCAACTCGGCCTCGAGTAAAAAGGGGGTTGGAGCAGTTTTACTTCCTCCCCCAGAGGTGGCGTTGCGTTGCCACCTCCACCGTCCGGGGGCTGTTCGTTTTCCCAGTGTGGGACGGCTTTGCTTCCTCCCCGGAGATGACGTTGCGTTGCCACCTCCACCGCCCGGGAGCTGTACGTTTTCCCTGGTGTGGGACGGCTTTGCCTCCTCTCCGGGAGTAGTTGCTGGCTTACTAACTCCCACCATCCCGGGAGTCCTGAGCCAAGTTAAGGGGTTCCCTAAGAAATGTCTCCCTCCGGGGAGGCGTTTCGTTGCCTCTAGCCCTCGTTTTTCCGGGAGCTGTTCGGACCGGACAGAGTGGCTTTAACTTCCTCTCCGGGTGAGGCGTTACGTTGCCTCAACCCACCGCTCTGGGAGCTGTTCGGACTGGACATGTCGGGACGAAACGGTCGCCTAGGGGTGGCTTTCTCAGGGCCACGTCTTTTTAATCATTGGCAAGGGTTTTGGCCCACTACCTCATACCCGTCACCGGCAACACGTAATCATGTTAGCGCTTCCTTCCGTTGCGTTAGAAGTCATGCGTTTTGCAAAATAAATAAATAAATAAATAAATGAGTAGTGGGTTTGAGCAAAATATCTTCCTCCCAGTGGAAGGGGGCTTTGCGTTACCCCCTCCCCTAGCCCATTGGGTCTTCCGATAGGGACAGTGTGATCTTTGGCTTCAGGGAGCACGCCCTATACTAGTCTGTTACGCCACGAAGAGGCAGATCACGTATACACCACTCGAGCAAAGTGGTGCTGGTTTCCCCCAGCAAAAGCTGACCGGGGGACCCCAAACAGATATCGTGCAACTCGAATGTACAAACTGTCAGGCCTTATTGTTCAAACTGTCAGGCCTTATTGTTCAAACTGTCAGGCCTTATTGTTCAAACTGTCAGGCCTTAGTGTTCAAACTGTCAGGCCTTATTGTTCAAACTGTCAGGCCTTATTGTTCAAACTGTCAGGCCTTATTGTTCAAACTGTCAGGCCTTATTGTTCAAACTGTCAGGCCTTATTGTTCAAACTGTCAGGCCTTATTGTTCAAACTGTCAGGCCTTATTGTTCAAACTTCGAGGCCTTATTGTTCAAACTGTCAGGCCTTATTGTTCAAACTTCGAGGCCTTATTGTTCAAATAAAGAGGCTTTGATGTTCAAACTCTGAGGCCTTAATGTCATATAGTGAGGCCTTAATGTTCACACTGGGAGGCCTTAATGTTCAAACTGTAAGGCCTTAATGTCATATAGTGAGGCCTTAATGTTCAGTAAAGAGGCCTTAATGTTCAAACTGTAAGGCCTTAATGTTCAAACTGTGAGGTCTTAATGTTCAAACTGTGAGGTCAAATGTTAAAACGGTGAGTCTCAAACTCTACAAAGTGAAGCAATCAGATGTTCAAATGATGTGGGCATCAGCTTTTAAAAGTTGAGGAAAAGAGCGGAAGTTGGGAGGGGGTGCTGAAATTTTAAATTTACAATATATCAAATTTTAACACAAGACTTCGTTGAAATATTATTAACAAATGTTCACCTGGCCCCCCACCCCCACCCCCTCAACAGTTACAATTGTCATCAGCTTTACCAAAAGTTTTGCGATCCAAACACACCCACCCCCCCTTCCCCCACACCAAAATATATTTTCGATCTTCACCTCTTTTTCTGCAAGCCACGATCACTCAAAGGCAAGAGAGAAGTGGAAGAAAAAGGTGGTTTTGGGGGGGGGGGGTATTCTCCAATCCCTCTGTCCAGATTAACCTCGTTGCCGACTAAGATATTTTTTTTAAAATGACCTACTGGACGCCAGGATGGACTGTCACGTGTTCAAATATGTTAACTCACGATTATAGTCAACAGACAGCTACAACAACTCTGTGGTCGTGTGTGTGTTTGTGTGTGTGTAGATGGGTGAATGCGTGTATGCCAGATGAATGTTTGTGTGTGTGTCAGATGAATGTTTTAGTGGGTGACAGATGAATGTTTGTGTGTGCGCCTGATTGTGTTTGTGTGTGTGACAGATGAATGTTTGTGTGTGCGCCTGATTGTGTTTGTGTGTGTGACAGATGAATGTTTGTGTGTGCGCCTGATTGTGTTTGTGTGTGTGACAGATGAATGTTTGTGTGTGCGCCTAATTGTGTTTGTGTGTGTGACAGATGAATGTTTGTGTGTGCGCCTAATTGTGTTTGTGTGTGTGACAGATGAATGTTTGTGTGTGCGCCTGATTGTGCTTGTGTGTGTGACAGATGAATGTTGGTGTGTGCGCCTGATTGTGCTTGTGTGTGTGACAGATGAATGTTTGTGTGTGCGCCTGATTGTGCTTGTGTGTGTGACAGATGAATGTTTGTGTGTGCGCCTAATTGTGTTTGTGTGTGTGACAGATGAATGTTTGTGTGTGCGCCTGATTGTGCTTGTGTGTGTGACAGATGAATGTTTGTGTGTGCGCCTGATTGTGCTTGTGTGTGTGACAGATGAATGTTTGTGTGTGCGCCTGATTGTGTTTGTGTGTGTGACAGATGAATGGTTGTGTGTGTGCCTAATTGTGTTTGTGTCTTGTAACGAGTAACGGTGTTTGGAGGCTGGTACAAAATGATGGTCGCATGAAGTTGAAGTGCTTAATGTACGGTGATACTATAGTCGCATGGTATTGTGATATGAGGAGGTACAGCTAATGTAGCTAGGGGTCATTTGAAGTACTGAATGGCAACCTGTAATGTCTGACTTCCGTTTTGTGTGTGTGGCAACCTGTAATGTATTACTTTCGTAGTGTGTGACAACCTTTAACGTCTTAATTTCATTGTGGGTGCTGCAACCTGTGATGTATTACTTGTATTGTATGTATTGATAACGGAATGAGTGAGGGAGTGACAAGAGACTACGATCAAGTTGCATGCTAGAACATATTTAAAGTAACTCTTGAGGGAGGCACGACTAAAAATAAAACGTGTCGGCGAAAAGCCTTCCAAAGCGAACTAAATGACAAGAAAAAATGTAGAATTGTTTAAAAAATTGAACAAGTTTGAATCTTCCGGCCGTAAGTCAGAGGAGAAACGAAGAGAGATCAGACAAATGGAAGAGAATTGTGTTTATAACAAATTGGTCAGCTGGCATTGAAGAATCGGGTCGTACCGTTGTGGAATGCCGAAAGTGATTTACAGTAAGAGAGGTTACAGTCAGAGCGGTTACAGTTAGAGAGGTTACAGTCAGAGAGGTTACAGTCAGAGAGGTTACAGTCAGAGAGGTTACAGTCAGAGAGGTTACAGTCAGAGAGGTTACAGTTAGAGAGGTTACAGTAAGTGATGCTACAGTAAGAGATGTTACATTAAGAGATATTACAGTAAGAAATGCTGCTGTAAGAGAGGTTAGATTAGGATATGTTACAGTAAGTGATGCTACTTTAAGAGATGTTACAGTAAGTGATGTCGCAGTAAGAGATGTTGCAGTGCGGGATGTAGCAGTAAGAGATGTTACAGTAAGAGACTTTACAGGAAGTGATGTAGCAGTAAGAGATGTTACAGTTAGAGCAGAGTGGAAAGTTTGGTTTATATTATGTCCTGGAGGTTTGGTAATCAGGCTAAAAGCGTTGACCACTTGCCCGGATGATGCGTTTATCCCCATAAATATTTGTGTGTCCACTCGTTGAGTGGGGTGTTGGTGGTTACATCCATCCATGCCTGGGATGTGATGGACATGATGGAACGACCGTCGTGCTGCAAAGTGTACACAAGCGGTCCTGTCCATTGATCATTTCTGACCAAGTGGAAACAGTTTTCGTCGTAACAGAATTTCAGAAGCTGTAAATGATGTAAGATAGGATTGGTCATCAAGTCACGTGGACTTAGTGACGTGTCTACAAGATTACTTCTCATTTTCTAAATAAAAATGTTGCGATCTCTGGCCGAGCTAGAGATATCATGACCCGTGTGGGGTTGAGCCCCATGTGGGGCTGAGCTAGAGATATCATGACACGTGTGGGGCTGAGCCAGAGATATCGTGACACGTGTGGGGTTGAGCTAGAGATATCATAACACATGTGAGTCTGAGCTAGATATATCATACCCCTTGTGGGGCTGAGCTACGTGTGGTGCTGAGCTAAAGATATCATTCCGCATGTGGGTCTTAGCTAGAGATATCATGACACGTGCGGGGCTGAGCTAGAGCCATCATGCCACATTTGGGTTGAGCTACATGTGGGGCTAAGCTAAAGATAACATGCCACATGTGGGGCTGAGTAAGAGATATCATGACACGTGTGGGGCTGAGCTAGAGATATCATGCAATCTTTTGTACCCAACCAAACCCTGTGCCCAAACATACCCTGCACCCAACCATACCCTGTGCCCAACCGTATCCTGTGCCCAACCATACCCTGTGCCCACCGTACCCTTGCCCAACCATATCCTGTGCCCAATCATACCCTGTGCCCAACCGTACCCCCACCCAATAATACCCTGTATCCAACCATACCCTGAACCAAACCGTACCTTGTACCCAACAATTCTCTGTACCCAACCGTACCCTGTAACCAACCGTACCCAGTACCCAACCGTACCCTGTACCCAACTGTACCCAGTACCCAACCATACCCTGTACCCAACCATACCCTGTACCCAGCCATACCCTGTAACCAACCGTACACTATACCCAACCGTACCCTGTACTCAACTGTACCCAGTACTTAACCGTACCCTGTACCCAACCATACCCTGTACCGAACCGTACCCAGTACACAACCGTACACTGTACCAAACGATACTCTTTACCCAGCCATACACTGTACCCAGCCATACCTGTAACGAACCGTACCCAGTACCCAACCATACCCTGTACCCAACCGTACCGGTACCCAAACGTACCCAGTACCCAACCGTACCCTGTGCCTAACCATACCCTGTCCCAACTGTACCAGTACCCAACAGTACCCTGTACCGAACCGTACCCAGTACCCAACCGTATCCGTGTACCCAACCGTTTCTTGGGCTTTCCGAATTCGAAAGAGACTGCTGTCACGTGACCTGTCGATGATCTTACTGGACTCTATCCAAAATAAAAAAAACTATATGTATAACTCTTTTAGGACTTGAATGCCCTGTTAAGACTTAAATGCCCTTTTAGGACTTGAATGCCTGATAGCACTTGAATGCCCTGTTGGACTCTTAAATGCCCAGATAGGACTCTTGAATGCCCTGTTAGGACTTGAATGCCATGTTAGGACTTGAATGCCCTGTTAGGACTCTAGAATGCCATGTTAGGACACTTGAATGCCATGTTACGATTTGAATGCCCTGTTAGCACTCTTGAATGCCATGTAAGGACTTGAATGCCCTGTTAGGACTCTTTAATGCCATGTTAGGACTTGAATGCCCTGTTAGGACTCTTTAATGCTATGTTAGGACTTGAATGCCCTGTTAGGACTTGAATGCCATGTTATGACTCTTGAATGACATGTTAGGACTTGAATACCCTGCTGGACTCTTGAATGCCATGTTAGGACTTGAATGCCCTGTTGGGACTCTTGAATGCCCTGTTAGGACTCTTGAATACCATGTTAGGACTCTTGAATGCCATGTTAGGACTTGAATGCCCTGTTAGGACTCTTGAATGCCACGTTAGGACTCTTGAATGCCCTAGATTGAAAAGATAAGTTGGTCTCATTAAACATCCTCAATTATTAACGTTGTTTGAAATGTTAATTGTAGGCTAATCTGTAGGATAATCTGTAGGCTAATCTGTAGGCCGACGTGCTTATACGTACATTTGAGGCCTCTGTGTATTCAGATTGGCCCGACTGGCAAGCCCGTGCCTGGTCATTATCTCTGTCAGAGCAGGAGCATACTCCCTTAAGTCAGAAGTGCTTTTATGTGTCATGTTAGAACACTATCCAGTCTTCGTTGCGCATACAAAAGCTGGACTCATTTATCTACCGAGTGCTACAGTAATCTCTTTTTACAAACTTAAACAATCCGCTGACCATCCTTACCTGATAGAACCACGGCTGAAGTCCCCCCCCCCCCCTAACATCTCGGCTGAACTCCCCCAAATGCCTATTTATCTACCGAGTGCTACAGTAATCTCTTTTTACAAACTTCAACCATCCGCTGACCATCCTTACCTGATAGAACCACGGCTGAAGGCCCCCCCCCCCATAACATCACGGCTGAAGTCCCCCAAATGCCCTCGTGTAAAGCTCAAACCTGATTCGCTGATTTAGTCTCGTGCCAGCAATGTCCCAAGCAGCAAATTTTGTTGTAACTCAAACGTCCTCTGGGGATGGCTGTGAATACAGGGGAGGGAGGATTTCCCTGGGGCAATAAACTGAAACGAGTTCATCTTGGAGCAATGATACGGCAACTTGCAAATTTTCGTCTCCATCGGCCAACTACCGCCCCAATAACCCTACGCCACGTTACCGCTCGGAGTCCCAGACGCTCTAAACGATGGGGACTATTTCTTTTTTGATAACCTGTCACAGAGCAAGTGAGGGACTAGTGAGGGACTAGATAGTGTGTGGATAGATTGGTGTGAGCTTGGTGTCGTTTAGTCGGAGTACTTACATTCTACATAGCTGACCAAACGCTGGACTTGTAGGCAGCCTTAGGTTGGCCCCAAGGCTAGTCACACAATGGACACAAAACAGAAGCGTGTAATGACACACAATGGACACAAAACAGCAGCGTGTGGAGTTCTGTTCGTATTCAGCTGTGTGTGCGTGTGACATTGTGAGTATCTGTGGGTGAGAGAGAAATGTGTGTATATGTGTGAGTGTGAAAAAGATTGTGTTCATCTGTGTGTGTGTGTGTGAAAGAGATTGTGTATATCTTTGTGAGTGAGATTGTGTGTATCTTTTTGTTTTTTCATTCGTGTGTGTGGTCAGATGAAGCTGCAGATGTGATGTATGTCAGTGTTTTTTTTTCTTCCTAACATAAAAATTGAACTCAGCCTGTTTACTATTATTCAACTGATGCCAGATAACATAGGTATGACTCTGATTGATCTGATGACTCTGATTGATCTGTAACGGTTTCTCCACACCCTTTTCACCACCACCCCCAAATCATGTTATAATTGCCCCTGCAGCTTTTTTTTAAGATCCCCATAATTCGATGAAATGAATGAAGTGGTAAAGGTTTATGAGAGTAATGATCAGCTTAGCCCCGCCCCTTACCTTGTTTGCTCTCATCCCATGCCATAACTCGCTTGGTCTGTACATGTTGGTCAGAAACAGAAACGAAGGAAGTGACGCAGTGAAGGTTGCACGGGGCGAAAAGCGGGAGGACTTTGGAGCTGAATTAGAGAGGATGCTATGACGTCTGAGCCAGAACGAGTGATGACACGCTGATATAATCTCTAAACAAATCAACTGGAAGATCACAAGCTGACAGCGGTCATATCTCACTTGTAAAAAAAAAAAATATGAATGTAAATAATAATCTATCTATATATATTATTCGCCAGCAAAGGTCAAACACCACTACGCAGGCTATATATAAAATACGCCAGAGTGTGGTTAAATAATGAGTTCACTAGTGCGCAAAATATAATTCCCGATAACTACGCTAAATGATATATATATATATATATATATATATATATATATATATATATTTAATTATGCAATTGCGTTTGGTGCGTAATATTTTCTATTCGGAAATGAAATCGTCTGAGATTGAACGATTAGTTTTTGCATTAGCGATGATTCCAATTACTAATTTTCCGTCTATCGCATCGCAAAATATAATTCCCGATAACTACGCTAAATGATATATATATATATATATATATATATATATATATATATATTTAATTATGCAATTGCGTTTGGTGCGTAATATTTTCTATTCGGAAATGAAATCGTCTGAAATTGAACGATTAGATTTTGCATTAGCGATGATTCCAATTACTAATTTTCCGTCCATCGCAAAAAATGTATCGGAAGTCAGGGGGCAAAAATGACAGTGTAAGGTGTGCTGCAAATGATATTGAAATACAAAACTGTAGTGAGCCACCATTGCGCAAACTACAGTAAGATGTCCCAACATGATGGAACTATGTTTTGCGATGTCAGATGCATCAGTTCTGTGTGATAGTTCATTATCATTATTGGCCAAGACTTGTCTGTACATACCATCTACCTCAGTTCTGTGTGATAGTTTATTGTCATTATTGGCCAAATCTTGTCTATACATACCAGCTACCTCAGTTCTTTGTGATAGTTTATTGTCATTATTTGCCAAGACTTGTCTGTACATACCAGCTACCTCAGTTCTTTGTGATAGTTTATTGTCGTTATTTGCGAAGACTTGTCTGTACATACCAGCTACCTCAGTTTCATGAGACCGTTACATGCTGGATACATTGTCAGTAAGACACGCTCATCACTAGAACCAAACACTGTTGATATGCTGGTGTGTTTGCGTAGCTGGTTACATGATGACATTTTAACGAGAAAAAGCTTTTGCTATTTATTTCATTAAATATCACATTTTTTTTCCATATCTGTGACTACAGACGGTTTTAGATTTCATCCAAAATAACTATTAAGGAATCGTTAATTATAGAAAAGTTAACTATTAAAATTTCATCCACCGTTACCAACCTTAGTTTTGACATAAATGTTACTTGAAGGCAGTCTTGTGCACGCTATGCCCCTGAATTTGACAACGTATTGGTGCGTTGAAATGCTGACATGCGCAGTGTGGATTATTTTATAAGGTTTCAGCAATCAGAACCTAACCTTTCAATTTTGTATTTCCCATATACATTTTTTTTTTAAAAAAATTTTTTCCAATAAGCCTGATGAGGCAAGTGCTTATGAGAAGCTGAGGACTAAAGCTATGACTGATTGGATTGTAAACAGAACAAAAAGTTACGATCGCTCTCAAAGATACAGTTGAGGTTACGGCAATGGAAGTCATACAGTCTCATAAAGTTACTAAAGATAAAAACTATTCACTTATCACTGGTATTGTCTAGGCGTGCTGCTTCATTTTCCTCAACAACAGAAAGCAAATAATATTTGACAACAATAATATTACGACATTTATGACGATTATATTTTTACAACAATCAACATGGCCGCATTCAAATTCTAATTTTGTTCTTTAATAAAAATATGAACTATTCACTAAAATATTTTTTTTTAAAGTTGAAAAATTGCATTAAAGCTTAACATGAAAAAACTCACCAACAAAGTATTAAGGGCAACTCACTGAGACGGAGAACTTAAGTCTTCAAAATTATATAGTTTGGTTTGGAAAAAGGGGGGGGGGGTATAAAGATAAAACATATGTTAGCCTATTTTTCTCACAAATTTAGACAGAAATTATTTGTTATTTAACAGACGGACGACAGATTTTGTTTTAAAAAGGTAGATATAGAGGCGCTGATATTTTTGAAAGCAGCAGACCTGAAGACATTTCTTACTTGGAGTAACCACATGGCGAGAGAGAAATTACCTAATCATGGGACCACGGACAATGGGGGCGAGCATTTTGACTCAACACAATGGATAGGGGGGGGGGGGG
>CAXITT010000131.1:1323170-1348743 GCA_964033795.1 Lymnaea stagnalis | reverse complement strand
CAAGGGAGGGGTGGGGGGGGGAGATAAACACATTGTTTTTAGGTGACTTGAGCCTGACACTGTGGTCATTAAATGAGATCAATTTCAGCTTCGTGACGTCAGTGTAGGTCGACGTCATGAATAGAAGCGGTTTTACCGTGGAAATATCAGCAGGCGATGTCTAAAGGTCGGAGTGGGGGGGGGGCCTTGCTTTGGTGTGACGTAACATTCAATTTAATGACTTAATTACGAAACAAAGAAAAGTGTTGAGTGACGTAAGGATAGAACAGAGTTATCTATCTCATCCGTGTCAGGACCAGTCAGAGACATTCAGGGCCAGTCAGAGACATTCAGGACCAGTCAGAGACATTCAGGGCCAGTCAGAAATATTCAAGACCAGTCAGAAACATGCAGGACCAGTCAGAGGCATTCAAGACCAGTAATAAGACTAGTTTCACATAATGAAAATGATTATCTTAAAGTATTCAGTATCAACACATTCATAGAGGGATTGTTAAGACAGACTCAATGTAATGAACTGTATGACCTAATTTATTTATTTATTTATTTAGGCATTTTTATATAGCGCTTATCATAAAGCTCTAAGCGCTTTACAATTATTAAAACATGTAAACTAAGTAAATAAAAATGAGACACTAGGATAGTATCTACTATACTATAGAAACAATGAAAATGGCTATAAAACGAGGACACTTTGACACTTCAGGATCAACCCGAAACAGAAAATGAGGTAGGGCAAGGAGGGTGCATCACAGGTCATAGGCGGACCTAAACAGATGAGTTTTAAGGGACTTTTTGAAAATGGACGAGGTTTCACTATGACGTATATGGAAGGGGAGCTGGTTCCAGAACGTGGGTCCATGGAAGCAGAAGGAGCGTTCACCGATGGTCTTAGTTTTAGTTCTTGGGATTGAGAGGGTTCTACTGTCAATGGAAGAACCTAATCAGTATCAAGACATTCATAGAGGGATTGATAAGACAGACTCTGGCTTGAATCTCTCCCCCCCTCTCTCTCTGATTGAAATCTCCCCCCTCCCCATCTCTCTCTCTCTCTCTCTCTCTGACTTGAAGCCCCCCTCCTTCTCAAACAAACTTCCTATGATCATTACATTGATTGGTTAAATTCATTCTTGTTATTTTACTTGACATTGTGCTCTATAAACCTGTCATCTTTAATCAGTGCAGCGGTAACTTTATAGGAAGACTATCAAATGCTCCTGTAGTGTTCCAAACGTTGTCTGCTTGCTATGTCTGCATCCGCTCCTTCTTTCACCCCCCCCCAACTCCTCTCATTCCTCTCTCCTCTCATTCCCCCAGAACCCCCCCGCCCCAACTAATCACCCTCTCATTGCTTCATTAACCCCAGCTCCCTCACAACCTCACCCTCCGTCACAACTCCTCCATCACCACTCCTAAGATCCCCCCCTCCTAACAAGACTCTCCCCTGTCCGTGGTGCCGTCTGCCTGCTGTCCTGGTCCATACAGCCACGCATCGTCTCACCCCATCAATTCCTTGTGCTGGGTCCACGTTTTGTTTCCACAAGTCTCAGCTGTTGACGTGCGCTCTCGCGTGGCCTCGCGGATTTATTGTGGATAATTGTAGGGTATGGATTAATGAGGGTGATTCTCAGGATACTGGATTTTTTTCGGACATTTCTCTGCTGTGAAAATAGAAAGTTTAGTTTCTATTATTATTTTTGTTATTATTATATTTTTGAAGTTGTGTGTTTTAATAATAAAGAGGGTGAGGCTGATGTTGGCCGGTAGTTGGTGACACTCAAGTTGTGAAGTGTTGCTGAAATATTTGCTGTTATCGCTGGTATTTGATCTGCTATAACACATTGACCACGGTTCAATCTTCTCCCAAGTGTAGTATTTTTCTCGGATGTCTTAAAAATGTTTTTGATTTTGGGGGCTGCGAAAGTGCTTTTAAATTGTACGATAATTTATTTCAGGACTATCACACAACAACATGCCATATGCCATCACTGACATTTGGGGGGGGGAGGCGATTTTAACCAGGGTTTCTAACGTCTTTTGAACTTTGCACCCCTAAAAGTCTCGCACCCCTAAAGGTATTTGATCAAGTGTCACACCCCTATACAAGAATAGCATCAAATTGGAAGGGAAAGCAACTGACTTCTAATCATTGTTGATTTGAATTATGAAGAGAAAAGTAGTACAGAGAGAATAAATGTGTCATTTATTACCCTAAGGAAAATGTTCATGAAGCAAATTCACAAGAAAATTAACATCATAATTTGAAGTCACTGAGTCCCCTGTTCTAAAAATCACTTTTCCTAACGCCCTCTAAAATGCAATCATGCACCCCACGTGGTCACCACACAGTGATCAATCACGCGTGCAATCAGGAGCTGAACAAGGAAATATAGCTAGTTGTGGCTGGAGAAGTTGTTAGTTGGGAGCTAAAGATGAGCCAGGAGCATGGGGAGCTTGGCGCTAAGAGAGCTGCGAGCTAAGGGGGGGGGGCTTTCGGCTTAGGAGGAGCTTTTAGCTAAGGGGGGAACTATAAGCTAAGTGAGAGCTATTAGCTTCTAGGAAGTTATTAGATTGGTGGGGCTAGGAGCTAAGGGAGCTAGAGCCGTTGGGACTAGGACCTTAGAGGAGGCTAAGAGCCAAGGGGAAGCTAAGAGCCAAGGGGAAGCTAAGAGCCAAGGGGAAGCTAGGAGCCAAAGGGAAGCTAAGAGCCAAAGGGAAGCTAAGAGCCAAGGGGAAGCTAGGAGCCAAAGGGAATCTAAAAGCCAAGGGGAAGCTAGGACCCAAGGGGAAGCTAAGAGCCAAGGGGAAGCTAAGAGCCAAGGGGAATAGGAGAAGCGAGGAGCCAAAGGGAAGCTAAGAGCCAAGGGGAAGCGAAGAGCCAAGGGGAAGCTAGGAGCCAAAGGGAAGCTAAAAGCCAAGGGGAAGCTAGGACCCAAGGGGAAGCTAAGAGCCAAGGGGAAGCTAAGAGCCAAGGGGAAGCTAGGAGCCAAGGTAAGCTAAGAGCAAAGGGGAAGCTAGGAGCCAAGGGGAAGCTAAGAGCCAAGGGAAGCTAAGAGCCAAGGGGAAGCTAAGAGCCAAGGGGAAGCTATGAGCTAAGAGATAATGTTAAGTCAGAACTTAAGGGAAGAAATTTGTTTGTTTATTTAAAGGGAGGGGGGTACTAGGAGCCAGGGGAAAGCTTGGGGCAAGGATAAAAGGGGAGCTAAAATGGGAACTAAAATGGGAGCTAAACGAGGAGCTAAGATAGTTGGAGTCGAACATTAGCTTACAAGAGAAGATCATCAACAAAATTGTTTTCATTTAATCGACCATCTATTTTAATCCATATAAGGTTGGCTCCTCTATTTTAATCCATATTAGGTTGGCTCCTCTATTTTAATCCATATTAGGTTGGCTCCTCTATTTTAATCCATATTAGGTTGGCTTCTCTATTTTAATCCATATTAGGTTGACTCCTCTATTTTAATCCATATTTGGTTGGCTCCTCTATTTTGGTTGGTAAGTGCTTCCAGTGAAAATGATTGTGAAGGTTTAGGGGGAAAAGGGGGGGGGGGCTGTACTTAGCTGTGGAAGGAACAGCGTGAGCAGCAGGGCTAAGAGATTCCAGAAAGGCCCAGTTCCTTTTCACTTCCTCTAATTAATCGTTTTTTGTCACGAGACATGAGTTGCTGTGAAATGGAAAGCGGAAATATCGGACTTGAGGCATGATTAGGAGACAGAAAGATGTGTTTTATGGTCAGATGTTCAAAGTAACTTGAGATCCACTGGTGCTGAAAAAATCTGCGTTCTATTTTAACATTTATTGTTGAGCTTCGGTTAATTTGTTATTCTGCTGTTGTGGTTCGCTTAATACTAGTCCGACGGCACCATTTCAATGGAAGGGCAACTGCACGCGATTATCATGTGTGTGTGTGTAAGTGTGTGTGTGTGTGTGTGTGTGTGTAAATGGGTGTCGTTTGGGGGGAGGGCACAATCTATTTAAGTATTATTTAAACGTGATATTTTGTAAATTGGTTTGTAAACGTGTTATTTTCATACTAAAAGGCTTTTTTGGTAACTGATTGTGTTATATTGGTAACTAATTGTGTCATATTGGTCAGTGATTGTGTCATTTTGGTAACTAATTGCGTCATATTGGTAACTGATTGTGTTATTTTGGTAACTAATTGTGTCATATTGGTCACTGATTGTGTCATTTTGGTAACTGATTGTGTCATATTGGTCACTGATTGTGTCATTTTGGTAACTAATTGTGTCATATTGGTCACTGATTGTGTCATTTTGGTAACTAATTGCGTCATATTTGTAACTGATTGTGTTATTTTGGTAACTAATTGTGTCATATTGGTCACTGATTGTGTCATTTTGGTAACTAATTGCGTCATATTGGTAACTGATTGTGTTATTTTGGTAACTAATTGTGTCATATTGGTCACTGATTGTGTCATTTTGGTAACTAATTGTGTCATATTGGTTAACTGATTGTGTCATTTTGGTAACTAATTGCGTTATTTGGGTAACTAATTGTGTCATTTTGGTAATTAATTGTGTTATTTTGTTTACTAATTGTGTTACTTTGGTAACCAAATGTGTAATGTGGGAACTATAAATTTGTTAGTAAACTTGTTAATATAGAGAATTGGCATCGGTTTAAACTGCGTATACACTGTCACAAAATGTGTGAAGCCGTGAAATCTAAGCTAGAAACACCAGTCCGTTGTGTACGGCTTCGCTGCATTTTGTTGTACTATAACTAAACTATGAGTCTGTTGGGAATCCAATCTGTTTGTAATAATGGACTTCTTCTGTCATTTGCCTCTCAAATACTGCCGTTTTTTTATTCCTTGTTTCTAATCTATTTTGGGCTCATGGGGAATGTGGGTCTTAGTGGGTTGTCTTGTGTAATGGATGTTGTGGTCAGAAGTTAACAGGAAGAGACAGGAGTAGACATCAAGTTTGAACAGGAATAGAAAGAAGTTGGCAGTAAGAGTGAATGGGAAAAACAGGAGTAGATATTGGGATCCATCAGGAATAGATAGGAGTAGACATTGGGGTCAAACAGGAATAGATAGGAGTAGACATTGGGATCAAACCGGAATAGATAGAGGTAGACATTGGGGTCAAACAGGAATAGACAGGAGTAGACATTGGGGTCTAACAGGAATAGATAGAAGTAGACATTGAGGTCTAACAGGAATAGACAGGAGTAGACATTGGGGTCAAACAGGAATAGACAGGAGTAGACATTGGGGTCGAACAGGAATAGACAGGAGTAGACATTGGGATCAAACAGGAATAGACAGGAGTAGACATTGGGATCGAACAGGAATAGACAGGAATAGACATTGGGGTTGAACAGGAATAAACAAGAGTAGAAATTGGGGTCTAACAGGAATAGATGGGAGTAGACATTGGGATCAAACAGGAATAGATAGGAGTAGACATTGGAATCAAACAGGAATAAACAGGAGTTGACATTGGGGTCAAACAGGATTAGACAGGAGTAGACATTGGGGTCGAACATGAATAGACAGGAATAGACAGGAGTAGACATTGGGATCGAACATGAATAGACAGGAGTAAACATTAGGTGTGAAAATGGAAGAGACAGAAGTGGACATTAGGTGTGAAAATGGAAGAGACAGAAGTGGACATTAGGTGTGAAAATGGAAGAGACAGAAGTGGACATTAGGTGTGAAAATGGAAGAGACAGAAGTGGACATTAGGTGTGAAAATGGAAGAGACAGAAGTGGACATTAGAAAACACAACAAGAGTTGCCGTCAAAAGCCTACTTTCAGTTCCTAAATTGTTTGGCTAGAAAACCTTGAAAACTATTTACCTGTACAATTTTACAAAATGTGTCGGTACAATCTCAACATGTTTTCTAGAGTGTTCAAATCTTAGGGTAAGTGTTCAAAATATTGGGGCTATTGTACACATATCAGGATAAGTGTTCAAATTTCAGGGTTAGTGTTCAAATCTTAGGATTAGTGTTCAATTCTTAGGGTTTGTGTTCAATTCTTAGGGTTTGTGTTCAATTCTTAGGGTTAGTGTTTAAATCTGAGTGTTAGTGTTCAGATCTTAGGGTTAGTATTTGAATTGTTTATTAAGTGTTCGAATATTCCTGATGTTCAAGGATTATCTTGAGCGCTCATATACTGGCTCAAGTGTTGGATGTTTGAATATTTGTTTGAGTGCATCAAATGTGACAGATTGTACCGAGATGTGCTTCAGTGTATTGTACTGAGACGTGCTTCAGTGTATTCTACGGAGATGTGCTTCAGTGTATTGTACTGAGACGTGCTTCAGTGTATTGTACGGAGATGTGCTTCAGTGAATTGTACTGAGATGTGCTTTAGTGTATTGTACTGAGATGTGCTTCAGTGTATTCTACGAAGATGTGCTTCAGTGTATTGTAAGGAGATGTGCTTCAGTGTATTGAACTGAGATGTGCTTCAGTGTATTGTACGGAGATGTGCTCCAGTGTGGCAATATTCTCCTCTTAATCGTTCCAATATTCTTACAGTTATTTAAAATGTTTTCTTCGATGGCCTTCATATTTATTCTGTGGTGCGAGCATTTTTAGTTGTTGTTGTTGTTTTTTGTTTTTTTTTGAAGATTGATTGGTCCAAGAGACTAGGGTGACAGTGTGTTGTCCTAGACACTAGAGTGACAGTGTGTTCACGTGACAGTGTGTTCACGTTAAACATTTTGGTGGATTTGGTCCTTCCCTCGTCTGACAATCTGTCTTGGTTGTTTCTTCATCTTTCATATCAATTATAAGTTAACACCATACGAGAGGCGGGGTCAAGCGGTCAGGCCAGCAATGAATACATAAGATTATGTAACTGATATGCTCGTGTTTCAGGAGAGGGGGGGCGGACTTTTGTGAGTTCGCCCCGGGTGGCATTAATCAAAAGTAAGCCACGCCAAGAGGAAGCGTCATCCGTCCTCTGAGTGTGTGTTTGTAACTCTCCTCAAAGGGGAGACTCTGTGAGTGTGTTCGTAGCTCTCCTCAAATGGGAGACTGTGTGAGAGTATTTGTAACTCTCCTCAAATGGGAGACTCTGTGAGTGTGTTTGTAACTCTCCTCAAATGGGAGACTGTGTGAGAGTATTTGTAACTCTCCTCAGATGGGAGACTCTGTGAGTGTGTTTGTAACTCTCCTCAAATGGGAGACTCTGTGAGTGTGTTTGTAACTCTCCTCAAATGGGAGACTCTGTGAGTGTGTTTGTAACTCTCCTCAAATGGGAGACTCTGTGAGTGTGTTTGTAACTCTCCTCAGATGGGAGACTCTGTGAGTGTGTTTGTAACTCTCCTCAGATGGGAGACTCTGTGAGTGTGTTTGTAACTCTCCTCAAATGGGAGACTCTGTGAGTGTGTTTGTAGCTCTCCTCAGATTGGAGACTCTGTGAGTGTGTTTGTAACTCTCCTCAAATGGGAGACATGTTAGAAATAAATCTGATGTCACGTGCAGGGGTAATTCATTTATTGATTTGTTATTGATAAGCCATGCCAGTACTCTTTCAACGCAGCTTGTACAAGGACATCACCCACTTCCGGTGACCGATATTTTTTTAAAGTGTTAGCACACAGAGGACCTCGATTTCCCTGCACACACACCGCCCAACATTAACTTGTCTTGTCGGTTTACCAAAACCATTATTCCATGATTTTGTTATAAGAGAACTTCTTTCTTTTATTGTTTTGGCATTGGCGTCCAGAGGTTAAAACACAGGAGAGTATTGGTGGCGTCTTTTTGTTTCGTGACGATACATTGGTTGGTGAAATTGACACTGTGTTTACCGGGACCGGCACCAGAGTATTTGGCACCCTAGGCGAACCTGTCGCACTGCGCCCCCCACGCCCGCGGCAACTAATTATTTCATTAATAGTGCCGCCCCCTAAAAATTTGCCGCCCTAGGCGGCCGCCTAGTTCTCCTAATGGTTAATCCGGGCCTGGTGTCTGCCTAATGGTTAAACCGGGCCTGGTGTCTGCCTAATGGTTAAACCGGGCCTGGTGTCTGCCTAATGGTTAAACCGGGCCTGGTGTCTGCCTAATGGTTAAACCGGGCCTGGTGTCTGCCTAATGGTTAAACCGGGCCTGGTGTCTGCCTAATGGTTAAACCGGGCCTGGTGTCTGCAAATGGTTAAACCGGGCCTGGTGTCTGCTCTCCATTAATGTTTTTGTGGTCGCCGGTGGTATAGACCAGATTGGCTCTATGATCAAAACCCCCATGAATCAATGGATATCTGGATAAGACGATGCGATTCTATTACACAATAAATAGTTCGTCCCCCCCCCCTTTTTTTTCCCAAACTAAGCGGCCAAATATGATGCATATAAACAGTTTCGATGCCTTTCATTGGAGAAAATGGATTGCTTAGGGAACTCACCAAAAACATTTTCGTAAATGAAATTGTGACTGTAACTAAATATAGAATTGAGGTGTCAAATTTTCTTGTTTCGTCCAAAATCTAGAAGACACAAAGACACTTGTTGGAGTTACTTTTGTCAAATTTAAATCTCTACTATTGTTTTTTTTTCAAAAAGCCTTCGTTATTTGGACTGGTTGCAACCAGTTCTTTTGTATCTGATTCTACCTGTGGTTGAGAATATCATTTCTTTCTAGTGGAGCTACACATTGAAAGACTCTGACCAGCTTGGAGAAGTTGCCACCCGTAACTTTCAGAGGCGTGACCAAAAAATAATATGTAGTGGGCAGCAAACATTAGATCATTTCTGAGCTCTGATTTCGTCGTTATATAACGCTAGGAATAAAGTAAAAAATGTGATTTCTTGATAGCATAATTATTTTTATTATTTAAAGAGGGGAAAAAAAAGAATATTGATGATATGTACCCAAAATATGTTTTCACCCTACAACTCCAGCTAAATGATTTGACCATCTCGTTGTGGCTGACTCGCCTCGTTGAATAATTGATCAGCTCAATATTGTTAGCCATAAAAACTGTACGCACCGGGTGTTGAATCTCACGCGAAGATCTCGAGGAAAAAAACGCTAGTTCAGTCCCTTGAACCAGACACAGTGTAATTCAAACAACCATTAGCTGTTGTTGTATCACGTGACGTAAGAAAGTTTCAGTTCAGTGTAAAGTTTAGAGCCTTCAAATTACAGTTTAAACAAACTTCGTGAAGACATGATATCTTTGGTCTCAGCAAGAGATCAGCAAAGGAAATCGATGTTCGGCCTTGTTAGAGGTAGAAATGACTGGCGGAAAGTTTGGACATTTTTGCTCAACTCTTAAGTAGACTTAATGGGTGAAAACTATGGGCTCTGTTCTTTTAAAGATAAGCACGAGGTATTGCCCTAGTGCCCATAAGGTGCCCATCTAGAATACGTCGAGGTTCATCATGACGTCCATCAGGTGTCCTTCAAATGTCCACAATGTGTCTTTATAATGTTCGCCATGTGTCTTTAAATGTTCCACTAGGTGTCTTTAAATGGTCCACTAGGTGTCTTTAAATGGTCCACTTTGTGTCTTAAAAACTCCATCAGCGTATCTCTAAAATGTGCATCGGGTGTCTTTTTTTTAAAGTGTCCGCCATGTGTCTCCCACTCGAGCGCCCCCTCCCCTTATGTTTCATCGGGCGATCTCAAAATTCCTCAATAGCGCTTTCTGATAAGACAAGACGACACACGCCATGGACGTAAAACCGTGTGTCCAGCAATAGCTGGTTTTATAGCTTCCAACAGCGTGATGTCTGGCATATGGTGGTTTGATGGCTTCCAACAGCGTGATGTCTGGCATATGCTGGTTTGATGGCTTCCAACAGCGTGATGTCTGGCATATGCTGGTTTGATGGCTTCCAACAGCGTGATGTCTGGCATATGGTGGTTTGATGGCTTCCAACAGCGTGATGTCTGGCATATGCTGGTTTGATGGCTTCCAACAGCGTGATGTCTGGCATATGCTGGTTTGATGGCTTCCAACAGCGTGATGTCTGGCATATGGTGGTTTGATGGCTTCCAACAGCGTGATGTCTGGCATATGCTGGTTTGATGGCTTCCAACAGCGTGATGTCAGGCATATGCTGGTTTGATGGCTTCCAACAGCGTGATGTCTGGCATATGGTGGTTTGATGGCTTCCAACAGCGTGATGTCAGGCATATGCTGGTTTGATGGCTTCCAACAGCGTGATGTCAGGCATATGCTGGTTTGATGGTTTCCAACAGCCTGATGTCTGGCATATGGTGGTTTGATGGCTTCCAACAACGTGATGTCTGGCATGTGCTGGTTTGATGGCTTACAACAGCTTGATGTCTGGCATTTGCTGGTTTGATGGCTTCCAACATCGTGATTTCTGGCATATGCTGGTTTGATGGCTTCCAACAGCGTGATGTCTGGCATATGCTGGTTTGATGGCTTCCAACAGCGTGATGTCTGGCATATGCTGGTTTGATGGCTTCCAACAGCGTGATGTCTGGCATATGGTGGTTTGATGGCTTCCAACAGCATGATGTCAGGAATACCGTGTGAAAATGTCAAAGGTTTAACCCGACTCCTCACGCCACGTTAAAGCTGACATGTAAACGAATGGACTGAAAGGTCAAAGAACGATTCCATCTCACGATTTGAAATCAGCGTCAACTGCACAAAAAGTCTGACACAGTGTTTGAAATCTGCGTCAGCGGCGCAGAAACTATGAGACAATGTTTCATAATGGGTTGCTAATAATATATCATTTCTTTACAAATCTTGATTGTGATTGAATAGTGACCAGTTCACACGATGATTGATAATAATTGTTGTTAAATATAGTATTGCGTTCTCAAATTAAAAGCTTACGTCAGAGATGAAATTTCTTAACCACCGCCGCCAATTTACGTTACCATGCTGAAAGAAGTAAGAAGTAAGCAAAATAAGTCTTGCTCACAAATTCGCATATATGTAAAAGTGAATATTTGTGGGTTTGTGGGTTTGTTCCACAAAGGCTTTTACATGGACTGATGAATCTTACCCAAACTTGGCACATATATCAATCATTATTCCGAAGGGACTCTTAAGGAGCTATAAACTTTTTATAACATTCTGTTTGTGGCCGGATGCCTAAAATGTCGTTTAATTTCCTTATATGAGCTATACAAATAAAATGACCAACAAATACGACAACGTAACTAGTTATATCTTGACCAAACATTGTACACATACACTGGATTAGTCATATTCATAGACCGAAGGGGACTTAACACTTAATATGCATTCCTCTGGGGCCGTGGGCCCCAATTGATTTTTCTTAATATAAGCTCTATAAATATAAATAGTCTTGATAGACACCACTGGGTTCTATCTCCACAATCACATCTCCACATTCACATCCACACAATCACATCTCCACAATCACATCCCAACAATCACATCTCCACAATCACATCTCCACAATCACATCTCCACAATCACATCTCCACAATCACATCTCCACAATCATATCTCCACAATCACATTCCCACAATCACATCTCCACAATCATATCTCCACAATCACATCCCCACAATCATATCTCCACAATCACATCCCACAATCACATCTCCACAATCATATCTCCACAATCACATCTCCACAATCACATCTCCACAATCATATCTCCACAATCACATCCCCACAAGTGTCAAACTTGGCCATCCACATGAGATATTTGCACACTCACCTACACGACTTTTGGCAGCAATCAACAGTTGCCTTCAACATTAGTCTCAACATCAGTCTCAATCTGGAGATGACAATAAATGACAATGTTTAATTGCAACGCCTCGTCACGTGACACTTGTGCTCAAAGGGCTAATCTCTCAAACCAGCTTTTTGAAAGTCAAGCGCTTGACTTATTTTTTTATGGATGACTTTGACTTAACGAGGTTATTTCTGTTTATATTATAAATTACCGTTACATGGTAACAAAAAACCTGCATGTTCTATCCTTAAAATCCTTTATTATTTCATGACTGAGTGTATGCCATAGACATTAAAACTTACGTAACCATTTTAACAATGTCCTATTGGTGTGGACGGCTATTGATGTCCTATTGGTTGGACGACTATTGATGTCCTATTGGTGTGGACGGCTATTTATATCCTATTGGTGTGGACGGCTATTGATGTCCTATTGGTGTGGACGGCTATTTATACCCCATTGGTGTGGACGGCTATTGATGTCCTATTGGTGTGGACGGCTATTGATGTCCTATTGGTGTGGACGGCTATTTATATCCTATTGGTGTGGACGGCTATTGAGGGCCATCAAAACTCACGATAAACCAAATGATTATTCGCACATTTTGTTTCCTGAGATTGCTTATTCCTCTGTTGTAATCGGTCCGCTGGCTATGAATCGAATACTGCATTATTCATTAGTTTGAGTTCATGTTCCGCTTGTTTGACCTAGATACTCGATATCCGTATCGATATGCTCATCTGTGTTTAGGTAAGTAAAAGTCCAAAGCTGAAATATTCTCGCGAGAGTTTTTAGACTAGACACGACTAGTTTGTTTTAAAAAGGTATTTTAACATGTGTCAATATCAAATCTCCATTTTAAACCCCTTCCCACCACCACCAAACCCCACATACTCCCCCCACCCCCCACACAGTTTACTGTGCTCTGTTCTTTGTGACATATCCTTTCTACTGTTGGCTGAAGAAGGCTTTATGCCGAAACGTCCTTATCTTTTTGTCATGTGTTCTAATTCAAGCTTCCACATGCCTCGTTTTGCTATTTTATTCATTGACTAGGCTTGAATGCAGTCCTTTAATTTATATTTATAATTTATACTGATAAAAAGTATTATAAAGTTGTTTTTTGTGTGTCTCACATCAAAAATTTCCGGGTTTTCCCTCCACCCCTGACACTGCCCCCCCCCTCGACCCATACGGGATTTGGGCCCCCCTTTTCAATGAATTCTGTTTTCAAGTGTTTAAATTGTATAAAGTGTTCATTTAAATTAATACTGAGGTAGTTGAACACGATCTACTGGAAAGTGTTTAATAGATTTGACTTTGTGTTAAATAGGACAAACTCGTTCAAAATATGTTGTTAGCTGATGTCTAGGCTCGCAACGTGACTAGTGCTAGTTCTTCGATAATCCTGATGGATAATACCTGAAGAATACGTCAAGAATACTTGGATAATATCTGAAGAATATCTGGACCATTGTCATCGGCTAAGCATTACTTAAAGGTCACTATATTCGAAGCTTTCTTGAATAAACCAATGAGTATCGTTTGGACTAATTTAGTGTTCCATTGAAGACATCAGGATGACCTAATTGGCAGGAAATTCTAAGAAACACTGAAACGCTGATGGATCACACTTAGAATCACGTTAAATATTTTTTTTAAAGTTTGTTCCACGACATCGATCGCTTCGATACTGCACTGACGATACCATCGTATTCGGACCAAACCACAGAGATTTACCCACTGCACTTCTCACCACCAAAGGGTGGGCGTATTCGAATGCTGTCCAACGCCACGTCACGACTCACGTGCATCAGTTCCTTTGATGAGGAGAGTGAGGAGGACTCGCCGGACGAATGTGACTCGGCCAATGGGTGAGCGTAGACTGGACCATATCTACCTATACCCTGTCTTACGCATACGCCATGTCTTACACATACGCAATATCTGACACATACACGATATCTCACACATATGCCATGTCGTACACATACGTCATGTCTTACGCATACGCCTTGCCATTCACATAAAATGCCTTAATGCCTTGTCATACACATACCCTATGTAAAACACATACGCCAACTCTTACAAATTCGCAGTCTCATACTTACGCCATTCTTATACTTACCCTATGTTTTTACTTACGCCATGTCTTTCATTGACGCCATGTCTTATACTTACGCCATGTCTTATACTTATGCTTAACTCCAATATTAACTTTGAGTCGCACAACAACGTACATACGTATTTGAATCCAAAGTTTAATCACAATCATTACAATCTACAGGCATTCTCCTGCCAAGGAGGTCATAAGAATGAATGACATCATGTCATCTCTTGCTTTCTTGTATGAATGATACAATTAACCTATCAACACGTTGATTTTTATTACTGTTCTCTGATACTTACATTGTAAACAGATTGCATTGGTTGAGTTTCTGTATTAGAAATTTCATGACAAGCTGTCTTGTAATGTATGCTGCAGCAACGTAACCCCGGCTCCCTTGTTGCTCCGTCTTCTCTTAAGCATATGGATTCTATTCATCCTGACTCCACCTTTACCCTCACCCAATCTTCACCCTGACTCCATCATTACCCTCCCCCCATAATCGCCCTGACACAATCTTTCCCCCCCCCCCACTTTTCATCTTCATCCTGACTCAATCTTTACCCCCTCCACTTTTTTATCTTCGCCCTGACACCATCTTCACCCACATACCATCTTCATACCGATTACATTTTCACTATGACACCATCTTCGCCCTGAATTCTTCGTCCTGACATCATCTTCGTCCTGACATCATCTTCGTCCTGACACCATCTTCGTCATGACACCATCTTCGTCATGACACAATTTTCACAATGTCCTTATCTTTAGCATGACCCAATCTTCGACCTGACAGCATCGTCACAATGACAACATCTTCGCACTGATTCCACGTTCGTCTAGACCAGCGGCTCTCAGCCTTTTAGCCGCGACCCTTTCACAAGGGTCGACTAAGACCACCTGAAAACGAATATACTCTTCAGTTATAAGTTATCAACGAAAATAATTTTGTGGTTGGGGGTCACCACAACATGAGGAACTGTATTAAAAGAGTCGTGGCATGGAAAGGTTGTGAACCACTGGTCTAGACCAATTTAATATCCTACTTTAAAGACGACGATTTGCTGTCAATGACGTGACCACAACGTCCAGCCTAAATGACGTGACCACAACGTCCATCCTAAATGACATGACCACAACGTCCAGCCCAAATGACATCCCATCACAGTGTCCATCTCATTTGAGTTCCCTTCCGGTCCTAGTCTCTGATTCGTTTGAACCAAACCCAGTAGACCCCCCCCCCAAACAAACTCATCAACCAACACTTCTATATATTCTTTCCAACTTGACCTGAGGCCGGCCGTTAACCCCCTTCCCCCATCACCCCACTCTAAAGCCGTTATCCCCGTTTTCTCTTCCATTGCATTATCATAACCTCAAACCTACAGGAGCTGCTATGTAAATATGATTACAGTAAAGTTGTACTCACCGCTCTTGTCCCAACTCTTACTGACGGACGGTTGTTGTTGTTGTAGATGAGCGTAGAGATCAGCTCGCGGTCTTTGCAACATGGGTATATAAACAATGTCAGTCACTGATTAAGTCAAGTGTAGTCTAGCACCTGAGAAGTACATCACCATTGTCATTCGTATACGTCAAGTCTAGTCTCTTTGATGCTGTCAAGCCAAATGCATCACAAATTACTAAGAGACACTGTCAAACAGGTGGACACGTGATTTCCCTAGCTTTCTTGTAATGTCTGTTGACATTCTAAATTGTTTTTGAGGTTGAGCTAAACTATTTTAAAGGAATTTAAAAAAAAAAAAATTTGTTCAAGAACCTAACAACGTGACTTTCGTTAACGGATCAACCAATGCTACATGCTACTGATCTGTTGGGGCTTTGTGCCAGATTTGTGTTTTGTATCAGAATTAGTGTTTATATGAGAAATTGTGTTTTGTGTGATGATAAATTAAACATTTTGTACGAGAATGTGTTACACTGACTGAGTTATCTTTGAGATTTGATATTTGACATTTGAATATCCTGCACAAGGTATTGTCCACCTCAATTAAAATACAAAAAAAATTAGACATAATCATGTTTATTGTGTTTTCTTTCCTTTGGTTTAAACAAGAGATATGTAAAATGACCTTTAACTTATTTCAAATGAAACCACGTGATCCTTGAGTGTCTTGATGAGGCGTATAGATACTTCCGTAATGCGCACCTTCTGGAATAGAATGCCATATGTCACGCTAAAAAATAATGATGTATTGTCATTTCAAGAATTTGCCAGACGATTCCATCCTGAATGCTAGACTCTGAATTTATATATGTGAATCAATAGTAAATCTTGAATTCATGTATGGAAATGAGCGTATACGACCTGACTTTAAATAATGTATACCTAACGAACATTTCTATTGGGAAGTCTCAGAAATCTGGCTAGTAACTAGGTCAAAATTTGGGTACTTTTTATGCCAGGACACAAACAAGAATCCATTCATTTTTACGTGACAATTTAATGTACGCAATCAAAAACGTAGAAAAATACCAACATTCGAGATTGTAATGTATATGCTTTGTAGGCCAAGGGATGTTGTACAAGCATGCTCTGTAGGCCATGGGATGTTGTACAAGTAGGGTCTGTAGGCCAAGGGATGTTGTACAAGCAGGCTCTATAGGTCATGTGATATGTGATGTTGTACAAGCAGACTCTATAGGTCATGTGATGTTGTACAAGCAGGCTCTGTGGGCTGTGGGATTTTGTACACGCAGGCTCTGTGGGCTGTGGGATTTTGTACAAGCAGGCTCTATAGGTCATGGGATGTTGTACAAGCAGGCTCTGTGAGCCATGTGATGTTGTACAAGCAGGCTCTGTAGGCAGTGGGATGTTGTACAAGCAGGAAATATGGGCCATGGGATATTATACAAGCAGGCTCTCTGTGGGCTCTCAGGATGTTGTACAATAGGCAGTGTCGTCTTAAGGCATGGGCCCAGGGGGCACTAGCCCAGGGCCCCACGCTTTCAGGGGATCCCACTTTCCTAGGAGACTCACTTTTATAGAGGCAACAGGTTGCACATATTATTAATGAATATTGAACGATTTGGGCAATTAAACTTGAATTAAAAGTCAGTGGACAGCACGTTGCCAAATTTTAACCCACAATGATATCGGCACATTCCAAAATTAATCTTCTAAATGCGACTCACAAGTTGGATACTTTTTAAACTTTTAAATGGGAATAACTCTCGTCAACAAGTTTTACTTCTGCTAGATATGAATCGAAAAATAATAAAGAAAGAAAATGTTCAATTATGTCTGGACGCTACACTGGAATGCAAGCACGGATACGTCAACTGAGCGAGTTTGCTGCGTTTGTCCCTTGTGCTGGAAACAGCATGAACTTAGTGGGCTTAGAAGCTGCAGAGTGTTGTCTACAAGTTGGAAAATTCTTTGACATGTTCAGCGCCTATATTCCCTTTTCCTCAGCTTCTACACGATGGAATGTTCTGGTATCTTCCTTAGGAAAATTTCTCTACGTCGTAAAGCATCTGTCTGACATCAGATTGTTGGCACATTTTGATGCCGTCAATACTCTGCAGGAAGGTCTCGAAAAATATTCAAGATGCGCTAGATTCTGTATCAGCTGACACTGATCAGGAAATGAATATGAAACGTGAGGCAGAAGGAATAAGAAAGAAAATGGAGAACCTGATAATTTATCATCATCTGTGATTAATTTTAGTTTATTTCTGATAAAGTTTTAAAACTATTTTTCACTTGGAATGGTTTTGTCTTTGTATCAATAAATTGAATTAATCTATGTTTAACTTTATTGAATGTTTATTTTACAATTGTATTCTTCTTGATGGGGAGCAAGAACTGTTTATGTCTCCTTCCTCACTATTTGAGCATGGGGCGAGTGTCCCCCTTCGCCGCCCCCCCACTTTCTCAGAACCCTTTTGTGTTGTGTTCTTAGGTGGCCCCAGTGCATTGCTGTGCCCAGGGCCTCATATGTTCTTAAGACGGCAATGTATTTTGGTCATTGGATGTTGTACAAAGAGGCTCTGTAGGCCATTGAATATTGTATAAGGAGGCTCCATAGGCCATTGGATGTTGTACAAGGAGGCTCCGTAGGCCATTGAATGTTGTATAAGGAGGCCCCGTAGGCCATTGGATGTTGTACAAGGAGGCTCCGTAGGCCATTGAATGTTGTATGAGGAGGCTCCGTAGGCCATTGGATTAGGTACAAGGAGGCTCTGTGGGCCATTGGATGTTGTACAAGGAGGCTCTGTGGGCTATCGGATGTTTACAAGGAGGCTATGTGGGCCTTTGGATGTTGTACAAGGAGGCTCTGTAGGCCATTGGATGTTGTACAAGGAGGCTCAGTGGGCCATTGGATGTTGTATAAAGAGGCTCCGTGGGCCATTGGATGTTGTACAAGAAGGCTCTATAAGCAATTGAATGTTGTACAAGGAGGCTCCTTGGACCATTGGATGTTGTACAAGGAAGCTCTGTGGGTCATTGGATGTTGTACAAGGAGGCTCTGTAGGCCATTGGATGTTGTACAAGGAGGCTCTATAAGCAATTGGATGTTGTACAAGGAGACTCTGTGGGTCATTGGATGTTGTACAAGGATGCTCTGTGGGTCATTGGATGTTGTACAAGGAGGCTCTGTGGACCATTGGATGTTGTACAAGGAGGCTCTGTAGTCCAGTGGATGTTGTACAAGGAGGCTCTGTAGGCCATTGGATGTTGTACAAGGAGGCTCTGTAGGCCAGTGAATGTTGTACAAGGAGGCTCTGTAGGCCAGTGGATGTTGTACAAGGAGGCTCTGTGGGCCAGTGGATGTTGTACAAGGAGGCTCTGTGGACCATTGGGTGTTGTACAAGGAGGTGCTGTAGACCATTGGATGTTGTACAAGGAGGCTCTGTGGGCCATTGGATGTTGTACAAGGAGGCTCTGTGGACCATTGGATGTTGTACAAGGAGGTGCTGTAGACCATTGGATGTTGTACAAGGAGGCTCTGTAGGCCAGTGGATGTTTTATTTTATTTTTTTTAATTTATTTAATTTTTTTTTTTTCAAAATTACAAACGGTAATAACAAAAATAATAGAAAAAGATTTGAATCTAAGAAATGTCTTAAAATCGCCGTCTGTTTAAAACATCCTGAAGAATGTCTTTAAAATAGATGACATCATATACAACTGGGGGGTTATTATTATTTTTACATTAATCTGAAAATGTGTCCTATAAAAATAAATAAATCACTGGAAAATAACGCTAGCAATAATTTCTCTGCAGTAATCTCTCATAGTTTTTTTAAAACTATAAATGTTAACATTGCTTTTGCGTCATTTTTATTGCGATGCTTCCTGGACAAATATTTTAGTGGGCATTCTGTACGGCTAGTGTATTGTCGGTTAACTATGCATGAGGGCCTGAACACAGTGGCGAAATATATATGAGATAGAAAACTGAGAGATATATGGACAGGTGTTACATCAGTGGCGCTTCTGGGTTCATGTACGTTTCGAGTCAGGGGGGTCATGTTTAAATCAGGTAAGGGCTCATGTCAATGTAGGGTCAGGGGTCATTTCAGTGTAAGGTCAGGGGTCATGTCAGTGTAGTGTCAGGAATATCAGGTGAGCTCATGTCAGTGTAGTGTCAGGAATATCAGCTCATGGCCAATGTCAGTGTAGGGTCAGGGTTCATGTCAATGTAGGATCAGGGTTCATGTCAATGTAGGGTCAGGGCTCATGTCAGTGTATCGTCAGGGCTCATGTCAGTGTGGGGTCAGGGGTCATGTCAGTGTAGGGTCAGGGCTCATGTCAGTGTGGGATCATGTCAGTTTCGAAACAGGAATCAGGTCAGGCTCATTTCAAGTCATCGAATTACTTGATGTTGCCCTCCTGGAGTTGAAGACTTGTAAAAAAAAAACTTGCATTTCTTTAGCAGCTTTCTTTTAAAGTTATGATGAGGCTGATTTTTGTCACAATCAACACACATCATCAGGCCACTGGAACTCCATATATTATTATTTTAATTCTCAAATCTTGTTAAATAGATCACAAATTTATTCCAAAGAACTTGCATGATGTTAATCTCGACATTCTCTTATTTCGATTGAATCATTGAAATTCTAATGTAACGAAATCTTTTCCCATCTTTGTCTTTTGTAATCTAGTTATAAAAATGTGCCGTTGGGATGCAATTTTTAAAAAAGATTTTATTACAAATTCTGAGCTGGACAAATCTTAAAGCCGATCCAATGTGACAGTGCATCATGGGCCGGGAGTGCAATAAATTTAATGAATTCCCATTTTATTGTATGATATATTTTTGTAAATAGACGGAAGAGAGAGAAAGAGATAGAGATAGTTGAGGGAGAGATGAAGAGAAGTAGAGAGGTGGAAAGGGACAGATGGAGACAGAAGAGAGAGAGACAGAGAAATGAGAGAATGAGCGAGAGAAACGAGAGAGAGATAAACGAGAGAGAGAGAGAGAGAGAAACGAGAGAGAGAGAAACGAGAGAGAGAGAAACGATAGAGAGAGAGAGAGAGAGAGAAAACGAGAGAGAAACGAGAGAGAGGGGAAAGAGAGAGGGGGAGAGAGGGAGACAGAAAGGAATAGCATCTTTCTTTCTTAATAGGAAATTTAACTGGACGTTATTTTACGTTGAGATGCACACATTCCCTTGTAGATTTGTTTTTGAGTTGAATTAATAGAGAGCAAATAATACTAGTATGGAAAAGTCTTTACATTAGTAAACTGTGTGTGCATGACGTTATTAACTTATGTGCATACACTCGGGACTTATTTTACCGCCAGTAGCGTTGTAAGTTTTGGTAGTGCCAGTATCATAGTAGTTTGTGGTTGCGCCTTGTGGGCTGTAGTGTCACCAGTATCATAGTGGGTTGTGGTGGTGCCTTGTGGGCTGTAGTGTCACCAGTGTCATAGTGGGTTGTGTTGGTGCCTTGTGGGCTGTAGTGTCACTAGTATCATAGTGGGTTGTGGTGGTGCCTTGTGGGCTGTTGTGTCACCAGTATCATGGTGAGATGTGGGGGCACTGGTAACGTTGTGAGTTGAGATTACAAATCTCACTGGGTAGTAATAACTAGTCTCACTAAGTAGTTATAAGGCAGTGCAAGCCTTACTAATTAAGTCTCACGAATTAGTTTTAAGGCTATGCGTCTCACTGACTAAGTCTCTATGTAATCTTTTAGCTAACGTTAATGATTTATCCATGAACTTGGCTTTGACAAACTTTCACTCCCCTAGTAACCATCATGAACTGGCCCATAAGGTCATCATCTTTTGTTCTTATTTTCTGCAGTATTTTTATTGTCCTATCCCACCTTCTACAACTGTGTACTTCTGCTTCTACTCTTTAAGACTAACTATTTTATAAGACGACATTGCAACGCGAGACACGACATAAAAAATGCTTGTATGTGTTCCCCAAGAGCATCCTTTGCGGTCAAGATAGTTCCGCTGTGGGAGAGCTTTTAACCGAAGTAAACGAAATTTGTGTTTATTTTTACCCTATCCTTTTTAAGCCAGGTTCTCAGAGTTGCTTTTATGATGAACAAAGCGCTTTATTTTCTGTCTCCTTTAGTTGTTGGTTCAAGTTCTTACCAATGAGTCCATCAGCTCAACGGCCCTGACATTGTTATAAAAAACCTTCACAAAATAATAACACATTTTTGTCTAGGAGGCGTCCTAGAATAATTTATAGGAGTATTGGGTATTCTGCTAGTTCTAAACTCCAGAGTACTAAAAATCAGTTTCAATTGTTTCTTCACTAAAAGAGAAGGTAGATGGCGGGGTTATGCAATAGAACATATCCTCCAATTTATCTCTGGTCTACATCCTCCCATTTATCTCTGGTCTACAACCCTCCAATTTATCTCTGGTCTACAACCCTCCCATTTATCTCTGGTCTACAACCTCCCATTTATCTCTGGTCTACATCCCTCCCATTTATATCTGATCTACATCCCTCCCATTTATCTCTGATCTACATCCCTCCCATTTATCTCTGGTCTACATCCCTCCCATTTATCTCTGATCTACATCAATCCTATTTATCTCTGGTCTACAAACTCCCATTGATCTCTGGTCTACAACCTCCCATTTATCTCTGGTCTACATCCCTCCAATTTATATCTGGTCTACATCCCTCCCATTTATCTCTGATCTACATCAATCCTATTTATCTCTGGTCTACAACCTCCCATTTATCTCTGGTCTACATCCCTCCCATTTATCTCTGGTCTACATCCCTCCCATTTATCTCTGATCTACATCAATCCTATTTATCTCTGGTCTACAACCTCCCATTTATCTCTGATCAACAACCCTCCAATTTATCTCTCGTCTACATCCCTCCCATTTATCTCTGATCTACATCAATCATATTTATCTCTGGTCTACAACCTCCCATTTATCTCTGGTCTACATCTCTCCCATTTATCTCTCGTCTACATCCCTCCCATTTATCTCTCGTCTACATCCCTCCCGTTTATCTCTGGTCTACATCCCTCCCATTTATCTTTCGACTATATCCCTCCCATTTATCTCTCGTCTACATCCCTCCCATTTATCTCTCGTCTACATCCCTCCCATTTATCTCTAGGAGCATCCCTCCCATTTATCTCTGTTCTACATCCCTCCCATTTATCTCTCGTCTACATCCCTCCCATTTATCTCTAGCCTACATCCCTCCCATTTATCTCTAGTAACATCCCTGCCATTTATCTCTAGTAGCATCCCTCCCATTTATCTCTGGTCTACATACCTCCCGTTTATCTCTGGTCTACATCCCTCCCATTTATCTTTCGACTATATCCCTCCCATTTATCTCTCGTCTACATCCCTCTTATTTATCTCTCGTCTACATCCCTCCCATTTATCTCTAGCCTACATCCCTCCCATTTATCTCTAGTAACATCCCTCCCATTTATCTCTAGTAACATCCCTCCCATTTATCTCTGGTCTACATCCCTCCCATTTATCTCTCGTCTACATCCCTCCCATTTATCTCTCGTCTACATCCCTCCCGTTTATCTCTGGTCTACATCCCTCCCATTTA
Organism: Lymnaea stagnalis; assembly: GCA_964033795.1. NCBI lineage: Eukaryota > Metazoa > Mollusca > Gastropoda > Lymnaeidae > Lymnaea > Lymnaea stagnalis. The sequence continues at coordinate 1,325,901 of CAXITT010000131.1, read as the reverse complement.
TCTTTCGACTATATCCCTCCCATTTATCTCTCGTCTACATCCCTCCCATTTATCTCTCGTCTACATCCCTCCCATTTATCTCTAGCCTACATCCCTCCCATTTATCTCTAGTAACATCCCTCCCATTTATCTCTAGTAGCATCCCTCCCATTTATCTCTGGTCTACATCCCTCCCATTTATCTCTCGTCTACATCCCTCCCATTTATCTCTCGTCTACATCCCTCCCGTTTATCTCTGGTCTACATCCCTCCCATTTATCTTTCGACTATATCCCTCCCATTTATCTCTCGTCTACATCCCTCCCATTTATCTCTCGTCTACATCCCTCCCATTTATCTCTAGTCTACATCCCTCCCATTTATCTCTAGTAACATCCCTCCCATTTATCTCTGGTCTACATCCCTCCCATTTATCTCTCGTCTACATCCCTCCCATTTATCTCTCGTCTACATCCCTCCCATTTATCTCTAGTCTACATCCCTCCCATTTATCTCTAGTAACATCCCTCCCATTTATCTCTAGTAGCATCCCTCCCATTTATCTCTGGTCTACATCCCTCCCATTTATCTCTCGTCTACATCCCTCCCATTTATCTCTCGTCTACATCCCTCCCATTTATCTCTAGTCTACATCCCTCCCATTTATCTCTAGTCTACATCCCTCCCATTTATCTCTAGTAACATCCCTCCCATTTATCTCTAGTATCATCCCTCCCATTTATCTCTGGTCTACATCCCTCCCATTTATCTCTCGTCTACATCCCTCCCATTTATCTCTCGTCTACATCCCTCCCATTTATCTCTAGTCTACATCCCTCCCATTTATCTCTAGTCTACATCCCTCCCATTTATCTCTAGTAACATCCCTCCCATTTATCTCTAGTATCATCCCTCCCATTTATCTCTGGTCTACATCCCTCCCATTTATCTCTCGTCTACATCCCTCCCATTTATCTCTCGTCTACATCCCTCCCATTTATCTCTAGTCTACATCCCTCCCATTTATCTCTAGTAACATCCCTCCCATTTATCTCTAGTAGCATCCCTCCCATTTATCTCTTGTCTACATCCCTCCCATTTATCTCTCGTCTACATCCCTCCCATTTATCTCTAGGAGCATCCCTCCCATTTATCTCTGTTCTACATCCCTCCCATTTATCTCTCGTCTACATCCCTCCCATTTATCTCTGGTCTACATCCCTCCCATTTATCTCTGGTCTACATTCCTCCCATTTATCTCTCGTCTACATCCCTCCCATTTATCTCTGGTCTACATCCCTCCCATTTATCTCTCGTCTACTTTACTCCCTGAATGCCTTAAAAACCCAGCTATTAAACCACTTTATTAGGCTCTCAGCTTTTGCTGGTGTAAAAAAAACTACAAAAAAACCATCAACCTAACGATTTTGTTAGGCTCATCACTGTAACCTCCTCCGCCTCCATGTCAATTGGCATGTAAGCCCCCCTGTCATCAGGCTAGCTGACATCCTAGGTTGAAGACGATGTCAGACTTTCTAAACTAACTGAGGGGCAGAAAAGTCTCACTGGGTTGTTTTAAAGACATTTGATTACGTAGTGACATATACCCGCCATCTGCTCCCCTCATCTCTGTTAACAATTTCGGTAACTAATGTTACAAGTCCAAGGGGAATGTCTTCTAGTCTGCTGTGACATTTCAAGATGGCTTTAAGCAGGTCAGTGATGACAGGAACCGGAAGTGAAGCTAGTAACGTTCAGTTATAAACATGAGCTTTTTAAAAAAGAAGTTATTGTGTTTAAATACCTCTCTCTCACATACTCACTCTCTCTCTCTCTCTCACTCTCACTCTCTTTACCCCCATTTCTTTCTCTCTCTCTCTCTCACACATACACTCTCTACCACACACTATCTCTCTCTCTCTCACTCTCACTCTCTTTACCCCCATTTCTTTCTCTCTCTCTCTCTCACACATACACTCTCTACCACACACTCTCTCTCTCTCTCTCACTCTCTTTACCCCCATTTCTTTCTCTCTCTCTCTCTCACACATACACTCTCTACCACACACTCTCTCTCTCTCTCTCACTCTTACTCTCTTTCCCCCCATTTCTTTCTCTCTCTCTCTCTCACACATACACTCTCTACCACACCCTCTCTCTCTCTCTCTCACTCTCTCTACATCCCTCCCATTTATCTCTCGTCTACATCCCTCCCATTTATCTCTCGTCTACATCCCTCCCGTTTATCTCTGGTCTACATCCCTCCCATTTATCTTTCGACTATATCCCTCCCATTTATCTCTTGTCTACATCCCTCCCATTTATCTCTCGTCTACATCCCTCCCATTTATCTCTAGTCTACATCCCTCCCATTTATCTCTAGTAACATCCCTCCCATTTATCTCTGGTCTACATCCCTCCCATTTATCTTTCGACTATATCCCTCCCATTTATCTCTCGTCTACATCCCTCCCATTTATCTCTCGTCTACATCCCTCCCATTTATCTCTCGTCTACATCCCTCCCATTTATCTCTAGCCTACATCCCTCCCATTTATCTCTAGTAACATCCCTCCCATTTATCTCTCGTCTACATCCCTCCCATTTATCTCTGGTCTACATCCCTCCCATTTATCTCTCGTCTACATCCCTCCCATTTATCTCTCGTCTACATCCCTCCCGTTTATCTCTGGTCTACATCCCTCCCATTTATCTTTCGACTATATCCCTCCCATTTATCTCTCGTCTACAT
>CAXITT010000131.1:1311470-1322915 GCA_964033795.1 Lymnaea stagnalis | reverse complement strand
CTCTCCCACACACTCTCTCTCTCTCTCTCTCTCTCACACTCTTTTCACCCATTTCTTTATCTCTCTCTCTCTCACTCACACACTCTCTCCCTCACACTCTCTCTCTCTCTCTCTCTCTCTTTACCCCCATTTCTTTCTCTCTCTCTCTCTCACACATACACTCTCTACCACACACTCTCTCTCTCTCTCTCACTCTTACTCTCTTTACCCCCATTTCTTTCTCTCTCTCTCTCTCACACATACACTCTCTACCACACACTATATCTCTCTCTCTCACTCTCACTCACTTTCTCCCTCTTTATTTCTCTCACTCTCTCTCTCTCTTTCTTTTTCTCTCTCACATTCTCTTTCTTTCTCTCTCACTCTCTCTCTCTCTCTCTCTCTTCTCTCACTCTCTCCCTCTCAAATCGCCGTCTCTTTGCAGTCACTTGTTTCTATCTCTAATTATTATTAATTTTTTAAATTTACATCTGTTGCCTTCCCCCTCTCTCTTTCTCTCTCTCCCCCTCTCTCTGTCTCTACCCTCTCCCATCTATCTGTTGTTTACATGTATTCCCACTCTCTACTCTCTTTTATTCTACCCTGTCTAGTAAATTCTCTATTCTCTCTGATACGTCCTTCTGGTCTCCCTATCTCTCTTCTCTCTACCCATTCTTCTCTTTCATCTCTCTATCTCTCTTCTCTCTACCCATTCTTCTCTTTTATCTCTCTATCTCTGTCACCTCTCAATCCTATTCTTGCACTCTCAATAGCTCTCTTTTTCTCTAAATCTGCCTTTAATCTTCTTCTTCCTCGCGTCTTTCTATCTTTCATCCCTCTCTTGTCTGTCGCGCTTCTCTCGCTCTGCTTTTATCGGGGCTTCTCGTGAACCCCCCTCCCCCAGTTGAGTTGGTGATAATTGTACCACCTTTCATTGGCAGACATGATGAGACCCTCGTTTGATGGCTCGAGATGTTTGACCACGCGTTAAACCCAGTCACGTGGCACGCTGGCACCGGAAATACGACAGACCACGAAGTAGACACCTTTTTTTTTTCGCCTCATGGTCGTTTTCTCGGACAAATTGTCCGGGCGGAAATTTCGTTAAGGCAAGCATTCCTAAGCCTTGACCACTTGGCCTTTTCCTCTACTGTCTTATACGTCTAGTTACCCCCTGCCCACAGTTATATATATATAAAATTACCTCACCTTCGTATAGGGCTAGTGACCGCCCCCTGTCTTATAGGGTTAGTTAAACCCCACTGTCATATAGGACTGGTTATCCCTCCTATCGTTAAAGTCAAGCTACCCTCCTTGTCATGTAGTGGTAATTGTGATCACGAATAAGTAAACACTGTTCACCAATTTCCATCCTCTGATCTCTGACCCCGAGCATTTTTGATAAGGACCTCGGATTAATCAAGCAGAGAATTACTGCCAAAATTGTACTTGACTTGTAGCGGGACTACCCCCCAACATCCAGCCTCTTTGACCCAGATGATCGCCAACACCTTCAGGCGGTTTCGATCGATTTTCTGACAAGCAGTCGCGTCCCTTGCTTCTGGTAATTCGTTACGGAATGGGGGTCTAAAGGGGTCAAACTCACCGAAATGAGGGACGAAGCGTCATCTTCACATGCCGCAGCGGTGGATGATGTCTTCCGAAGGGCAGCTACTCCATTAAGAGTGTGCCGCAATCTGCACGCGAAGCTGAGATGGCGGGTAAATTCTCCCGCGGACACCCCCTCAGCATGAATTTCTGTAGAGATTTATTGTTTGGCCAGAGGCGGCACTCGGGCTGAGATGGCGGGTAAATTCTCCCGCGGACACCCCCTCAGCATGAATTTCTGTAGAGATTTATTGTTTGGCCAGAGGCGGCACTCGGTTACAAGGTCTATCCACAGATGGGTCCATTCTATTATTGAACCTTTGGGAAACAGTGGCAGAAGATGAGTGTAGTCTTCTTTCGTTTATTCTTGTTATGGACTCAGAAGTTTAACGTTGAGCATGCTGCGAGCAACAGAACTAATACATTTGCGTAGACCGTAGATGCCTGTAGATTCCAGTAGATCCCGCGAGGCATGCATTGAAGCTTCCGTGGATCCTAAAATTAAAACAAGATAAGACAATGAAAAACGTTGCAGCCAAAAATAACTGCCTTACATTTTAATTTGTACAAAGGACCTCAATATTAACGTAATAGTTTAAATTGCCCGTCTCACTTCTCTCGAATTCTGTTTTACCATTTGTAATTGATGCCCTTAAGAAAAGTCAGAAAACAGCTGACCATCTTATTATGGGTGTCTGTCAGAAATCAGCTGACTATCTTATTATGAATGTCTGTCAGAAATCAGCTGACTATCTTATTATGAATGTCTGTCAGAAATCAGCTGACCATCTTATTATGAATGTCTGTCATGGGAATGCCAGGAAACTTCCGTTGGAAATATCCGTTGTAGATCGTCATTCCTATAAAAGGCTGTGAATCACATGGATCATCCATCCATCCCATCCATCCCATCCATGTGGTGATACAACCCATGTAGGGCTTTGGCCTGCCTCACCTCTTTCTTCCACTCAAACATAACTGATGCTTTTCTTTTCCATGCTTGTCTTCCCAGCTGTTGTAAATGTATTGTCACAAAGTCTATCTATCTAAGCCATAGGGGCCAAAGGTACAACACCGTCCCTCCTCTGTCATTTGTCCTTCTCTCTAATTGTCCCGCACAGCGCAACCTGCTCTTTTCTCTGTCTGCTCCTAGCGTGGGATCCATGATAAAGACGATGCGATTCCTGGTTGCTGCCTATTCTCCATCCCTATCCATCCTTTGTTAGTCCGTTTATTTTCTGGACAACTTTTCTCTCCCATGTGTTTAATAGGTTGTCTGGCGTTCTATTTTAGGGTCCAAGTTTCACTTGCGTATGTTACAACTGATCTGATTACAGTTTTACAAGCAAATAGTTTTCTTAGTTTTTCTTGTAATGTTTTTACTTTTGAGTAATTTCTCATTACTGAAGTAAGCCCTGTTTCCGGTTTTCTTTTATTTCTGCTAGTGATTCATTTCTTTCTTTTACTAAGGATCCTGGATGTTTTCACATACAACATACTATTTACTAAACAAAATTTGAGTTTGAGTATCTAAATTATCTGGCATTATATCCTAATTATTTTTAAGCATAAAAGTGTGGGGATTGGGGGTGGGGGGAGGGTCTGGAGTGGGAGCGCCCTCAACGATAAATCGGTGAATTCCTTAGAAACATCCTCTACTATTCAAAAAACAATTGTCTTAACTGGCATCATTGTACCTGGGACATTCATTCTGGTTAACGTCCAGTTACAACCTGTTTCATTCACCCATCATTCTGTAAACTGTGTTTAAACTCTAACATTTACATTCAACAATGATTCTGTTCAACGGCCAATACTGTACCAGTTACAATAAACAACCATCTTTGCTGCTCCTTGACACCCAACAACAAAGAGTGACAAACAGTTCGAGCATCGCCTCTCTTTGTTTTTGTCACATGATCAAATTATTCCTGGACTACGCAGGGACGAATAATTGATTCGCTGTCGCAAAAAAAACCCACATCACCCTTATAGCAATCTCATTCAAGCCCTTCTCGTGGTCGCCATCTTTGTGACGTCACGATTCATTTATCCATTAAAGATAGCCTTGAAAAATAAGTGTTGAGGTAATGGAATGCCATCAACAGTCTGAGCTTCACGTGTATGAAATATATAAGGGGTATTTATACGGGCATATTTTTTATCAGCGATTCTCAAACTGGTGTAATTCTCATGGGATGGAGCCGGGAGTATAGAGAACCTGTTAAAGAGGAGTGCAGGGGAAAAGACCAATTATCTCAAAGGACTTAGCTGTTTTATTTCTTGGCTTAAATTGTCATCTCCGCTGGAAAGGAAAACAGGCAATGTTTTATATAACGCAGTGCTTCCCAACTTGTGCCGCTGGGGGAAACTCCTAAACACTGTTATTTTGTAAAACATAGAGTAGGCATAAGGAGCTTTCCAACCCACCCCCTAGAAAGTGATTCTAAAAAAGGCTGCGCGTGTCAAAAAGTTTGGGAACCACCGGTACAACATCTGTACGCCATTGTAAGTGTGCAGGGGCGACACGGGGTGGTAAAAAAAAAAATAATGGTTTATGCCTTTGATAACCTTTGACTCCCCCAAAAACAATCATGAACTTGCCCATAAGGTCATCATCTTTTGTGTATCGTCTATCCGTCTTGTACAGTTTTACTTTGCCCTCTTACCCGCCTACTAACACTGTGTACTTCTGCTTCTACTCTTCAGAGAAAAGGCGGGCTTTTTAAATGGTTTATGGAAAAGGTACAGCTGTGTTGATGTTAGGTCAATGTAGTACATATGTGTGTACATATTTCATGTGGACTATTCGACAAACTGTCTTGCCATAGAAGTGAATATTTGTACATATTTCATAGACAATGCGACAATATGTGTTTCCTAGATGTGTACATAGTTCATGTAGACAGTGCGGTAAACTGTATCGCCACAGAGGAGGGATGTCCGGGGATAAAGCAAAACAACTCACTTTAAAAATTAAAATTGGATATCATCCACTGGATATCTGATGGTAGCTAATCCACCGTGTAAAAAAATTATGAGTCAATAATTAGAGTTTAAAATAAAGATATCACTCTTTCTTCCCTTTACTCCTTAATTCATTGCTTTACTATAAGGAATACAATTATTTTCTATTTAGTTGCGGTAATTCCCGCAGTCGGGTATTAATAGATTTATTGTGTAGCCATTCTTAGTCTCAAAGGGAGGATACAAAAGTAAATACCTTTGTTTTTTTAAAACGGGTGGATTATTTTCAATGAAAGGGGCGCGCTTATCACTCGGACACGCCTCTGGTATTTCTAAAATGTGCTGCTTATTGTTCTTGCGTAACTGGACTTAAATGATCAAATTTGCCAAGTCAAATGTCACAATTATCATCACCGTCGCTGTAGCCATATGTGTCACATTATGTCCACCAACCGACATTGACAATCATGATCTAGACCGACATTGACACTGGAAATCTGGAAAAGGTGTCAAAGACATACAGCAAACAGAGAGCCAATACAACTAGATGAATGTGTTCTATTTAAAGATGGTTTTATTCACAGTGTCACATGACGGCATCCATCTGTGGAAAGCAACCAAGACTTTTATCATAGGACTTATGTTTTGTGTGGTCCATTGCATCATGTCATCGCTTGTTTTGTGTGGTCCATTGCATCATATTATTGCTTGTTTTGTGTGGTCCATTGCATCATATTATTGCTTGTTTTGTGTGGTCCATTGCATCATATCATCGCTTGCTTGGTGTGCATATAGTGTCAACTGCTCGTCAGCTATGCCAATTTTACTTGCTTGAGTGAAAACAAACATGTCTGGCATCATAATCTATGAGCATTGATACGTTAGATAAAGTGCGTATGTAATACTGCCATCTTCCAGGTCTAAATAGGTAGCTTGAAGCTGTTTGAATGTTCATATTGTAACTCCCTCCTTTTCATGCACGCTGGCCCCTGTCTATGGTGTTTGTTCACACTAAATAATGAGCACAGATCATGAAAGATGGTGGTGTAATGATCACTGGTACAAATACAGATGTGACAACTGGCACCTCTAGGGATATTCACCGTACAACAAATCATAGGCGCGTTCACCACCCCACCTCCAGCCCATTTGTCCCTACTCTCCGCCCCACCTGCCTTTCATTACACCCCACCTCCAGCCCATTCGTCCCTACCCTTCCCTACAACCACCTTTACCTACACCCCCTCCACCTCATTTACCACCTACTTTCCTTTCCACCCAACTTGTAAAATAATGTCCCCACAATGAGCCCAATAAAAAGGACGCCCACCCCCCACCCACCGTCGTCTTGTAACACTCAAGAGTGGCCAAGTCTTAATGAGAAGACGGAATAGTGCCACGGATTTGAAGGCTCAGAACATAGAGCTTTTTCTTTCTTTTGAGTTTGTAGAGGGGGAGATTACCCCAGGAAGAGTAGCCACCCCTTAATCGATAACTACGCACTCACGGTGCGCTAAGTTGGTGCAGGGAAACATCTGACGTCCCAGATGGGGGTGGGGGGGGGCTGGCGAGTGTGTATATATATATATATATATATATATATATATATATATATATATATATATATATATGTGTGTGTGTGTGTGTGTGTGTGTGTTTTGGGGGGGGGGGGGTGGTCGTGTGTGTATATATATATATATATATATATATATATATATATATATATATATATATATATATATGTGTGTGTGTGTCTGTGTATGTGTGTTTAGATTAGAAAACAAAGACGTGGATTTGTCTTACACTGGAATAAGATTTTCTAATTTACCGTTCATTTGATTCTTTCTCCAACCGTTGTCTGATGTCTTGAAGACAGTACAAAGTGCAGGCTAGTCTCATCAGACATCAAACATAAGGAATAATAGTGAACATATAATTGTGTAGACACTCGTAAAAATTCAAGATATTGATATTATTTCCAAGTAGACGTTTGCTCGCTATCACCGTTGTTAGCTTTGTGGTATCTGCTCGTGTGTCACGTGCATAGGCTGTCCCTTCATTAAAAGTGTATGCAAGCATCGTCTGCCTAGTGTATGCAAGCATTGTCTGCCTAGTGTATGCAAGCATTGTCTGCCTAGTGTATGCAAGCATTGTCTGCCTAGTGTATGCAAGCATTGTCTGTCTAGTGTATGCAAGCATTGTCTGCTTAGGGTCTGTAACAAAATGTTATTATTCGTGCTTTTTTGTTTTGCTGCTTTATTTCGCAATAACCACCGGTACCCGCAAATTTTCCCCCCCCCCCCCGGAAGGGGGGGCGAGGGGGGGCAGGCGCTTTATTTTCACTGATCTCTATGGGCGACATTCTCGGACCTTCAGAGTTTTCATGGTGGGGGCGGCAAAATTTACTCTAGCTTTTACCCTAGCGTTTACCCTAGCGTTTACCCTAGCTACGCCATTAGTTATAGCGTGGTGTAATTTTGTATGGTCAATTATTTAAAATTGAGAGAATCATTTAGAGCACAATGGAAAGATTTTTAAGTTTTCGGTCAAAGCTTTACAATGTCATTTATATGTTCAATTGATAGACACATTAATGGTCCAATGGAAAGGTATTAATGCCATTGTAACAACACATTAATGACTCTATGGATATACATTAAGGACTCAATGACTTCATGGAAAATTAATTATGACATTGTCTTTACACATTAATGACCTCAGAGGTAAAGATTGTTTACCTTATGGATATACATTAGTTGTCCAATGGGTAGTCCTCAACGACCCATGGATATGTATGGTTGACACTTTAGATGTCACCTAATGACCTCCATGGAGTATATTAATGACCCTATAGATATGCATTAATAACCCTATCGATTCGCCAAAGACTAAACTTGGTTCTGACATTTCACCATGGCTGTGTTCTGTCAACAAGGCCAAACATGTACAATCAACACTGGCAATGGCTGAATGTTTATTTTCAAATTTAGACCACGGTTTGGTGTTTGTCCCCATGCTGCCAAACAAAGCCCCTCCCCCCCCCCCAAGCATCACCATGGTTCACTCTAGAATAGGGAATGTTTTATGTCCAAAAACACTGCTACATCAAACCTGACACAACTAAACATTTCAACATCAAACCTGACACACCAAAACATTTCAACATCAATCCTGACACACCAAAACATTTCGACATCAAACCTGACACACCAAAACATTTCAACATAAAACCTGACACACCAAAACATTTCAACATCAAACCTGACACACAAAAATACTGCAACATCAAACCTGACACACCAAAATACTGCAACATCAAACCTGACACACCAAAAAATTTCAACATCAAACCTGACACACCAAAACATTTCAACATCAACCCTGACACACAAAAAATACTGCAAATCAAGCCTGACACACCAAAATACTGCAACATCAAACCTGACACACCAAAACATTTCAAAATAAAACCTGACACACCAAAAAATGTCAACATCAAACCTGACACACCAAAATACTGCAACATAAAACCTGATAAACCAAAATACTCCAAGATCAAACCTGACACACCAAAACACTGCAACATAAAACCTGACACATCAAAACATTTCAAAATAAAACCTGACACAACAAAACATTTCAACATCAAACCTGACTCACCAAAATACTGCAACATCATACCTGATACACCAAAATACTGCAACATCAAACCTGACACACCAAAACAATGCAACATGAAAGCTGACACACCAAAACATTTCAACATCCAACCTGACACGCCAAAATACTGCAACATCAAAACTGATGCACCATAAAATGGTTTTTGCATTTAAATGTATTTTTGAACACCCATCTAAACTACACTGTATTTATTGACCTAGTGAGACAACAACTATAACTTCAGTTAGTTTTTCTGGTCAGTACCTGTATCGGCACCTCGGTCATCAGAATTTGAGATCACGTGGTCAGTTCCTGAAGTGGCACATCTCAAGGTCATCAGAGTTTGAGATCATGTGGTCAGTAAAGTAAAATTGCCATATATATTTGTTTGGCATTGAAAATGTGATTTCTAAATTGTAATGATAAAATAATAAAGAATACGAGTATTAGAAATGATAATTATATAATTATTATTATAGTAAATTCTTATGATAATAAGGTTCTTCAGAAGAAGTAATTTGTTGTTTTATGATTTACAATCATTTCCGTATTGTGTTGTTTATGTTTGCAGCATGGGGAGAATATTCGGGCAAGCTTTTATGAAACAAAATTACATGAATTATCTCCCTTTACACAGAATTTGCTCAATATGAATTGTATTGCATGTTAAACACGCATTTAACCGTTGATGCATTACATAGTTATAGATAAGTACTTAATTTTATTATCAGTTAAATGAAGCATTAGATATTAAAATGTTAATTCACATCATACATCTACACCATGTTGGCTTTGGTTCTGTTCTGTGGCTCCTAGTTAGGAAAAGACGGATGTTAGTCAATTATCTGTACTTTATTATCTTTTAGGATGTTATATTGAATAAATAATTTCTTCATATATATTTCAAACGATTATTGTCTAAAGTGGTAAGTATTGACTGATGAATAGCTTGGCATTTAACTTGACCAGGTATTTGGGATCAGTGTTAAAATGTCTTTAAAATGCAGTATTTCTTCTTTTATTTTTTTAACAGTAAAAATAGTTTTTCATTTTCCATCAGCAGATTTCAAACATGAAACTAAGTACATAAAATTACAAGCACAAAACTATAAACAACAAACTAAAAACATCAAACTACTAACTACTAACATCAAGCTCCATGCATTGAATAAAAATTAGGCACTTTATTTTAAAATCTATAAGAAAACTTGAAGCTCCTTTAATTTTATGTCCATCCATTATCCAGAAAACCATTTCCATGGACGTTTACTTGCAGATATTTAAATAAAAAGTAGATTTCTAATAGTTTCTGTAGAAACTTATGATATTGATAGAGCGACCTGAGACGATAGCCACAAGTGTGGGGGTCTGGTCAAGGGAGGCAATGAAGTACGTCCTGGCGGGTAACTTCATCACCAGTGCCCACTTGGCTCCCGCACGGCCAAGGAGTTCCCAAAGGGTTGTACTTCTGGGGATTTAAGGAGGATTACTGGAAGTCATCATTGGGCGTTGATCTTCTGCAGTATGTAACAATGAAAGATTCGTTGATCTTCTGCAGTTTGTAACAATGAAAGATTCGTTGATCTTCTGCAGTATGTAACAATGAAAGATTCGTTGATCTTCTGCAGTTTGTAACAATGAAAGATTCGTTGATCTTCTGCAGTTTGTAACAATGAAAGATTCGTTGATCTTCTGCAGTTTGTAACAATGAAAGATTCGTTGATCTTCTGCTGTTTGTAACAATGAAAGATTCATTGATCTTCTGCAGTTTGTAACAATGAAAGATTCATTGATCTTCTGCAGTTTGTAACAATGAAAGATTCGTTGATCTTCTGCTCAAACATTGTTACTTTCTAAGCAACTAGAAGACGTCAAACATTGAATGAAAGATTCGTTGATCTTCTGCAGTTTGTAACAATGAAAGATTCATTGATCTTCTGCAGTTTGTAACAATGAAAGATTCATTGATCTTCTGCAGTTTGTAACAATGGTAGATTCGTTGATCTTCTGCGGTTTGTAACAATGGTAGATTCGTTGATCTTCTGCAGTTTGTAACAATGAAAGATTCGTTGATCTTCTGCAGTTTGTAACAATGAAAGATTCATTGATCTTCTGCAGTTTGTAACAATGAAAGATTCGTTGATCTTCTGCAGTTTGTAACAATGAAAGATTCGTTGATCTTCTGCAGTTTGTAACAATGAAAGATTCATTGATTTTCTGCAGTTTGTAACAATGAAAGATTCATTGATCTTCTGCAGTTTGTAACAATGAAAGATGGTAGATTCGTTGAACTTCTGGTTAGGGTTGGGGGTGGGGGCAGTCTGCCAAATAAATATGGTAAGCGGGAATATATTTACAAAATAATGTAATGTGTAAGAGATGTAGTTATGAATGTAATGTGTAAGAGATGTAGTTATGAATGTAATGTGTAAGAGATATAGTTATGAATGTAATGCGTAAGAGTTATCAATGTAGTATGTGTTAGTAATTATAATCCTAAATATTACAGGTACTTGTGTACACTCATGTTAAGAATCTGGGACACATCCCCAGGTAACCAAGACGCACTTCGCAGTTTAAAATTTTAAAATTAAAGAAATGATGAAACTCTGTCATAAAATTATCAACGTGGCTTGGCCTCGCAGCAGGCCTGGGTACCCAACAGCAGGCCTGTGTACCCAACAGCAGGCCTGGGTACCCAACAGCAGTTCTGTGTACCCAAATGCAGGCCTGGGTACCCAACTGCAGGCCTGGGTACCCAACAGCAGGCATGGGTACCCAACTGCAGGCCTGGGTACCATACTGCAGGCCTGGGTATCCAACTGCAGGCATGGGTACCCAACTGCAGGCCTGGGTACCCAACTGCAGGCCTGGGTACTAGAGACCGACCGAATTTCGGCTTCGGCTTCGGTTTCGGCGCCGAAAGTGGCCATTTGATCACTTTCGGCCAAGTTTCGGTTTCGGCCGAAACTGAAAAGTTAACTTTCGGCTTTATTTCGGTTTCGGCCGAAAGAGAAAAGTTAACTTTCGGTTTTTCTTCGGTTTCGGCCGAAATTGACTTAGACTTTCGGCCACCGGCCGAAAGTAACTCTAGTTTTTGGTCATTTAATACTCAGCGAAAGCGATATTTAACAACAAATTAAGCGTCATTTAAGAACAAATTAAGCGATCGTTGAGAACAAACTAAACGATATTTAACAACAAACTAAGGGACATTTAAGAGCAAACTAA
>CAXITT010000131.1:1300082-1310176 GCA_964033795.1 Lymnaea stagnalis | reverse complement strand
CTAAACTTTTCCGTCATGTAGCGGGCCGAAAAATATCGTCTTGCGGGTCACAAATGGCTTGCGGGCCGCGAGTTTGAGACCCCTATTTTAGATGTTTATTTATTAATATTCACGATTATCTCATTTTTTATAAAAAGAATGTAAATATTTATACTTTCCCTCATCATTTTCGATGTATGCAGATGTATGCGAGATCGAATTTCAAAATAACTTAATATTACATTTTCGGTTTCGGCTTCGGCTTCGGTTTCGGCCGAAATTCATTTTTAATATTCGGCCTTTTTTCGGTTTCGGCCGAAAGTCATTTTTAAACCTTCGGCCTTTTTTCGGTTTCGGCCGAAAGTCATTTTAAACTTTCGGCCTATTTTCGGCTTTGGCCGAAATCAGAAAATCACTTTCGGTCGGTCTCTACTGGGTACCCAACTGCAGGCCTGGGTACCCAACTGCAGGCCTGGGTACCCAACTGCAGGCCTGGGTACCCAACTGCAGGCCTGGGTACCCAACTGCAGGCCTGGGTACCCAACTGCAGGCCTGGGTACCCAACTGCAGGCATGGGTACCCAACAGCAGGCCTGGGTACCCAACAGCAGGCCTGGGTAGCCCAGAGAACACGCCCCTGAACGTAAGTCTGGTATAGCTAATATTTATAAAAGAATATTTTATACGGTTAAGTTAAATAGGATGTAATTTTGGTTCGTGTTACAGTTCGGTACGCTATAGTACAGTTCGGTACGCTATAGTACAGTTCGGTACGCTATAGTACAGTTCGGTACCCTATAGTACAGTTCGGTACGCTATAGTACAGTGATGCAAATACTGATCGACCGGTAACAGCTGTGATGTAAATACTGATCGGCCGGTCACAGCTGTGATGTAAATACTCATCGACCGGTAACAGCTGTGGTGTAATATTGATCGGCCGGTCACAGCTGTGAAGTAAATATTGATCGACCGGTAACAGCTGTGGTGTAAATACTGATAGACCAAGAACAGCTGTGATGTAAATACTGATCGGCCGGTCACAGCTATGATGTAAATACTGATTGACCGGTAACAGCTGTGATGTAAATACTGATCGACCGGTCACAGCTGTGATGTAAATACTGATCGACCGGTCACAACTGTGATGTAAATACTGATCGACCGGTCACAGCTGTGATGTAAACACTGATCGACCGGTCACAGCTGTGATGTAAATACTGATCGACCGGTCACAGCTGTGATGTAAAACAATTAATTAAACGTTATCAAAATTTGAAGACTATCATTTCAGCTTTTAAGAAAGGCAAGAAAAACAAAACCAGTGCGCATGTGCATGTTCTGCTATGTCGTCATATCCTGCTGATTTTTAACGGTGTAACGAGCACGTTATTTGTAATGGCCATTAGGAAGGCCAAAAACTGGTCGCGTTTTGAGATGAAACATGGCCAGGGAATGACGGCACGATGGCCAGGGAAGGATGGCATGATGATTAAAACGAGATTATAGATGGGCTGGGCGGGGTTGGGGGATTGGGGCGGGGGGGGGGGTAGGTTTGCTAGGGGATCAAATTATTACTCGTCGTTTTTTTTTAAGAACATCTTTAATAAGTTTGAGGCAGACAAGAGGATGTACGACGATAAAATTGGGGGTGGGGGGTGGGGGAGGCATGAGAAGGGAAATGTACATAGCTAAACTTGTAATTGCTTGGGATGAAGCATTTCTTATTTCATGTTTTAGACTGCTTCTAAAAGTCAAGGTGGGTTGACTAAAAAAAACCCACCTGTACAGTGGAATCGATTAAATGTAAACCAATGTAGGCAGTAAGGAAGATTACAATAATATTTAAGATTTTAAAAAAAAATTATAAGTAATAAAACACATATTTATGTTTAACATAATGACGAAGATTGAATTGACCCTTTGCATTTTGATTGACCATGTCTACTGTGAACTTGCACAGCGTTGTTCAGGAAACCGGGTACTATAATTGGGCATTGCTATAACTGGACAATGCTGTAACTGGACTTATCTGTAAGTAGTTATTACTATATTTTAACTAGACATTGGTGTAACTGTACATTGCTGTAACTGGACATTGCTGTAACTAGACATTGCTATAACTGGGCATTGATGTAACATTAAAGATGTATCCCACTAAGGCTTCTCTTGTTTTGATGAAGGGTTTGCTTAATCTCGTAGTGTTTCAGGATCCGATCATCAGGAGCCTTTACCGTGTATAAATATCCAGATTTACATTTGACAACAAATGTCCGAGTTACAACACATGTCCGAGTTACAGCACATGTCCGAGTTACAACACATGTCCGAGTTACAACACATGTCCGAGTTACAACACATGTCCGAGTTACAACACATGTCCGAGTTACAACACATGTCCGAGTTACAACACATGTCCGAGCTACAACACATGTCCGAGTTACAACACATGTCCGAGTTACAACACATGTCCGAGTTACAACACATGTCCGAGTTACAGCACATGTCCGAGTTACAACACATGTCCGAGTTACAACACATGTCCGAGTTACAACACATGTCCGAGTTACAACACATGTCCGAGTAACTCACACTGTGTAACAATTCAAAATGTTTAATCACTACTTGAACCAAGACGATCCATTAAGCAAGAAACGTCGAACTAATGAATTGACTGCATACATTGATGTTTTATAGAAGTCACGTTGTCTTCAGTCATGTTTCAAGATACGTCTAAGGTTAAAGCAATAACATTGCATTGTTATCTTATGATTTGTGAGTTTTGACGAGTCGACAAAGGAGCTCGGGACAGTCGAATATTGTAAATAACCGCATACACTTGCTTCTCATAGCCGCATATATATTTGATGTATTCCTAAAAAAAACAACCCAAAAATATGAATAAATACATGAAATTAATACAGGAATAAAAGCATTCAACCCATATTATGAATAAACACATCCTTTCTTCTGGCATCCGTCCGTCACAGGACAAAATCACAAGGCCTGCTTTAGGATGATAAGCTAGACAGCAAATCATCTCTCTACACGCATCGGGATGACCCAAGGGGACATTATATGTGGATGATACAGCTTAGCACCAGTAGCGTTGTCGGCATTTTCATTGTGTCATGTGATGACGAATGTGGGACTCCATCTCCGGGATAAAATTCAGAGTTTCCCTTCTCTTAGATGTGTTACCATCCAAGTTTAACTAGATGTGTTACCATCCAAGGTTAACTACATGTGTTACCATCCAAGGTTAACTAGATGTGTTACCATCCAAGTTTAACTAGATGTGTTACCATCCAAGGTTAACTAGATGTGTTACCATCCAAGTTTAGCTAGATGTGTCACCATCCAAGGTTAACTAGATGTGTTATCATCCAAGGTTAACTAGATGTGTTACCATCCAAGGTTAACTAGATGTGTTACCATCCAAGGGTAACTAGATGTGTTACCATCCAAGGTTAACTAGATGTGTTACCATCCAAGGTTAACTAGCGAGTCCCATCCACCCGGGGTGAATTGAGGGTTTTGCTTGTCTTAGATTTTGCTGGGGAGAGAACTCCAATCCACAAGCTTTACATTGACGCAACACAGCCACCCAATACCTATTTTTACTGTGGGATATTTCAATACAAATGGCATGTGACTAACCTCACATAAATTGACATATGACTAACCACACATACAACTGGCATATGACTAACCACACATACAACTGGCATGTGACTTTTTTACAAATACAATTGGCATGTGACTAATCACAGATACAATAGATCTATGATACGAATATCATTGTGATTAAACAAACACAACCAATATGGACATAAACACATTCATCTTTTTTAATGTACAAATTTTTATTACAAAATATAACGGTGAAATGTGAATGATATGTGAATGCATATTTGTTACAAGAGCTTGTTGCAACAACTGGTGGCGCCTCCTGGTGGGAATCGTATTAAAAATAGCATCCTCAAGCATGTATGAGTCTCAATGTTTCAATAAAAGTTACGGTCGATACACGTAGAACTACCTCGCTAGCACGTAGAACTACCTCGCTAGCACGTAGAACTACCTCGCTAGCACGTAGAACTACCTCGCTAGGTGCATCTTGATGGAGCGATCGTGCATCTTGATGGAGCGATCGACGTAGAACTACCTCGCTAGCACGTAGAACTACCTCGCTAGCACGTAGAACTACCTCGCTAGCACGTAGAACTACCTCGCTAGCTGTTCGTACGCCATTGATTTATTTTATAAATACTTTTTTTATGCATTCCTCATGTCAACCGGTCACAAAAAAGTTCACAATAATTTCCTTCAGGATGACGGAATTATCGACTTTGAAATCAATAGGGTTTAAGTGTAGCGTAAGCAGCGTAGTGTAAAACTCTCGACTTTGTAGAAGTTGGGGAGGGTGAAAGTCTTGTTGAGATAAGAGGCATGTTGAGGTATGGAAAGGCTACAGCCTGTAGGGAGATGAAACAGGCGTGTAGTACTTGTAAGGATGTGGTGACATTTAAGTCTTGTAACACCATGATGACATACTCATGACCAGAAGTGACATCAACATGTCACTCACAATGCGCGAGTAGCCACGGGTTGTCCACTAACCTGTACCGGTCCACCAGCCCCCTCCGACCTGCCCCAAAACCACACAATCCCCCGCCCCCCCTCCCGAAAAACTCCACAGTCCCGCAGTCCGGACTAGTTGACAAAATTAGGAAAATCGAAAAAATCAAAATGATAAATAACTCTTCTCAATAAGCTTCAGTTGATGTGTATCATCAAACATGTGTTGATGATCTGACCTCAATAACTCTTCTCAATAAGCTTCAGTTGATGTGTATCATCAAACATGTGTTGATGATCTTACCTCAATAACTCTTCTCAATAAGCTTCAGTTCATGTGTATAATCAAACATGTGTTGATGATCTGACCTCAATAACTCTTCTCAATAAGCTTCAGTTCATGTGTATAATCAAACATGTGTTGATGATCTGACCTCAATGTTCTATGTTCATTATGTTTTTTATTGAACGCTATAACGCTTACTGCAGCACTTTGTCTTCAGTGTGTACATCTGCATGTGCTTGAGCTACTTCATCGGGTGTTTACCTTTATACACCGGAAATCATGTGACATCACTGTGTGTGTGTTTTCGTGTGCATACTGACGTGACTCTGACGTCAATATGTTGTGGATATACCCAAGAATTCTCTCTACAAGCCCCCCCCCCCTTAATCTGCTATGTATTTGTATGTACCTGCTAATGAATATGTACACTTTTACACAATCCTATACTATAAATGTCTACGGTCTATTGACGTTTGCATGTAAAATTTAATCTTGATGTTTGATGTTTGATGTTTGATGTTTGATTGCATGTTCAATTTTTGAAAGACATTTTAATCAAACATATGTGTATCAAATAACATTATGCGTGAAACTATTTATACACCATGTCATTGCCCGGTGTCTAGTATATGGTAATTTATTTATAAATACCAATGGTCACGTGACCACCACTTAACAGTTATAAATGTGTTCACCAATGTCAATTTTTTAATGCTAACAACTCATTAGATCCCAGAAGATCTCTAATGAATACTTATGTTGATCAGATGACACATATGACACAGATGACACATATGACACAGATGACACAGGGGATACATCCAATGCTATATTATTTACCTACCAACAACCATGAAACTCAAACGTCCAAATAAATGTATACAGTTCAACGATATATTTTATTATGTTAAAAAACATTATGGAAATGTCTGACGTAATGAGACGTAATTTGTCTTCATAAAACAATACGTATTCTTATTAAATTATGATTCGACAGAGGACAAAGTCCAACGTTTCAGCTGATGCTTTCGTCAGTAGAACAGAAAAAAATTCAAATAATTATCAATTAAATGTACATATTTATTATTATGAATATCTATATCTATATCTATATCCTACCTAGAGCTAAAAATGACATAAAAAATAAGAATGTGAACAAGTCCCTAACGATCACAAAGATCATAAAAACCAAATTATTTTGGTCTAATTTTTGGTCTACTTAAAAGCTTTATCGCTGACCAAAAATTGTATAAATATTTATGTAAGTGAATGAACTCCTCAAACTGTTGCAAACACACTTCTATTAAATTCCTGAAATGACTTAATACATCCCCTTTTTAAAATATATATATAAATGTTAGGCAAAATTAACAAACGAAAAAAAATTGTCTTGATCAGTCATCAAGGAGTAGTGTATAGTTTCAATGCCGTTCAGTGTATCACCTCTGACCCCTTGAAATCAGACATGTTCATTAAGGTAGTATCGCTGCCCAATCAGGTCAACACTCTTTTATAAGTATGTTTTATTTTCCATTAGACCCCTCTTCTCCACCCCCTATCCCAACCCCCTCCCCCCACAAAAAAACGCATATAATTAAAAGACCTTTGAAAGAAATCTAATTCGTATATTTCATGTTCATTTTCTCTTTTAAATAACTGGTAAATATGTTGACCTACTTATATTAACTCTGTCTCTTTAAAAGTATTCTAAAAATGGAAGCCCCTGCCCTCCCTCCCCCACCCTCATACGTAATGAACGTACACAACAGACCGCTACTGACACTCCACTCAACCCCCCCCTCCCGCCTGTTACAGTTACCAACCCTCTACCACCTATTCTACTTCACCATCTCCAGGTTTGAGAAGCCAGAGAAGAAGATGCTTGCCGAACACGTCCAGCCGAGCCCAGGCTCACAGACGTCCTTGAACCAGCAGCTTGCCATGAGGGATGCTGGGGGATACCAGGCCATGGGAATCACAAGGGTAAGTAGCCCCACTGACCACTTGACCATCTCTTGCTATATTTAAACGTATCACACATCTATCAGTCCCATAATAAATCATCACGCTCCCCGTCCACCTCTGTGGTCACTACTCTTTCAACAACACTTGGTCCCTAAGGAAAGAAATTATTAGGGCCTCTAAGCTGAAACAAAAGGATGAGTCCTTCATCTGTCCCACATTTTTGGTATTTAAGTAGCCCGAAATATTTGGGCGCTAACTGTCTCTAATATTTAGACCCTAAGCTACCAACACATTTGGTCCAAAAGCTTTCACCCATTATCTTGTCCATAAGTAGCCCGAAATATTGTGTCCCTAAGCTGTCCCGAATGATTTGTCCCTAAAATAAACGAAGCATATGTTCCTTCAGCAATCCTAAATAAATGGCCCAAAGCTATCAAAAATATTGTTTCCCTAAGCTATCCCAAATATGTTCTACTTAAAACATATTAAATTACCTAATATAAAACATATTCACATTTCCTCAGATAAAACATATTCACATTACCTCAGATAAAACATATTCACATTACCTCAGATAAAACATATTCACTTTGCCTCAGATAAAACATATTCACATTACCTCAGATAAAACATATTCACATTACCTCAGATAAATCATATTCACATTACCTCAGATAAAACATATTCACATTACCTCAGATAAAACATATCCATATTACCTCAGATAAAACATATCCATATTACCTCAGATAAAACATATCCATATTACCTCAGATAAAACATATCCATATTACCTCAGATAAAACATATCCATATTACCTCAGATAAAACATATCCATATTACCTCAGATAAAACATATTCACATTGCCTCAGATAAAACATATTCACATTACCTCAGATAAAACATATTCACATTACCTCAGATAAATCATATTCACATTACCTCAGATAAAACATATTCACATTACCTCAGATAAAACATATCCATATTACCTCAGATAAAACATATCCATATTACCTCAGATAAAACATATCCATATTACCTCAGATAAAACATATCCATATTACCTCAGATAAAACATATCCATATTACCTCATATAAAACATATCCATATTACCTCAGATAAAACATATCCATACTACCTCAGATAAAACATATCCATACTACATCAGATAAAACATATCCATACTACATCAGATAAAACATGGTTTCATGTTCTAAACAAATTAGTCATCTCATCATATTGTATTATTTTATTTTTGAGGCCTGTGTTTATTAAAAAGAATAAATTTCTCATTTCGTTCTCCGTTGTCAAAATCTTCGTCAGCTCTCTCATTGCAAGAGGAAGAGCAAACTTTGATCAAAACCCTTTACAGGAAGTGCGCATGTGTGAGATCTCGTTAAGCGAATTCTTCTTTCCGAGTGTTTCTTGTTAAATAACTGCAAGGGGAGTTAAGCGTCCAAATTAAGGCTGTGTAGCGGTTGTGTAAAAAAAAAAATTAATTGAAAAAAAATTTAAGACAAAAAAAAAGTGGAGAGGGGTTGGCACGGTGGGTCAGACCTGATGGGGAAGGGGGTCATCGCTGTAATGAAGTAACGTTGTAACTTGCCTACCGAACTGAGGGAAGAGAGCAAGGGTCGATAATAGTTTAAACTACACTGTGTGTCTGTAGTATTACAAATAAGATTTTCTAAAGAACACATGGGGCTTTAAAAACACAGTATCGATACTATCATAAATACACACGCTAAAGATTGACAGAAATATTAATTTGAATATTTCCTTTCAAATGTCAAATAATGTCAAATAATGTCAAATAATGTCATATAATGTCATATAAATCCCTGTATAATAGCATTATTTATGCATTATGCATGTGTCTGTTATGTCTTGATAATCTTTTTAATGTTCCTTGGACAGCCCTGCTGTTAATCCTTGTATTGTTCCTTGGACAGCCCTGCTGTTAATCCTTGTATTGTTCCTTGGACAGCCCTGCAGTTAATCCTTGTATTGTTCCTTGGACAGCCCTGCAGTTAATCCTTGCATTGTTCCTTGGACAGCCCTGCCGTTAATCCTTGTATTGTTCCTTGGACAGCCCTGCAGTTAATCCTTGTATTGTTCCTTGGACAGCCCTGCTGTTAATCCTTGTATTGTTCCTCTTGTTCTTCTCGATAATCCTACTTTTATCTCTATGAAAGTCCTCATGAAAGTGCTTATTACAATGTATTAATATTCCTATTGACAGTCCTTTTGACAGGCCTTTTGACAGTCCTATTGACAGTACAAATGCAGTTAAATTGAAATTTATATCATCTTTATAGTCCACGGACAATCTTTTGATATTCATATTGACAATCGAATCTTAAAGACCTTATGAATACCCTTATTTTAAAAGCCAGCTTAATGTCCGCTTAGTTCCTCTTCCTGCTACCCCAAAATATTGGTACCGTCTCTGAAACACTGGACATCACATCCGGCTTTACGACTGGGACAAACCTATTTACACTTGCTATCAATAACCAATGAGATGACGTTCAGCTACTGTATGCAAATATTTCCAAGAGAATTGTGGTCTTCGCCATCTTTTGAATAACTGAGTTGTGGAACAGACTGGAATATTTGCATGAGCCCTCACTGTTTCATGTTACCCCAGGGGAGCCGGGGCGTATTTGGTTGGGTGGGGCA
Source organism: Lymnaea stagnalis (assembly GCA_964033795.1). Lineage (NCBI taxonomy): Eukaryota > Metazoa > Mollusca > Gastropoda > Lymnaeidae > Lymnaea > Lymnaea stagnalis. The sequence goes on along the minus strand of CAXITT010000131.1, from coordinate 1,300,678 downwards.
GGGCAGGGTCAATGCGATAGTCCGAAAGTGGTCAAAATATTGATTCTTTCACGACATGGTGATGTCATCAGTTTATTTCTGAAATCAGCGATATCAGTGATATTATATGGTATCATGATGTGTGATACTGCCTGGTATCATGATATGTGATAATGGCTGGTATCATGATGTATGATATTGGCAGGTACAATGATGTGTGATACTGGCAGCTATCATAATTTGTTATACTGGCTGGTATCATGATGTATGAACTAGCTGGCATCATGATGTATGAACTAGCAGTTATCATTATGTGTGATACTTCCTGGTATCATGATGTCTGATATTCCTAGTACCATGATAAATGATAATACTATTTAATGGATTTTTCCTTCTCTGTGTATTAATTTATATTAAGAATAGTTTCAAATTGTTGATTGCAAAGAAATATGGTGAGGTGTGGTTACTTCTTGCATTATTTTCTCCCTTTCTCTCTCTCTCTCTCTTTCTCTCTCTCTCTCTCTTTCTCTCTCTCTCTCTCTCTTTCTCTCTCTCTCTCTCTCTCTCTCTCTCTTTCTCATCTCTGTAGCGCACACGTCTCTACTCCACTCACCACC
>CAXITT010000131.1:1274858-1299871 GCA_964033795.1 Lymnaea stagnalis | reverse complement strand
CTCTCTCTCTCTCTCTCTCTCTCTCTCTCTCTCTCTCTCTCTCTCTCTCTCTCTCTCTCTCTCTCTCTCTCTCTCTCTCTCTCTCTCTCTCTCTCTCTCTCTCTCTCTTTCTCTCTCTCTCTGTCTCACGCTCTCTGTTTTTAACATATGATCTCATCTCTTCCTCCCTCTCTGACTCTCGTCTTTACTCCCCTTTATTCCTCACTTCTCTTTTTCTCTTTTTCTATTATATTTCTTCTCTCTTTTTCTTTCTCCCTCCATCTCTCTCACTCTCTTTCTCTCTCTTTTTCTCTCTATCCCTCCAACTATCTCTCTCTCTTTCTTTCTCTATCCCTCTAACTCTCTCTTTCTCTCCCATGTTTGCTCGTGTTTCAGTAGTCCCCCCCCCCCAATTACATCTATTTGACCATACTCTCAATACCACACAACATTATAGAAACTTATCTTGTCATTTAGACAAGTATGAATCAGAAACACGAACTCTATCAAATGTTGACTTGCCTTCCCTCCAAGCCAATAGATGTTGACTTACCTTCCCTCCAAGCCAATGGATTTTAACTTGCCTTCCCTCCAAGCCAATAGATGTTGACTTACCTTCCCTCCAAGCCAATAGATGTTGACTTACCTTCCCTCCAAGCCAATGGATGTTGACTTACCTTCCCTCCAAGCCAATAGATGTTGACTTACCTTCCCTCCAAGCCAATGGATGTTGACTTGCCTTCCCTCCAAGCCAATAGATGTTGACTTGCCTTCCCTCCAAGCCAATAGATGTTGACTTGCCTTCCCTCCAAGCCAATAGATGTTGACTTGCCTTCCCTCCAAGCCATAGATGTTGACTTGCCTTCCCTCCAAGCCAATGGATGTTGACTTACCTTCCCTCCAAGCCAATAGATGTTGACTTGCCTTCCCTCCAAGCCAATAGATGTTGACTTACCTTCCCTCCAAGCCAATGGATGTTGACTTGCCTTCCCTCCAAGCCAATGGATGTTGACTTGCCTTCCCTCCAAGCCAATAGATGTTGACTTGCCTTCCCTCCAAGCCAATGGATGTTGACTTGCCTTCCCTCCAAGCCAATGGATGTTGACTTGCCTTCCCTCCAAGCCAATGGATGTTGACTTACCTTCCCTCCAAGCCAATGGATGTTGACTTGCCTTCCCTCCAAGCCAATGGATGTTGACTTGCCTTCCCTCCAAGCCAATGGATGTTGACTTGCCTTCCCTCCAAGCCAATGGATGTTGACTTACCTTCCCTCCAAGCCAATGGATGTTGACTTACCTTCCCTCCAAGCCAATGGATGTTGACTTGCCTTCCCTCCAAGCCAATAGATGTTGACTTACCTTCCCTCCAAGCCAATGGATGTTGACTTGCCTTCCCTCCAAGCCAATGGATGTTGACTTACCTTCCCTCCAAGCCAATGGATGTTGACTTACCTTCCCTCCAAGCCAATAGATGTTGACTTGCCTTCCCTCCAAGCCAATAGATGTTGACTTGCCTTCCCTCCAAGCCAATAGATGTTGACTTACCTTCCCTCCAAGCCAATGGATGTTGACTTGCCTTCCCTCCAATTCAATGGATGTTGACTTGCCTTCCCTCCAAGCCAATGGATAGACTGGTATTGTATTCCCCCCGAAAAGTTGAAAGTCTAGTATCTAACCATTCCCCAAGTGACCTATTAGCATCGGCAAAGGCCACCGGACGGAAGAGTTCTCGATCAGAGGGGCAAAGGGGTGCATTATCCTCCAGGAAAGTGCGCCAAACGTACGTCCACGTATTTGACGATGTTATATTGTAATATTGGATATTGTTTATAAGTTGTTATTTAAACGGTTGATACAAAAATCTATGAAGAGCGTGTGTGGGGGGTGTGTAAAGGTGCGATACAGAGGTCAATTTTAGAGCCTCTATTTCTGATCGACTGCCAACTTCCACGGGACAGTAATGTGTATACTGCGACACACTTTATTTAGAGTCTGAGCTGACAGGAGCACATCAAAACGGTCAACAAATTCAGATCATAATTTTTCAGGACATGAAATCACAATCCCTCGACAAAAATATGTTTAAAAAATAAATAAGTTATAATAATAATACAGAAACAAAACGAACGTAAGAATGTAGATCAGAGATGACATTGGGGGTAGGGGGGGGAACGGGAAAGGGGGGGGCGTCCACCGCGTGCAAGTTATTTTCAGAGATGACGAGAAAACCTTTACATACATGATATCCCATTGCTATGTGGTGTCTCGTAGTTGTTAGATCAAGACTTGACGGGACAATGTCCCATTGCTATCTGGTGTCTCGTAGTTGTGAGATGAAGACTTGATTGGGACAATGTCCCATTGCTATCTGGTGTCTCGTATTTTTCAGATGAAGACTTGACTGGGACAATGCATTCTTGATTACATCAAAGTTTGAAAAGTTGATATTAACAGTTAACATAGCGCTGAACGAGGAAACCTGTCAGACGGAAAAGAAACTACACCTACATCAGTTGCAGAGACAGTGAATGGTGTTCAGTGGCGTAGCAAGGGTGTTTGGCGCCAGGGGACAAGATCCATTTTAAAGCGCCCCCCCCCCTTTTTTTTTTCAACTCGCAAACCCATTATTTTCATCAATAAAATAATATCAAAGCACATTTTGGCTGCCCCTAACTAGCTGGCACACGGGGACATCTGTCTCCCGCCTGCCCCCACCATGCTACGCCTCTGATGGTGTTTGATCTGTGAGATCCTGGGTGATATTTGACCTGTGAGACCCTGGGTGATATTTGACCTGTGAGACTCTGGGTGATATTTGACCTGTGGGACCCTTGGTGATATTTGACCTATGAGACCCTGGGTGATATTTGACCTGTGAGACTCTGGGTGATATTTGACCTGTGGGACCCTGGGTGATATTTGACCTATGAGACCCTGGGTGATATTTGACCTGTGAGACCCTGGGTGATATTTGACCTGTGAGACCCTGGGTGATATTTGACCTGTGGGACCCTGGGTGATATTTGACCTGTAAGACCCTGGGTGATATTTGACCTGTGAGACCCTGGGTGATATTTGACCTGTGAGACCCTGGGTGATATTTGACCTGTGAGATCCTGGGTGATATTTGACCTGAGACCCTGGTTGATACTTGACCTGTCCGCTGGTTATTGCCTGAAAGTTACACCATGCAAGAATTTGAAATGACGCTAATGATTAGTTGAACTAATGAAACCTGTTTTATAACACCTGTATTTAAAGGGCAACCTTTGGCCGCAAATATCCTGATTTTATGGCACCTGTATCTAAGGACGTCCTTTGGCCCGCAAATATCCTGATTTTATGGCACCTGTATCTAAGGACGTCCTTTGGCCCGCAAATATCCTGATTTTATGGCACCTGTATCTAAGGAAGTCCATTGGCCGGCAAATATCGTGTTTTATAACACATGTAATTCGTTAGTCCACCATCTATCCATGTTGTTTCAGAAGATATTGCTGTCCACTAGTCTGCAACTACGACTCAAGTATGTCATTCTTCTATGGAACTTTTTTTGCCTGTGTTTGTGATTATTGTTGGTATTATAAAATTATTATCAATTACACAGTAGCTCTAATTCCTTACCTTGTAGCAACAAGACTTTACTTTGCAGCTATATTTACTTAGAGTATAGCATTACTTCCTTACATTTTAGCCATTTTTCCTTATACCGTAGCAACTAGTCTTTAAATTTTATGTTTTTGCTTGTAGAAATACTTCCTTACATTTTAGCAATATAAATTGAAAAAAATCCGTCCTTATAGTGTAGCTATAATTCCTTATATTGTAGAAATACCTTCTTACATTTTAACAATTACATGGACAAGTGCGTGATCAAACTTTCAAACGTTTGATCTCAGATGAGATCGATCTTATAGGACACCCGCAAAATTCACTTACTGTAATTGGATGATGGCGTTTGGAAAGGCCGTAGTTTAACTAACCATTCAATCATACCAGCCGGTAAAAAGTTTGAAATGTGAACCAATTAAAACAACCTGTTTGTTGGCATAGTTGTTATTTAAAGCTTTCATTTGTTTATTTGATTTGTTTTTATTTTTTTTTTTGAAGGGGTGGGCCAGGCAGGGGGTAACTTGATGACGGTTATCAGATTGATTGGTCGTCACTTTGATGTCAAACAAAATGAACACAAACTGATGTTCTTTCATAATATTGATGTTTTTGTTCCTTCCATATTGATCAAGCTTGTGTTTATTCAAACAAATCAAGACCGCTAATCATCGAATTCCATTTTAATCACCGAGTATGAAAAAAGTCACACAAAGATTTGTCATAGTTTGTGGAATTAATCATTGCTCGCTATTTCAGGTCTTGGCATTCACAGATTATTACTGCCCTCTCCCTCTGCCTGCTTAAGTATTTTTTAGTTGTTAGCTGTTAGTTGTCATTTGTTAGTTGTTGTTTGCGTTTGTTGTCACTAAGATGGTGTTTAACTGTAAACAAGTTGTGTACAGGTAGAGATTGGTAGTCGCGTAGCTCTATAATTATATGCACGACAGGATGGAGGTTTGTTACAATCATCAAGACATGTTCATTTAAATATTGATCAATTTTTATATTTCTTTAATTTCAAGTTTATCAATGTTTTTGTTTTTTAACATTTGTGCATTATGTCATTATTTACCAAAACAAAACAAAATAACTTAAGAAGTATCGACCTCACATCCTTGTATGTAGCAGTAATTTAGTTATGAATGTGATCTGCTGGTAGCCTGGCGGTGAGAGCTGGCTGTGACGTACTTTAACCCTTGGAGAACCGTACTCTCTTTGATTGTGTCGCATTCACTTGGTACTGCTTATTTCCATTGTGTACGTAAGAACGGCTTCTGTTCTGTGGTTGGTCCGGTCACGGCTAAACAAGTCATTGTGGATAATTGTGTTCTTTTACCGTCCGGATAATTGTTGATCTTACAGATGGGATCGTGGATCAAATTATTGATTAATAACTCGGATAATTTTTTTATTTGACTGCGATGTGGTACGGATAGCAAAATCTTGTGATAATTTTGATGCCAGGTTCAAAATAGTTTTATTACAGAGATTGTGGTAACATTTACAGGGATTGCGGTAATATTTACACGGATTGTGGTAATATTTACACGGATTGTGGTAATATTTACACGGATTGTGGTAATATTTACACGGATTGTGGTAATATTTACACGGATTGTGGTAATATTTACACGGATTGTGGTAACATTTAACGGGGATTGTGGTAATATTTACACGGATTGTGGTAACATTTAACGGGGATTGTGGTAATATTTACACGGATTGTGGTAATATTTACACGGATTGTGGTAACATTTAACGGGGATTGTGGTAATATTTACACGGATTGTGGTAATATTTACACGGATTGTGGTAACATTTACAGGGATTGCGGTAATATTTACACGGATTGTGGTAACATTTACAGGGATTGCGGTAATATTTACACGGATTGTGGTAATATTTAACGGGGAAATATTTAATTATTGTTATAGATATTTAATAAATGCTTAGCACTTAGAAAGACTTTTAATAGAAAATGTGTTTTTTTTCAAATAGAACACAAACATCAAATGACACATCCTAACTAACAGCACATTACAACCATATTACACATCACAACAAAAGCAAAGCTTTCAACATAAATAAAAAAATCATAACAAACACAACTACAAACTATCACAAAACATCGTAATAAAAAAATACCACAATGAAACAACACAACAAAACATCACAACAAAACATCACCCATATAACATCACAGCAAAACATCACAATATAACATCACAAAAAAATTCACAATGTAACATCAAAACAAAATATCACAACAAAACATCACATCAACACATCACCACGAATACACTATATAACATCACAAAAAACATCACAATGTAACATCAAAACAAAATATCACAACAAAACATGACATCAACACATCACAACGAATACACTATATAACATCACAAAAAAAATCACAACAAAGCAACACAACAAAACATCACAATAAATATCACAAAAAAAATCACAATAAATATCACAACAAAACATCACAACAAAACATCACTATATAACATCACCATATAACATCACAACAAAACATCACTATATAACATCACCATAAAATATCACAACAAAACATCACTATACATAACACAACAAAACAGCACTATACATATCACAAAAAAACAGCACTATACATATCACAACAAAACATCACAACAAAACATCACTATACATATCACAAAAAAACAGCACTATACATATCACAACAAAACATCACAACAAAACATCACTATACATATCACAAAAAAACAGCACTATACATATCACAACAAAACATCACCATAAAATATCACAACAAAACATCACTATACATAACACAACAAAACAGCACTATACATATCACAAAAAAACAGCACTATACATATCACAACAAAACATCACAACAAAACATCACTATACATATCACAAAAAAACAGCACTATACATATCACAACAAAACATCACAACAAAACATCACTATACATATCACAAAAAAACAGCACTATACATATCACAACAAAACATCACCATAAAATATCACAACAAAACATCACTATACATAACACAACAAAACAGCACTATACATATCACAAAAAAACAGCACTATACATATCACAACAAAACATCACAACAAAACATCACTATACATATCACAACAAAACAGCACTATACATATCACAACAAAACATCACAACAAAACATCACTATATAACATCACCATATAACTTCCCAACAAAACATCAAGATATAACATCATCATAAAATATCACAACAAAACATCACTATAAACATCGCAAGAAATCCGATCACCAATAAAACAAATCAGAACTACAATATAATCTTCCCAACACCATAACAGTCACGAGGTGTGTAGAATCGATTATCCGCAGACACAAGGCCCTGCAATTGAAGTACATTTGTGTATCGATTACTTTAATCATGTAGTAAAACTCTGAGCCGAGTCATCGATTCCTGATGTCACATTACTGTTATCTCTCTTTACGGCTCAATTCCAACATCTCTATCTAGGAGAACTATTTGAGAACTCTGGGCCGAGTCATCGATTCCTGATGTCACATTACTGTTATCTCTCTTTACGGCTCAATTTCAACATCTCTATCTAGGAGAACTATTTGAGAATCGGATCTCAAACAGTTATCGTCTGACCATGGTATAACAAAGCTATCGGTTTTGTTTTTATATCCCTATCCCAAAGGATTTACCGTCTTAAACATAAATTGTGAGACTATCTTTTATTGTGATTGTTTGCGTAGTTGATTCACCGTGTTGATAGCCGTGTCTATGGCAATGTTGATAGCCGTGTCTATAGCACTGTTGATAGCCGTGTCTATAGCAATGTTGATAGCCGTGTCTATAGCAATGTTGATAGCCGTGTCTATAGCAATGTTGATAGCCGTGTCTATAGCAATGTTGATAGCCATGTCTATAGCAATGTTGATAGCCGTGTCTATAGCAATGTTGATAGCCGTGTCTATAGTAATATTGATTGCCAAATCTATAGCAATGTTGATAGCCGTGTCTATAGCAATGTTGATAGCCGTTTCTATAGTTATGTTGATGGCCATGTCTATAGCAATGTTGATAGCCGTGTCTATAGCAATGTTGATAACCGTGTCTATAGCAATGTTGATAGCCGTGTCTAAAGCAATGTTGATAGCCGTGTCTATAGCAATGTTGATTTCCGTGTATATAGCAATGTTAATAGCCGTGTCTTTAGCTTTCTTTATTTTATGTGAATTTGAGACTAATCAATAAGTTTGGGTCTAAACTTTGACTGGTAGAAGTTCATAGTGGAAAAGACTGTTTCACACAGATGGGTGCTCCCAAAAAAAGGCACATAATCCGTTTGAACAACCAGGAAATCTAAGGGAGTGTGGAATCCATGATTGTATGTTTTTCTGTTCACCTACCTAAATTTAGCCTTGAGTTTAGAATTGCACCTAAGATCAATCAGCTAAGATCAATCAGCTAAGATAAATCAGCTAAGATCAATCAGCTTTGATCAATTAGCTAAGATCAATCAGCTAAGATCAATCAGCTAAGATCAATCAGCTAAGATCAATCAGCTAAGATCAATCAGCTAAGATCAATCAGCTAAGATCAATCAGCTCCGTTTGAAGCGGACAATGGGAGGGGATGGGGCCATCTTCCACACTGAAGGAGAAAGGGTCAGCTAAAATGTGAAAAGTTGCTCTGTGGGTTTTGAAATCTGAAAACATGAGATCAAATGCTTCCTTTAGCTTTGCAATGTCATCAGTATACTTACTACTGAACGGTGCGCCCGAGTCCAAGAGTACTTTGCATGTTGGGAAATAGCAGAGGTTTCCCTGAGAACCATAACACAAGTTTTGTGCAGAATGCCCTGAAATTATCATAGGCAATACTGATACGCTGCCCCTGGTCTTGTAACTTCCTGTTGAGTACATTCAGCTCCTGTTTAATTTCAACCAGAAAAGCCAAGTCCATGATCCATTTGGGATCACTTAGTACAGGAACAACCCCCACCACCCCACCCCCCAATCCGTCTCAACGAAGGCTTTAAATGCTAAAACGTGTTCAATCAGTATCCAGGAGCGGGCCATATCTATGAATTATTGATGTGAAGGAAGAAGCTATTGTAGGGAGAAATAATTTTGATTTTTTTTATCGTAGAACAAACCTTTTTGACTAAACCACATTTGAAAGTTACCAAGCATACAGGCTTGGAATTGTCCTCACTCGTACACACCATAAGGATTCTTTGATATTGTTTCAGATTGCTACGATTTACACAATTATGGTTGTGCATTACCCACCTACTGATTTTTTAAACTTTCCACAAAATCACACTCTAGCCAAGTTTGTATCATAAAATGCTATAAAATAAAAAAAAAAACACTTTTAGTCCGATTTTAAACGAATTAAACCATTTTAATCAACGTCCAAATCTATACAAACATAATAAATATGAGAATTAGACTAATCGGTGAGATTCGACTGAACCTGTCGCAGTGTCAGATTATAGATATGAGAATGGGGAAAACGTGCTGGGCGCATTAATACTAAAGTTTGTTCTCATGTTGGGCCGCAAAATATCGTGTCGCGGGCAGCGAGTTTGAGACCCCTGACGTCATCCGTGTATATATCATTTGTTTTAAAGCTTTTATTTAAAATTTATTATCTATACCTTGTGTTATTTCTGGTAAATGTAGTGTTTGTGTGTGTAACTTGTGCCTGTGATGACGTCTCAGACATAACCAGGCCAGTTTAATTAGAGCGTTTCTTACTTTTTATAAAATTTGCTTGAAAGATCCTCGATTTCTTATCACAAACACCGGGTGTGTAAAGTACGCCAGAACTTACAGAAACATTGATCCTGTAAAAGGTGCGGAGGAACCTGTTTAAAAATACCGACAAAGATTTTTTTTTTGAAAACGTCGTCTAGCATTCCTCATGAACCTATTGCGCACGGGCAATAAAATAAATGGTTACCTTTTGTGCAACTTTCAATTAACTTTATAAATCGAGATATCTATAATAATATTTCCATAGTTGTTTTTTGTCCGCCCCGCTATCATGGCGCACCGTGCTGCGGTCTCATTCGCTACTTCCCCCATCCAGTACAATTAAGCACTGGTGGATATCTCGAGCGCCATCTGGAATTATTATTATAGATTATTCATCTCTTACCGTAGTTTATACATGCACAAAGAGATTACGTTTCCCCCAGTTATTTTCTGTGTATTTGAATGGGTCATTACTTTAAAAATTCATGATATCTCTGGTTCACTGAATGAAACAGATCTAAAAATTAGCAAACACCTTTTGTCTGAAGTGAGCTTTCAATCTTTCAAAATAAAGAGAAATATCAATTTTTTTTAAAAAAATTATAAATACTAAAAAATTTTGTAGTAATTTTTAAAATCCGTTCCGGACACTATTAATTGCCATGACTTCTGTTAACAAATATAGCGATGAAAACAACACTGAAGCGGTGTGTAGAGAATAAGTCTGATTTGCTCTCTGAAATCTCATATTTCAAAGTCAACTTTACATAGTTTTGGACCCTAGACCTCAGTTGCTTGTCCATAATTTTGAGTGGAACAAATAATGCCCCAACAAATAATATAAATCAATAAATCGGGCCGCTTTCCCCTCTCTTGTGTGATTTCAAACTGGTCAGTCACACTGAAAAGTTTTAATATCCTATAGGGTGCTTGGTGGCGGAGTGGTCTAAACTGACTCACTACAAAATATTGTGTTCAATCTCCGCCAAAGCAAAATCCCAAGCACCCCGGGTGGATGGGACTCGTTAGCCTTGGAAGGCAACTCATCTAAGACCAGCACCACGGTTGGATGGGACTCGTTACCCTTGGACGGCAACTCATCTAAGACCAGCACCACGGTTGGATGGGACTCGTTAGCCTTGGAAGGCAAATCATCTAAGACCAGCACCACGGTCGGATGGGACACCTTAGCCTTGGACGGCAACTCATCTAAGACCAGCACCACGGTTGGATGGGACTCGTTAGCCTTGGACGGCAACTCATCTAAGACCAGCACCACGGTTGGATGGGACTCCTTAGCCTTGGACGGCAACTCATCTAAGACCAGCACCCTGGTCGTATGGGACTCTTTAGCCTTGGAAGGCAACTCATCTAAGACCAGCACCCCGGTTGGATGGGACTCGTTAGCCTTGGAAGGCAGGCAACTCATCTAAGAAAAGGCTACCTCTGAATTAAAACCAGGAGCCAAAATGATCAATACATTGATCGTGGGTCCTCAAATATTTTTTGAAAAACTCATACAGCTCTACAGATAACATCTGGTTGGACTATACTTTCAAAATTATATATAGAACAGAAAAAAAAGTATTCTTTAGTAAACTTAAAAACACGTTTTTTTTTTGTTTTTTTAAATGAGTTCCCTTGGCACTGACTCGCCTTGGTCTTCTATATCGTTCCGACTCGTGAGGCAAATTATACATTTGTTTTATATTAAAGCGTTTGTCTCTGTAGTGTCTTGAACAGTTCATAACATGTGACATCATCTCTATGTACATCATCTGCCACTGATTTAGATTCTTAAAAAATACCGTAAGTGAATTTGGTGATTAATATTTTCTTTTGTTTCATGGAACAGCTGTGTAATACATATATGGTGTAAAAGGGGATAGGGCACTAGAATAGTCATATAGTTCCGGGGCTGTGACGAACCGATGATGAGGGGGGGGGGGTGGTGGTGGTGGGTCGTTGGGGGGTGTGAATCTTCAACGCATGTTTTGTCAAGTAACTTTAGTCGTTGGGAAGTTCTCGCACTGAGGTCGCCTTTGATTAGTATAACAATAATTTGCTACGATAAAGGATACCAAAATAATTCAATCGCCAACATAGCATACATACATGCTACACTACAAGCGACAATATATGCTACACAATAAACAGTACAAAGAAAACTGTACACTATATCTTAAACTACATGTTTCAAGAACTGCTAAAATTATGTTTTGTAAAATTATCATACATGCTACATGCATTAAAAGCTACAAAAAATTAGATTCAAACCAACATATATTTTTGACATCACGATTCTACCACACGTTTGCTGCAACATAGGCCAGGAGCTATGGCGTAGAGGCGTACTTACTCTGATTGCCATGTATCGATCAATAACTGCCACACACAACTGATCAAACACGTGTCTAATCAGCGTTGGGGTGGGGTGGGGGTGGGGGTGGGAGGGTTGGGTGTCAAAATCAAGAGTTGGGGGGGCAAATTGTGCGCGGTGTACAATTAACCTTAAGCTTTTAGAGGGCGTTCGAGGCTGCGTTTTGGAGGTAAAGGGCGTTCAAGGTTGAGGGCATTGGAGGGTGAGGGCATTGGAGGTTGAGGGCATTGGAGGTTGAGGGCATTGGAGGTTGAGGGCATTGGAGGTTGAGGGCATTGGAGGTTGAGGGCATTGGAGGGTGAGGGCGTTGGAGGGTGAGGGCATGGGAGGCTGAGGGCATGGGAGGGTGAGGGCGTTGGAGGGTGAAGGCATTGGAGGGTGAGGGNGTTCTCAAACCGTGAACGTGGAATAACTTTACAAACAGGAGGCTTACTCCGCAACAACAAGATAATTAAATTGCTTTGTTAGTGTTTGAAATAGTAATTTATTGTATAATGGCGCTCCATGTATGCGTGAACAACTTTTCTGTTAAGACAGCGGTAGCCTATGTGTGTGTGTGTGTGTTAAACATACTGACGTATCAACTATTCACACACAAATGTATCACATTAAGGAATGTTTCACTGAGTTCTAAAAAAAATCTCTTTTTTTTTAAAATTATTATTATTATTATTTTTATGACGTGATCTTTTATGAAAACATTGAGAACCACTGGATTTAAAAGATTATATATTTTTATTTCAAGAACCAAATTAAATGTCGGACTTCAGGTAATATTTTCTGAGGGCTCCAGTGATTAAACACTTCTTTTATGTGGCGCAAATCTTTCCTTTGATGTACTGACTAGGTGTTTTTGTTGGGGGTCGGAGGGGGGGGGGTCGGTGGAGAGCATTGGAGGTTGAGAGCATTGGAGGTTGAGGGCATTGGAGGTTGAGGGCATTGGAGGTTGAGGGCATTGGAGGTTGAGGGCATTGGAGGTTGAGGGCGTTGAAAGTTGATTGCGTTGAAAGTTGAGGGCGTTAAGGGGTTGGTAGCATTGGAGGCTGAGGGCATTTGAGGTTAAGGGCATTGAAGGTTGAGGGCATTGAAGATTGAGGGCGTTAGAGGCTGAAACTGCTTATAGTCTTGATTTGTATTAGATTTGACTTCCTACGAATGTCACCTACCAATTAAGTCAGACTTTGTTGACCAAATCATTGTCTATGTCTATCAGTCTAGGATCCAACGTTATGGTATGGCACAAGCTGGATGTCATCAATAAATGCCACTGTAGACAACAATTAGCAGAGCGATATATATTTAAATATATATTCAATTATAACGGGTTTTTGAGAATATCAAAGGGGACTTTTGGGTAGCAAGGTGTTATTGCAGTTATTTAACCTTTTATCACACACACCATTTAATGTTTGGTGAACAGCACGTTAGTAAATTTCAATACCTTAATAGTTGACTTATTTCAATGTTTGAGAACCACTGGGTTCAAGCTGGGATTTTTAGGTGCCTTTCAGTTTCGGAAAATAATTGTTCTTAACGTCACGTGACGTCACGCGAAATCTCTCCGAACGTCTCCGCTTTCCCGATAATAGTCATCTGTCGTCTGCCGGCCGTCTGCTACCCGACATCCCGACAGACGTCATGCGACTAACCGAATGGATAGTCAAGGTCAGATAATTATGACATTAGCGTCCCATCTCGAATTTCCCGTGCTTCAAAACAACCGTGTGGTATCAGTCAGTAGACCGTCATTGGCATCAGTCAGTAGACCGTCATTGGCATCAGTCAGTAGACCGTCATTGGCATCAGTCAGTTGACCGTCATTGGCATCAGTCAGTAGACCGTCATTGGCATCAGTCAGTAGACCGTCATTGGCATCAGTCAGTAGACCGTCATTGGCATCAGTCAGTAGACCGTCATTGGTATCAGTCAGTGGTATCAGTCAGTAGACCGTCATTGGTATCAGTCAGTGGTATCAGTCAGTAGACCGTCATTGGCATCAGTCAGTAGACCGTCATTGGTATCAGTCAGTGGTATCAGTCAGTAGACCGTCATTGGTATCAGTCAGTGGTATCAGTCAGTAGACCGTCATTGGTATCAGTCAGTGGCATCAGTCAGTAGACCGTCATTGGTATCAGTCAGTGGTATCAGTCAGTAGACCGTCATTGGTATCAGTCAGTGGTATCAGTCAGTAGACCGTCATTGGCATCAGTCAGTGTTATCAGTCAGTAGACCGTCATTGGCATCAGTCAGTGTTATCAGTCAGTAGACCGTCATTGCCATCAGTCAGTGTTATCAGTCAGTAGACCGTCATTGGCATCAGTCAGTGTTATCAGTCAGTAGACCGTCATTGGCATCAGTCAGTAGGCCGTCATTGGTATCAGTCAGTGGATCGTCATTTTGTTGACTTTCTATTTCATTTCGGTATATTGGCGAGTTTTTTTTTTCTTTCTTGAGTTTTTAATAAATGCTTTTAAAGAACTTATTTTCTTCATTTCTAAAAAAAGTTCAAATAATTCATGATTCTAACATCATATTGAATAGGGTGAACATTTGTTGGTGTTGGTGTTGTTTGGTTGGCTAGCGTCTCGCGTGCACCCAAGAATTGTTATGGTTTCACCAAATGCCCCTACGGGAGATTTCCCAATAGTGCGCTCCCTAACACATACACACACACACGCACACACACGCACACGCACACACACACACACACACATACACACTCACACACACACACACTCACACACACACACACACACACACACACGTCATTTATGTGTAGGACATGGCATGTTATCCTTTCATTGACAACGAAGATCCTACCTAAATATGATTTGATGCCCCCCCCTCCCCATGATGTTGGCGTTTCACTTTTGTCTTTGTATGAATGTTCGCCATGTTCAGGCTTCCCCACCCCGGGGCGCCGTTTTCCCTCGGCACCACTCTTTGTTCGCGCAAGCTTAAGCTGTGTCATTTAAATTGATAGCTTTTTCAAACTAAAGTTACACAATGTCAGCCATTGTCTGATTGGTGTGTGCCCTAAAAGGTTGGTCAACACACAAATGATTTCCCTGAGAGTATCGCATTACGTTATTTAAGTGTGTGTGGGGGGGGGGGTTGTTGTCTTTTTATTCCAGTCAGTTACATTATCAGTGTAATCGATACTTTGGAATCGTCGAATGGCGCAACTCTCGTGACGCGGTGAGTAGCGGCGAGATGATGGCGAGAAGTCGACACCCCCTGGGAGGACATTTTTATTCTGCGACAAACCAATACATCATAACGCCATCTTTCAAAGCAGACGTCAATTCCTGTGCAAAAACAGCAACACAGGTCTCAGTAGTATTTGCTGATGTTTTTGTCAAACTCTTTTTTAACGCAATGTCCTTCATGGAATGGATTACGTGCAATACAGTTACAGTAAACACTCTTTGATTTGAGAGACGTGTTACTGAGGATCGATCCACTAAAGTAGACAAACAGTGATCCTGGTGTCAGTCAAATAAACAAATGGGAAACACCCTTTCGAGTCCACCGCCAGCCGTCCCCACCACACTGGCCCGTCCCGCCCCCTGGCTCGCTCATATTAATTCAAACACACCCAATCAACCCTCACACACATACCTACCACTTAACTACTCATCCCCCAGCACCCACCAGCACACCTAGTTTTAAAACCCTTCTCCCCTCCTATAAATAATTCCTCAGACTAAAATACGCTCCCCCCCCTCCCACCCCCCCCCCCACTCTATGTAAACATTTAAAATATTGATAGCTTTCCAGCAACGCTAAACATTTTATTCAGCAAGAGTTTTCATTTGTGTAAAAGTGGAAAACGCCAAGCACTGATGACCGTGCACAATGGTGCATGCGATGTTCTGGTGCGCACACGTTGACAAGTTCTGTGAAGAGTGCTCTATCTTTGTAAAGCTTGATTTAATACATTTCCACCTGTGACACCCTAACCATCTCGTTTGACGGCTTCCACCACCCCCCCCCCCCACACACACACGCCGCTCACCTGGAGATGTTCCCTTCTACCCAGCCTCGCCTGCCACCAGCACTCCACGCATCCCTTCATCCTTATGCCATCCCCACATATATCTTCCCGGCATCCCCCACCTCACTATGTCCACGCATTTAACCCTACCATCTTCCATTCGTTCTATCCTAGTGACTTAACCCTAACCACACCACTCTTCTCTACCTTAGCCTCTACACCTTCCACACCAGCTTCCTTACACTATCCCTCCTTTAACCTCTACACTCTCCACTCCAGATTCCTTACACTTTCCCTCCTTTAATCTCTACACCCTCCCCACCAGCTTCCTTACACTTTCCCTCCTTTAATCTCTTCACCTTCCACTCCAGCTTCCTTGCAATTTCCATTCTTTATAGCGATAAGTTATGCATAATCAAAATACATAAGTCTCTCTGTAACAATGTCACTAACGCCACCAGATGGCGCTGATTTCATGAAATAAAATCCCGATAACTGTCGCTGAATGAGTTTCTTAAAAATATCACAAGTGTGTTTGGTGCGTAATATTTTCTTCTTTTTTTTTTACGGAAATAGCTGTGCTAAATCTGTGGTGTCAAAGGTGATGGGACATTAGAATATTAATTAAGTTCTTGTGTGAGGTCATGCGAAGGGAGGGGGTAGCAGTAACTGTGACTTTAATAAAGTGCGTTACTTGAATGCATTTTTTGTCAAGTATCTTTAGTAGATGGAATGTTCCCGCATTACGGTCGCCATTGGTTGGCTAGTTTATAAAAGTTACTCAACGTCGTCTCAACTCTGAAAGAGACTCAAGCCAAGCATGATGAGTTAACATGATATGCGGTCAAGCAGAGTAGTTCAGATGTTCCAAAACTTGAATGTCAGCTGCCTATCTGATCAGAACTGTCCATCAGTGTGTCTCTCAAACTGATTGTCATCGGTGCGCTATTGTCAACATTTTTTAGAAGATTAAAAAAAATATTAACAGATATTCGGCGCCGGATCGCGCCGCGGTTGGGAATAATGCGTCAAGCTTCATCCGCCTTTGAGAACCACTGCTGTAATGCCGAATATATTTACATGTTCACCAGTTGTAAAAAGAAAACAAAAATCTGCCAGTAAATGTACGAGTTATTGTAGTTCGAAAAAGTCTTTCCCATCTCATTTGTTCTGCATTCTAGATAATACAGTTACCGTAGCTACCTCATTTTAAAAAGACTATGGAGCTCACAGTTTCCCTAGCTACCCCATTTCAAATAGACTACGGAGCTCACAGTTTCCCTAGCTACCCCATTTCAAATAGACTACGGAGCTCACAGTTTCCCTAGCTACCCCATTTCAAATAGACTACGGAGCTCACAGTTTCCCTAGCTACCCCATTTCAAATAGACTATGGAGCTCACAGTTTTCCTAGCTACCCCATTTCAAATAGACTACGGAGCTCACAGTTTCCCTAGCTACCCCATTTCAAATAGACTATGGAGCTCACAGTTTCCCTATCTTCCTCATTTACTCTAGATTCTACAATCCCAAATCTCCCTTAGCTACACAAGTTTCTCCTGTTTGTCCTGCTTCCTATAGATAACGGCTTCTTAACCTGTGCTCCACGGACCCCTCGGGTGTCCTTGAATGGTGGCAAGGCATCCAGCGAGCTGACTTTCCATCCAATTTTAAATTTCGCATTTTAAAAAGTTATCTAACGGGCAAAGGGGTCCATGAAGCGTAAACGGTTGAGAACCCATGCCCTAGCCACAGGTCTCTATAGTTACACCAGTTCCTAAAGCCAGCAGACTTCTTGATTGCCGTCTAGAACACAGGGCCTTAATGCCAAACGTCTCAATTTTAAGATCTTGGCCAACGTCCAAGTATTTTGTAGAAGATTTCCTTGCGCTCTTCCAGCATTTCTCTTATTTTCACAGCCAACAAAAGCGGCAGTTCTTTCCTCTTACCATCTACTTCCCGGGGAACTGTTCGTATAATAGGATTGATTAAATACAGTTAATAGATTTGCATTTTGTCTGGGGGGTGCTCACCCCTCTGTCTAGCGTGGTGCGATGCTGCCAGCGTGGCTTGGACTGAGTGAGCAGGGTTGCTTTTTGACGTCTGAATATTTCATTTAACATTTTTCCGCCGTTATTTTAGGGCAAAAATCATTAAGCTTTGTTCCTTTGTGTGAGATAAAGAGAAATGGAAATGTGCAGCGAGACGTGTTAATTTAGCTGTGAGGAGAGATCTTGAATCCAGGAGGAACAGTCTCAACAATAGGCGGACGGACCCCGAATGGCGGGCGGTCCCCTGATGGCCGACGAACGCCTGATGGCCAACGGACCCCTGATGGCCGACGAACGCCTGATGGCCAACGGACCCCTGATGGCCAACGGACCCCTGATGCGTAGGTGGCTCGGACAATTGCAATTTACACGAAAATATAACTATTATTTACGAATGGTACTGTCTAAAAATATCCCATGTATCATTCTTAAGATAATAAATCATCATAATTATAAGCCTGAACTTTTTGACAGGTAAAAAGATTTTTTATATTTGACTTTTTTTTCAAGGTATGTAAATGAAATAATAATTTAATTTTACTTGTTAGAAAGAAACTTCCCTTGTCTTCTGACCTAGAACTATAAACCGACATTGAACTACAAGTATCTTGGAATCTCTCAAAAAAATTGAGGCTCGACAAGCTTGCAAATATTCAAAGGTGTAACGCCAGACACACAGCTGTACGCCAGACACACAGATGTACGCCAGACACACAGCTGTAAGCCAGACACCCATCTGTACGCCAGACACACAGCTGTACGCCAGAAACACAGTTGTACGCCAACGATAACGTTAAGGGCAAGTGTAATAAGAAGCCAGTTTGTGTTTGGGGGGGGGGGGTTGCCAACCCTAAGACACGCGATGCCAATGGTGGTGCATAGAGGGAATTTAAATGACATGAGAAGGAGAAACAAAAATTAAATGTCATGACATAAAACAAATTCATCTTTAAAGGTAGATTTGTCGGCAAGGGTGAATGCCGTTCTTCGGCACAACATGTACACAAACATTGCCGACCCTTGATACACGTCTATAAAATAGCCTAGATCCCCTAGCCACACGATATTGGTGTGCCTCCATTTCAGATTCATTTCCAAGCGAGTATAAGTCTTACAGTAAACTTCCCTTGAATGAGTATACATGACACTAAAGTGAAACGTTCAACTAGCTGCTGAATTGATCTCCCATCGAAACGTTAAGTTGAATCTAATGACATTGGCGTCCTATAGAAAGATAGATAAGCTGGCCGTGACAGATGTCTTTAAACTGTAATGGGTGCGTAGGACAGGGTTGGAAATAGTTTTCTGCATATGTGTTCGTTTAGAAACTCTAGGTTTTTATTTACATGTGTATCTTAGATTTGCGTGTGGGGGTGGGGGTACGGGGGTGGGAGTAGTTTCAATGTGCTGTTTTTGTTGTTGTTGTGTGTGTTGTGCCATACTTAAGTTGAAGGTTTAGACAAAGCTATTAGGTAGTTGACTTTGAATGTCCTTGACCATGTGATATGCCGAGATAGAGAGACAAAGAGAAAGAGATAGAGAGACAGAGAGAAAGAGATAGAGAGACAGAGAGAAAGAGTTAGAGAGACAGAGAGAGAAAGAGAGAGAGAGAGACAGAGAGAGAAAGAGATAGAGAGACAGAGAGAGAAAGAGATAGAGAGACAGAGAGAGAAAGAGTTAGAGAGACAGAGAGAGAAAGAGATAGAGAGAAAGAGATAGAGAGAAAGAGATTGAGAGACAGAGAGAGAAAGAGATAGAGAGAAAGAGATTGAGAGACAGAGAGAGAAAGAGATAGAGAGACAGAGAGAGAAAGAGATAGAGAGAAAGAGATTGAGAGACAGAGAGAGAAAGAGATAGAGAGAAAGAGATTGAGAGACAGAGAGAGAAAGAGATAGAGAGACAGAGAGAGAAAGAGAGAGAGAGACAGAGAGAGAAAGAGATAGACAGAGAGGTTTTTTTTTTATATAAACTTTGATTAATCGTGAAGTGTAAATTGCTAGACTGTAAAGTATAGAAGGCTAGCCTGTAAGGTATACATTTCTTATTTATATTTATTCATTGATAAATTGGTTTAAACAAATCAATAGTTTCAAAATAAAATTATGAAACAACATTCATATTGAGATACAAGTAAAAAAGAAGGAATTGGGAATGGTGAACCCATGCATGGTCAAGTGAACGTCAGTGTCAACTAGCATCTATCTGTTGTAGCCGGTTAAGTGTAGAATGATACTAGCATATATCTGTTGTAGCTGGTTAAGTGTAGAATGATACAAAACTACATTACTTTCAATGCTTCCTATCATTTGGAATTCATCAACACATTTCTGGGGAGGGGCTTACCTGCCCCCGAGTTTCATACTGTGACTCTCGGTCTCCTCTCCCTCCCCCCCCCCCCCATTAAAGTGACAGTACCGACACGTGTCTATCGAAACAAACGTTGGAGTTCACTCGATGTAGTCGTCCCTCGTTTAAGGTGGTCAATCAGTTCCAGGCTCCACTGCGGAGAGTGAATTGCCGCCAAGTAGGATTCTTTATTTATAAATCGAATATTCTCGAAGTTTGAGCATTGAGAACCAGTTAACGACCCGCTAAACATGGGTCCTAACATCATTAGACCCCCGGGGGTCCTCGAGTATATTGGCCTACAGAAGATGCGTATAGTCATTTTTATTGTGTATCCGGAAATTTGTTTGAAATAAATTTCGTCGACGGAAACTTGATCGATGGAAGTTTGATCGAACGTAAATTTGATCGACGGAAGTTTGGTAGAACGGAAGTTTGGTCAATTTTTTTTTTCAGTTCACGCGATCTAATTTTGCGTCAAATTTCTTTTTTGCAGGCATTATTTTGTTTGTCTCTGTAGCAGGCCTGCTCTATGGTTTGGTGCGCTTAAGAAAAGCTGTTACCCGTGAGAGTTTCCTTTGAGATTACAATGAACAAATCACAGGTGGCACATCTCTTGTCACGGCCTGTTTTATGTTGGAAGCTCACGTGTCAGTTCTTCTACATCTACTCACATGTCAGTACTTCTACATCTGCTCACCTGTCAGTTCTTCTACATCTACTCATGCCCAACGTTAAAACAGTAAACATCGTAGACAAACATGAAATGCTTCTTTTAAGTTATTTTTTAACATTATTTTGATTGTTCTTTTGATGTAATTTTCATGACCAAAAATGTACTAAATTTAATTTAGATCACGTGAACAAAGTATCGGCATAAATTGCACTTTCACATTAAACTCATGCAGCCATTATGTGTTAATCTTAATCAAACAACCCCGTAGTGAAACACAAGGGAAAGTATATATATATATATATAAACATGTGTAATGAGTCCTAGCTAAGCCACGTGATATATATATAAAATTAGTAAAGAGTCCTAACTAACCCACGTTATATAAGCCCAAGACCGGATACAGGGTAGCAGCAATCAAGCACATGTCGTCCACTTATTATGACATCCGTATTTAGTGGAAATGATTGATTAGCTTTCGTACATCGATTGCACGTCCATTCGATCTTCATAAATAAGCAACAACGGCGACGCGTGTTTTCTGTGGGTCTATTTTTAGACTCACCCCCCCCTCCCCAAATGTTTGCTGCTGGCGACGACTAGTGTGTATTAAAATATTACAAAGAAAAAACATCTGGCAATAGTCGTCTATACAGCAATGTGGTGTACCACACTAGTAGGACCATACACAAATAGTGGACTATACAGCAATGTGGTGTACCACACTAGTAGGACCCTACACAAATAGTGGTCTATACAGCAAATGTGGTGAACCACACTAGTAGGACCCTACACAAATAGTGGTCTATACAGCAAATGTGGTGTACCACACTAGTAGGACCCTACACAAATAGTGGTCTATACAGCAAATGTGGTGAACCACACTAGAAGACCCTACACAAATAGTGGTCTATACAGCAAATGTGGTGAACCACACTATTAGGACCCTACACAAATAGTGGTCTATACAGCAAATGTGGTGAACCACACTAGAAGACCCTACACAAATAGTGGTCTATACAGCAAATGTGGTGTACCACACTAGTAGGACCCTACACAAATAGTGGTCTATACAGCAAATGTGGTGAACCACACTAGAAGACCCTACACAAATAGTGGTCCATACAGCAAATGCGGTGTACCACACTAGTAGGACCCTACACAAATAGTGGTCTATACAGCAAATGTGGTGAACCACACTAGAAGACCCTACACAAATAGTGGTCTATACAGCAAATGTGGTGAACCACACTATTAGGACCCTACACAAATAGTGGTCTATACAGCAAATGTGGTGAACCACACTAGAAGACCCTACACAAATAGTGGTCTATACAGCAAATGTGGTGTACCACACTATTAGGACCCTACACAAATAGTGGTCTATACAGCAAATGTGGTGAACCACACTAGAAGACCCTACACAAATAGTGGTCTATACAGCAAATGTGGTGTACCACACTATTAGGACCCTACACAAATAGTGGTCTATACAGCAAATGTGGTGAACCACACTAGAAGACCCTACACAAATAGTGGTCTATACAGCAAATGTGGTGTACCACACTAGTAGGACCCTACACAAATAGTGGTCTATACAGCAAATGTGGTGAACCACACTAGAAGACCCTACACAAATAGTGGTCTATACAGCAAATGTGGTGAACCACACTATTAGGACCCTACACAAATAGTGGTCTATACAGCAAATGTGGTGAACCACACTAGAAGACCCTACACAAATAGTGGTCTATACAGCAAATGTGGTGTACCACACTAGAAGACCCTACACAAATAGTGGTCTATACAGCAAATGTAGTGTACCACACTAGAAGACCCTACACAAATAGTGGTCTATACAGCAAATGTGGTGAACCACACTATTAGGACCCTACACAAATAGTGGTCTATACAGCAAATGTGGTGTACCACACTAGAAGACCCTACACAAATAGTGGTCTATACAGCAAATGTGGTGAACCACACTATTAGGACCCTACACAAATAGTGGTCTATACAGCAATTCTTTAAATTGCAGGACCGTTAATATGCAGGACCGTCAAATAACAGGACCGTCAAATAGCAGGACCGTCAAATAGCAGAACCGTCAAATAACAGGAGCATCTTAAAGCAGGCCCTTCGTTTAACATTTCTTTTTGATACAAGGACGAAGTGATTTATGAAAACAATGTTCAAATCTTTAACACTTTTAAAATGAAAACCTCAGCTACCGAAGACGACAGCAGCTCCAGCCGGATAGAACAGATTGCACCGACTTCGATCCAGACGAACGTACGCTCTAACACCGCGCACATACTAAATGGGGATAATGCTAAACATTTTTTTTTTCATTTTCATATGCAAGAGTTATATGTATAATAAGATAATTTATTTATATATTGAGATGGATTACGTTAGATGCAATGCAAGCCAAGGTTTGTGTGATAGATCACGTTAGATCAGTGGTTCTAAACCTTCCTAATGCCCAGACCCTTTAATACAGTTCCTCAGGTTGTGGCGACCCCCAGCCACAAAATAATTTTCGTTGCTACTTCATAACTGTAGAGCAGATGTGTTGTCAGATGGTATTATGCGATCCCTTGGAAAGGGTCACGCGACCCTCAAAGGGTTCGCGACCCATAGTTTGAGAACCGCTGCGTTAGGTGCAAGGGAAGCCAAGCTTTGTGTGTGATTTCGATCCAAATATAAGAATCGTTAATCATAATAAACTCATATTTTTTTTCTGCAGCCCCAACAAACCTAACCCCGCACCCCCAAATACCCCACATACCCCACACCCCCACATACCCCACATACCCCCATACCCCTCACCTTCCGCATTCATTCTCATTCGTCTGTGTGTAAGACTCGTAGCCATGCAAATATAATGCAAAAAATAATTTAAAAAATACAGACGTGAGAAAAATATATGTTCTCTCCTTAAATTCTGACGTGTCATTACTTAAGTTGTTGTATTATATTGTCTGTTAGTACGACTCATTGTACCGAAGCTCGTTGTTATTTTAGTATTATAAATTATTCACAAAAGACTTAAGCAATTTTGTTTAAGTCAGTAAGATACTGACTAGTACAGACTTGTAATGATTTGTACTGTCTTGTATTAGATAAAACTGTAATATTCCAAATAAAGAATTTTGTCTTATGCTAAGTGTTGTAGATATCAAGATTCCATGATTCATAATTAAGCTAAGTGATGTAGATATCAAGATTCCATAATCCATAGTTAAGCTAAGTGATGTAGATATCAAGATTCCATGATCCATAGTTATGCTAAGTGATGTAGATATTAAGATTCCATGATCCATAGTTAAGCTAAGTGATGTAGATATCAAGATTCCATAATCCATAGTTAAGCTAAGTGATGTAGATATCAAGATTCCATGATCCATAGTTATGCTAAGTGATGTAGATATTAAGATTCCATGATCCATAGTTAAGCTAAGTGATGTAGATATCAAGATTCCATGATCCATAGTTATGCTAAGTGATGTAGATATCTATGATATTTCTAATCGCATCTCTTAATGCGGGTAATTTTTTTTTTTTTTAAAGTGGTGTACCTTTGTATGACGGTCACATTATGCCAACTATTGCGTGTTTGTTGATATGTTTGTGAATTATGCAGCAGACGATAACGATTCTAAGTAATCGAGGTGTCGCGTGCACTCACCGAAGCGTGGAATGTCTCGTTATGTCCCTTATGTCCAGGAATTTTGTTCTCACCTGTAACACTACATGATAGCTCATGAAAAATACGTAAAAAGCCATCTGGGGCCCCTGGGGCCCTCCATAAAAGTGCCCAAAGTTTTAGATAGCAATGCATGTGACAGGCGGACGATGGTAAAGGGGCCACGGAAGCCTCATTTAAAACCGGGGTCCTTTGAACATGGGGGCCCTGGGGTTTCTTAAACATGGGGGTCCTGGGGTCTCCATATTAATTATGTCACTATGTGTCCGTTGCCAGTAGGTGTCCTGCTTTAGTATGTTGATATTATGGGATTCGATATGGTTCCACCCCTCCAATCCACAAATGCCGCGCCACCCCTCCCCCACACCCAACTCCCCCCCCCCAGAACACGTCACACACGCACACTCACTGCATTTGATCAGACGTGTGTCATGTGCCATCATACGTGTGTCATGTGCCATCAGACGTGTGTCATGTGCCATCAGACGTGTGTCATGTG
>CAXITT010000131.1:1261160-1272163 GCA_964033795.1 Lymnaea stagnalis | reverse complement strand
CGCTCTGCCATTCTGTCTGCCGCTCTGCCATTCTGTCTGCCGCTCTGCCATTCTGTGTGCCGCTCTGCCATTCTGTGTGCCACTCTGCCATTCTGTATGCCGCTCTGCCATTCTGTGCCGCTCTGCCATTGCGTGCCGCGCTGCCATTCTGTGTGCCGCTTTGCCATTCTGTGTGCCACTCTGCCATTCTGTGTGCCGCTCTGCCATTCTGTGTGCCGCTCTTCCATTCTGTGTGCCACTCTGCCATTCTGTGTGCCACTCTGCCATTCTGTGTGCCACTCTGCCATTCTGTGTGCCACTCTGCCATTCTGTGTGCCGCTCTGCCATTCTGTGTGGCACTGTGCCATTCTGTGTGCCACTCTGCCATTCTGTGTGCCACTCTGCCATTCTGTGTGCCACTCTGCCATTCTGTGTGCCACTCTGCCATTCTGTGTGCCGCTCTGCCATTCTGTGTGCCGCTCTGCCATTCTGTGTGCCACTCTGCCATTCTGTGTGCCACTATGCCATTCTGTGTGCCACTCTGCCATTCTGTGTGCCACTCTGCCATTCTGTGTGCCGCTCTGCCATTCTGTGTGCCGCTCTGCCATTCTGTGTGCCGCTCTGCCATTCTGTGTGCCGCTCTGCCATTCTGTGTGCCACTCTGCCATTCTGTGTGCCACTCTGCCATTCTGTGTGCAGCTCTGCCATTCTGTGTGCCGCTCTGCAATAAAGGCCAGGAATTGTCAGTGTTAAAGTTCGAGTGACAGAGTTATGCCCCGTGTAGTAATAAATTCTGTGGTTTGTTTTCCTCCGCATCATGTCTAATAAAATATAAAAATCTCAAATATTTTGGAATCAGTGGTGAAGGTAGGCTTAATTTGCACCCGAGCGGTTCAATATTTTTGCCGCCCCCTTTGGCAAAAAAAAAAAAAAAAAGAAAAGAACTGCAGTTTTCCGAAAATGCCACCTCTCTAAATTAAGAGAAGAAAGTACCGCCTATGTGGACCACCCTCCCTTTTTTTCACCCTCCTTCCTGTGCCGCTGGTTGGAAAGTCTCTTTAGAGATACCGCTTCACAAACAAGTTGCTCTAAATGTCTCCTTAGATGTCTTTGTTAATGTCTTACTCGCACGATCTCGGTACACGAGGTCTATTCTATCAATGATCCCAGGCGACACACTTCGTCTCACTAATTACTTTAACTGTGCTGGTAGACGATACACTTCCGTCTCACTCATTACTTTGTGCTGGTAGACGAAACACTTCCGTCTCACTCATTACTTTGTGCTGGTAGACGTTACTTTTCCGTCTCACTAATTACTTTAACTTTGCTGGTAGACGATACACTTGCGTCTCACTAATTACTTTGTGCTGGTAGACGATACACTTCCGTCTCACTAATTACTTTGTGCTGCTAGACGATACACTTCTGACTCACTAATTACTTTAAATGTACTGCTAGACGATTATAAAAAGTGTTGGACTGCAATAAAGCTTTAAAATAGATTAATAAGACACGAACAAAATTTGTGTCAATATAACAATAAAAGTTACGCTTTAATAATAATTATACAATATACACAAGTAAACGTTTCGGCAGATGCCTTCATCAGTATATACAAACAAAACACATTTAAATAAGTATAAATTAAATTTACATAGTATAAATATACATATCCCACCTAAAACAGAAAAATAGGAGAGGGCGCTAAACCAGATAAAAACAAAGTAAAGAGGAGTGGAAAGGAAGTGATTTTAACATAAGTGTAAAAACCAAACAGGAAAAAGACATGACAGCTAGGAAAAATTGTGGATTTGGTTCATTCCATATGGAGACAACGTACCAAATCTGGTTATTAATTTGTTCTCCATATAGATCCTATCTGTCGTGTTACTAGTATAAAGTATACCAGTAACTGCGATGTCTGAGATATCATCATGGTTAGGGCTATTGAAATGTTTGGAGACCGGATAGAGAGCGTGTTTATTTATGTTATAGAGGTGCTCTCTTAACCGGTCCCCAAGGCGACGACCTGTATCTCCTATGTATAATTTACCGCACTTTTTGCAAATGATGGTGTAAATCACTTTGCGACTTGTGCAGGTAAAGCCATCTTTTATTCTGAATACTTCCAGAGGGAAAGTGATCGCATCAGTTTCGATCACGTAGGGACAAGAGTTACAACGGCTACGGTTGCTACTTTTTGCGCCATTATGTGCTTTAATAGCAGGGAGGTGGCTTCTTACTAGCATGTCCCTAAGGCTCTTGTCTCTCCGGAAAGCGAAAAGAGGAGGTTTTCTGAAAATATCATTTGTGACAGGGTCTGCAATCAGAATTGAGCGGTTTTTCAGAACCAGAGAGCGAGCTTTTAGGTTGTGGGAATGAAAAGTTAAAATAAATTTAGCCTATCGCTAGTATCAGAATGAGTAGGTTTAAAAGAATCCTGTCTAGTCATACCTTTAACTCGAGTGACAGCAGCTTTTAAAATTTCTTCTGGGTATTACCTGTGTCGGAAAAAATCCAACATTTCGGCCATTCTTTCTCCAAAATCCTAATCATTACTACATAGTCTTCTGAGTCTCAGCAACTGAGAAAATGGAATGGAGTTTTTACACCATTGAGGATGGGATGATGAATATAGCAGGAAACTATGACTGTCTGTTTGTTTATAAAAAATGGACGTAGATAGTTTGATCTCATGAAGGTTAATTTGTAAGCTAGACGATACACTTCCGACTCACTAATTACTTTGACTGTGCTGGTAGCCGATACACTTCCGCTTTTCTAATTACTTTAATTGTGCTGGTAGACGATAAAATTCCGTCTCACCAATTACTTTAAATGTGCTATTAGACGATAAACTTCCGTCTCACTAATTACTTTAAATGTGCTATTAGACAATAAACTTCCGTCTCACTAATTACTTTAACTGAGCTGGTAGACGATACACTTCTATTTCACTAATTACTTTAACTCTGCTGGTAGCCGATTCACTTCTGGCTCACTAATTACTTTAACTGTGCTGGTAGACGATACACTTCTATTTTACTAATTACTTTAACTCTGCTGGTAGACGATACACTTCTATCTCACTAATTTCTTTAACTGTGCTGGTAGACGATACAGTCCATCTCACTAATTACTTTAACTGTGCTGGTAGGCGATACAGTTCCGTCTCACTAATTAGTTTAAATGTGCTATTAGACGATACACTTCTGGTTCACTAATTACTTTAACTGTGCTGGTAGACGATACACTTCTGCCTCACTAATTACTTTAACTGTGCTGGTAGGCGATACACTTCTATCTCACTAATTACTTTATTCGTGCTGATAGACGATACACTTCCCTCTCACTAATTACTTTAACTGGGCTGGTAGACGATGCACTTCCGTCTCACTAATTTCTTTAACTGGGCTGGTAGACGATACACTTCCGTCTCACTAATTTCTTTAACACTGCTGGTAGACGATACACTACCGTCTCACTAATTACTTTAACCGTGCTGTCGACGATACACTTGCGTCTCACTAATTACTTTAACTGTCCTGGTAGGTAATACACTTCTATCTCACTAATTACTTTAACTGTGCTGGTAGACGATACAGTTCCGTCTCACTAATTACTTTAACTGTGCTGGTTGCAAACCTAAATGGTGAATAGTCCCATCAATCTCATGTGTAAATAATTCCATGATTTCCCCTTGGACACGCCGTGGATTACACAGATTGTGTAAGACTCCTCCAGCCTAAAAGTTTGTGTAAGACTCCTCCAGCCTAAAAGATTGTGTAAGACTCCTCCAGCCTTAAGTCAATCGTGCAACAACAGTTTGGGGGTAGCCCCCTAGATCATGAGTCGACGGTCAAGGTCATAGTGACCATCACGGTACCTGACCACACATGACAATGTGCATTCGATGCTTCTATAAACTTTTTGGTATGGGCCCTGGGGGCTCCGAGGACGACATCCTTCAGGCGGAGTACAACAAGGAGAAACTCACCAAGTCTCCGGTCAGTGGCGATTTTAAGAACGGTCAGTCCAGGTATGGCGGTCTGTCCAGCTCTCGGCAAAACATGGAGTTGTCCGAACGGACTAAACAAATTCAGAAGGACGCTTATGACAAGGCGTTGAAGGAGAAATCGCTTCCGGTAAGTAGATGAGGTAGACTGAGAGAGAGAGAGTGAGTCATAGCTTGGGTCATAGGTCATGCCAAACCATGGTCAAATGCATTACTTAAGTTCAGAGAACCTATCTTGAGTTAGGGATCATTCTAAACCACGGTCAAGGGTCATACATTTGGTCAGAGGGCTTATTTTGGGTCAAGGGCATGTCTTAGGTCAAGGGCATATCTTAGGTCAGAGGACATATTTTGGGTCAAGGGCATGTCTTAGGTCAAGGGCATATCTTAGGTCAGAGGACATATCTTAGGGGTGAGGGAACATTCTTGGTAAAAGTGCATATCTTAGGCCACAGGGGAGGAAAGGAAGGGCGTCATAGGTTATATGGCATTCTGGGTCAAGGGTAACTTGGCATTTTCCGGGAGTTTCTTTAAAACTCCTGCGTCAAAGGTCATCATATGTCACACAAAAACTCTGAATAATGTGTCATTTCCAATCCTCGGTCAGAGGGGACATAAATCTTGGATGAGATCTCATTTGAAATCACGGTTTAGAGACCTGTTGTGATAGGGACATGATGTGATAGGTACATGATGTGATAGGGACATGATGTGATAGGGTCATGATGTGATAGGGTCATGATGTGATAGGGTCATGATGTGATAGGGTCATGATGTGATAGGGTCATTATGTGATAGAGTCATGATGTGATATTGTCATGATGTGATATTGTCATGATGTGATAGTATCATGATGTTATAGGGTCATGCTGTGATAGGGTCATGATTTGATAGGGTCTTGCTGTGATAGGGTCATGATTTGATAGTCTCATGATGTGATAGGGTCATGATGTGATAGAGTCATGATGTGATAGGGTCATGATGTGATAGGGTCAAGATGTGATAAGGACATGGTGTGATAGGTCCGTGATGTGATAGGGTCATGATGTGATAGGGACATGGTGTGATAGGGACAAGATGTGATAGGGACATGGTGTGATAGGGACATGATGTGATAGGAACATGGTGTGATAGGTCCATGATGTGATATGGACATCATGAGATAGGGACATGATGTGATAGGTCCATGACGTGATAGTGACATGGTGTGATAGGTCCGTGATGTGATAGAGTCATGATGTGATAGGGACATGGTGTGATAGGGACAAGATGTGATAGGGACATGGTGTGATAGGGACATGATGTGATAGGGACATGGTGTGATAGGATCATGATGTGATAGGGACATGGTGTGATAGGGACATGGTGTGATAGGGACATGGTGTGATAGGGACATGGTGTGATAGGGACATGGTGTGATAGGGTCATGATGTGATAGGGACATGGTGTGATAGGGACATAGTGTGATAGGGTCATGATGTGATAGGGACATGGTGTGATAGGGACATGGTGTGATAGGGACATGGTGTGATAGTGTCATGATGTGATAGGGACATGGTGCGATAGGGACATGATGTGATAGGGACATGGTGTAATAGGGTCATGATGTGATAGGGACATAGTGTGATAGGGACATGATGTGATAGGGACATGGTGTGATAGGGACATGATGTGATAGGGACATGATGTGATAGGGACATGGTGTGATAGGGTCATGATCTGATAGGGTCATGGATGTGATAGGGTCATGATGTGATAGGGTCATGATCTGATAGTCTCATAATTTGATAGGGAAATGGTGTGATAGGGACATGATGTGATAAGGTCACATACCGTTCACCAGTTACACATCTTATATCTTTTTTCAATACGGTAGGCGCACAATTGTTATATAAGTATATGCCATGACATCAGATGACATCTGGTGACATCTATCAAAGTCATATTTCTTTACCCTGGTAGACACCCTATCCCATAGAATCCAGGGCCAGCCCAAAGGTTGCTTTTGCGCCCCTTTTAAGTTTAATCTATAAAATGTTGCAAGGAAAGAACATGGGGTTTAGGAGATGACTTTATCACCTGGGTTGTTTTTAAACATAATATTGAATTTCTTAACTTGTATTTGGACAGTGTCAACAGTCAGCCTACCGATGACATTTGGACAGTGTCAACAGTCAGCCTACCGATGACATTTGGACAGTGTCAACAGTCAGCCTACCGATGACATTTGGACAGTGTCAACAGTCAGCTACCGATGACATTTGGACAGTGTCAACTACCGATGACATTTGGACAGTGTCAACAGTCAGCCTACTGATGACATTTGGACAGTGTCAACAGTCAGCCTACCGATGACATTTTGTCTAGTTTTTAGATCAGCAAATATTTTTTATTACCCGTTCTATTTTTCTTCCATGGCGCCCATATCCAATTCTTTTTTCCTATTGTGGATGATCGTTGATGGCGCCCTAAGCACACGGTGCCCCGGGCAAGTGCCCGAGTTGCCGGTACCTTGAACCGGCACTGCTTGCATCCAACAACAGCAACAGGTGTGTAGACAGACAGGTGTGTAGACAGACATGTGTGTAGACAAACAGGTGTGTAGACAAACAGGTGTGTTGACACACATGAACTAAAACAACGTCTGCTACATAAAACTTAACTTAGACAAGTTGATTTGTTGACGTTGACCTCTTTGTTGTCCTCATAGTTTGAAGTACTCTCCTCCATTTTGGATTTTAATTCCTCTTCTTTATAGTTCTATTGACCTCCGAAACAGATGTTCCCAGTACAAAGTGATGACAAACAACTTAAATCAAACCTAGATACCAGTGGTGGTTTTTCTCTGTTCAAACTTCAAATATCGGGTTTTTTAATCCATGCTTATTTTGGAGAGAGGAAAAAGTCAAGGGGTGTGTTTAATGTGTATAATGTGCTTAATGCGTAATAAAGACAATTACTTTTTATCCAATAAATTTTTATGCTATCTAATTATCTAATGGTGACTATGTTTAATGATTTCTCATGGTGACTAATGAGGAAGTTTGACGTCATCTAGATCAAAGTTATGTACACGTTCATGTGTAATGACAACGTCTTTTAGTTCATACATTTCTAACGCCTCACATCACAACACGTATGGGGGTGAAGTTGTTTGTTCATTTCAATGCAAGGGGGTCAAACTAAGACTACTCAAACAGTCCAGCGGATTGACCATTAACTTCCTGCAAAAAGCAATAAATAGGTTCGGGTCTTGCAAAAGTTTTCCAATAAGTCTCGTCGTATTTAAACAATCCTCCTTTGCTAGATCATTGTTGGGGAAGGTAGTCTAAGGATTTTCAAACCATCCATGGAAGCATCATTTAAGTGAAGATATAGGTCAAGGTTACCATTAATTGATCATAGTGTTAATGAAAGGCATGAAGACCCCTTAACTAAAATAGGAAATGGGGAAAAACAGGACAGCCTGACAGAACAGGACAGCATGACAGAAGAAGACAGCATGACAGAACAGGACAGCCTGACAGAATAGGACAGTCAGACACAACAGGACAGCCTGACAGAACAGGACAGCCTGACAGAACAGGACAGCCTGTGTCGACCAAATGCCTCCTTTGGTGAACAAAACTGTATGAATGAGGAAAAATACAATTGAAAAGTCATTCTCTTCTTCCTTCTGAAGTTTGAGAGTGTCCTGTCAACTGGTGGCAACTGACACGTCTATCTTGTTCATCACTGCTTGCCAGCAGGATTAAAACCAATGCTGCAACAGAGCTTAGTCAACAGACACTTGTGCATGGAGACTTAACAAATTGACTAAAGTAAATGATGAATTTGTAAATAAACATTTGGATAAGAGATTCTTGAAATAAATGAGTGTTCAATAGAAAATTGTTTTGGTCTTTACCACCCTCTCCCCTTTTTACACACGCACGCGTCCACACACACACAAACACACACACACACACACACACGCGCGATCTATTTCTCTGGTCTATTTCAACTTTGTGTGTCCCCTAAAATTATAAAATATTTATTTCAATGTCTTAAGTCCATCTTTGTAGTTTTAATTTGACGTCATTCAAACTGTTTACTTTTTTGCGCCTAGGTTGGTAATTCCCAATGTCATTCAGTGATGTTTTAACATCCGATTACGCGACAATGTAAAATATACCTATTAATATTCCCAATTTAGCGTTCCCCTGATGAAAAAATAAGTTTTGGGCCAAATAATAAATGTGTAAATAGCCAGCAAAAAAATGTGTGAATAGCAAAAAACAACTTTCTCATTAGAGGGAAATTTTTTAACACTAAAGTTTTTTCCCAGTTTGATAAGGACAGAGTTTCCCATCATTCATGTTGACAATTAACCTGATAATAAGGACCGGCCGCTCCCCACCCAGCCCACCTTAACTTGGTCAAAACGCTCTCTGCTGCCTCTCTCTCACCCCCCCCCACACACACACACCCAGACACACACACCCATCCCACACGTTTCACTGAAGGATAAGGTTGTGATTAAAACATTGCCTGTCGTAAGAAGTGTGAGATGAGACGTTAATTGGTTCATTTAGGTTGTAATCAATACATCCCTCTGCAACCTGTTCACGTCTGCTGCAATAGCTGGGGACACCAGGTTGGTGTGTTTTTACTTTGGGCTGGAGTAACAGAGCGTGGAGTTGATGTTGTAGAAGGGGGGGGGGGGCTGTCGAGTTTTGAATGGGGCGGGGTGACTTAAAGGTTTTTTAAAAATTTGTTAAGACTTAAGACGCAGAATGTTTAGATCACTTTTGTGTGGATGGAGTCGTGTGGATGGATGTTGCTTTATGTGGATGTGACAGCATCTATAACTGCGACCACATCTATAACTACGACCACATCTATAACTACGACCACATCTATAACTACGACCATATCTGTAACTACGACCACATCTAAAACTACGATCACATCTATAACTACGACCTTATCTATAACTACGACCACATCTATAACTACGACCACATCTATAACTACGACCATATCTGTAACTACGACCACATCTAAAACTACGATCACATCTATAACTACGACCTTATCTATAACTGCGACCTTATCTATAACTACGACCACATCTATAACTACGACCACATCTATAACTACGACCATATCTATAACTACGACCACATCTATAACTACGACCTTATCTATAACTACGACCATATCTATAACTACGACCATATCTGTAACTACGACCATATCTATAACTACGACCACATCTAAAACTACGACCACATCTATAACTACGACCTTATCTATAACTACGACCATATCTATAACTAAGACCACATCTATAACTACGACCACATCTATAACTACGACCACATCTATAACTACGACCTTATCTATAACTGCGACCATATCTATAACTACGACCATATCTATAGATACGACCATATCTATAACTACGACCATATCTATAACTACGACCACATCTATAACTACAAACCATCGCTAACTGGAAGACATCGACATAGGTTGCGATAATAACAAAACAACTCTCCCCCCCCCCCCGCCCCCCAATTAAAAACAACAACTATCTAAGTGAAGTAACATTGAGAGCTGGGTGATGCACAAGGAACCACATGCACTGTGTTTATTGATCGGACAGTGTACCCAGGCTTACATAGGAGAGAACGATGGGTGGTTGGTGAAAAAAAGGGTGGGGGTATGGTTGGTGAAAAGGGGTGTGGGGTGGTTGGTGAAGCAGGGAGTTAGGTGGTTGGTGAAAAAGGGAGTGGGGTGGTCGGTGAAACGGGGAGTGGGGTGGTTGGTGAAAAAAGGATTGGGGTGGTTGGTGAAAAGTGGAGTGGGGGTGAATTTACATCATAAGGTTATGAACATAAATGAATGTGTCTATCTTCCTGGTGGTAACTTTACAGACTTATGGACATTGCTCAAGAAAAGTTGGTGGTTTGGTTATTTTAAAAAAGGCAGGGGGGAGGGGGCACGCCTTTGTGCTGCTGTTTGGCTGAAATGATGATGTTATTTTATTTTTTATTGATTGTTTGGTACTGAGACAAAATCCAAGCATGTTTGGAGATAACGGCTTGTACTAATGACCATAAAAATGAGGGTAAAAACCATATTTCATGAGGGTAACAGTTTATTTGACTTGTAATAATGACCATCTTTCATGAGGGTAACTGTTTATTTGACTTGTAATAATGACCATAATTCATGAGGGTAACAGTTTATTTGACTTGTAATAATGACCATCTTTCATGAGGGTAACTGTTTATTTTACTTGTAATAATGACTACCCTATGTAGTTCAGTCATCTCACAGCCCGACTACTTTAGACAGAAATACCCTATGTAGTTCAGTCATCTCACAGCCCGACTACTTTAGACAGAAATACCCTATGTAGTTCAGTCATCGCACAGCCCAACTACCTTAGACAGAAATACCCTATGTAGTTCAGTCATCTCACAGCCCAACTACCTTAGACAGAAATACCCTATGTAGTTCAGTCATCTCACAGCCCAACTACCTTAGACAGAAATACCCTATGTAGTTCAGTCATCTCACAGCCCAACTACCTTAGACAG
The DNA here is from genome assembly GCA_964033795.1 of Lymnaea stagnalis. Classification (NCBI taxonomy): domain Eukaryota; kingdom Metazoa; phylum Mollusca; class Gastropoda; family Lymnaeidae; genus Lymnaea; species Lymnaea stagnalis. Next base: position 1,261,576 of record CAXITT010000131.1, on the reverse strand, counting down.
AAATACCCTATGTAGTTCAGTCATCTCACAGCCCAACTACCTTAGACAGAAATACCCTATGTAGTTCAGTCATCTCACAGCCCAACTACCTTAGACAGAAATACCCTATGTAGTTCAGTCATCTCACAGCCCAACTACCTTAGACAGAAATACCCTATGTAGTTCAGTCATCTCACAGCCCAACTACCTTAGACAGAAATACCCTATGTAGTTCAGTCATCTCACAGCCCAACTACCTTAGACAGAAATACCCTATGTAGTTCAGTCATCTCACAGCCCAACTACCTTAGACAGAAATACCCTATGTAGTTCAGTCATCTCACAGCCCAACTACCTTAGACAGAAATACCCTATGTAGTTCAGTCATCTCACAGCCCAACTACCTTAGACAGAAATACCCTATGTAGTTCAGTCAT
>CAXITT010000131.1:1204996-1255616 GCA_964033795.1 Lymnaea stagnalis | reverse complement strand
ATCTATCTATCTATCTATCTATCTATCTATCTATCTATCTATCTATCTATCTATCTATCTATCTATCTATCTATCTATCTATCTATCTATCTATCTATCCATCCATCCATCCATCCATCCATCCATCCATCCATCCATCCATCTATCCATCTATCCATCTATCGATCTATCTATCGATCTATCTATCTATATATCTATCTATCTATCTATCTATCTATCTATCTATCTATCTATCTATCTATCTATTTATCCATCTCCCTTTCTTAACCCAAATTTATATATATAGCACTTTTTAATCTAAACCTCTCTCTCACTCTCTCTCTCTCTCTAACTCTGTCTGTCTCTCTCTCTCAAACTCTGTCTCTCTCTCTTCTCTCTCTCTATCTTTCAAACATGCCATCTCATATATTTCTCTTGCTTGCTCCCTCTCTGAGTCTCGTTAGTCCTCTTTTTTTCCCCACTTCTCTTCCTCCCTTCTCTCTCTCTCTCTCTCTCTCTCTCTTCCTCCCTCTCTTTCTCTCTCTCTCTCTCTCTCTCTCTTTCTTTTACCGATGCAAACACTTTCTGTCGCTCTCTATCTTTCTCTGTTGGTTACTGAATCTGTTAACAACATTGGGTTTATTGTAGCTACTGCCGCTCAGCATGGGCATAACGAAATTATCATCATCATCTCTACTTCCATGAAAAGTTCACAACTTTATGATGGTCATACAGTTACAGGCTTATCAAAGGGAAATAATTAGATACTTATTTTTAAGTCGTAAAATAATGCTTAGTTCTTTCCCCTTGTTTTATGAAAACATTTTTTTCGCCATTTTTGTTTTATCAAAAAAATGAAATCTTTGTCTAGAAAATAATTTACTTATTTCTTTGGATATTGATTTTCTTACTATAAAATTAACTTTCTTTTTTTAAATTAAAACAAGCAAACATTAAAAACCCAAACAGCCCGGTATCCTCTGGTCCAGCTGAGATAGAAGCATTAACTGGGATAGATGAATTAACTGGGATAGATAAATGTACTAGGATAGATGCATTAAATGGGATAGATGCATTAAATGGGATAGATGCATTAAATGGGATAGATGCATTAAATGGGATAGATGCATTAAATGGGATAGATGCATTAAATGGGATGGATGCATTAAATGGGATAGATGCATTAAATGGGATAGATGCATTAAATGGGATAGATGCATTAAATGGGATCAATCCATTAAATGGGATAGATGCATTAAATGGTATAGATGCATTAAATGGGATAGATGCCTTAAATGGGATAAATGCATTAACTGGGATAGATGCATTAAATGGGATAGGTGCATTAAATGTGATAGATGCATTAAATGGGATAGATGCATTAAATGGGATAGATGCATTAAATGGAATAGATGCATTAAATAAGATAGATGCATTAAATGGGATAGATGCATTAACTGGGATAGATGCATTAACTGGGAAAGATGCATTAAATGGGATAAATGCATTAAATGGGATAGATGCATTAAATAAGATAGATGAATTAAATGGGATAGATGCATTAAATGGGATAAATGCATTAAATGGGATAGATACATTAAATGGGATAGATGCATTAAATGGGATAGATGCATTAACTGGGATAGATGCATTAAATGGGATAGATAAATGTACTAGGATAGATGCATTAACTGGGATAGATGACTTAATGGGATAGATGAATTAACTGGATTCTATGCATTAACTGGGATAGATGAATGAACTGGGATAGATGAATGTACTAGAATAGATGCATTAAATGGGATACATGAATTAACTGGGATAGATGCATTAACTGGGATAGATGCATTAACTGTGATAGATGACTTAACTGGGGTAGATGAATTAACTGGATTCTATGCATTAACTGGGATAGATGAATGTACTAGGGTAGATGCATTAACTGGGTCAAATGCATTAAATGGGATAGATGCATTAAATGGGATAAATGCATTAAATGGGTTAGATGCATTAAATGGGAAAGATGCATTAAATGGGATAGATGCATTAAATGGGATAGATGAATGAACTGGGATAGATGAATGTTCTAGGATAGATGTAGTAACTGGGATAGATGCATTAAATGGGATACATGAATTAGCTGGGATAGATGCATTAACTGGGTCAGATGCATTACCTTGGATAGATGAATGAACTGGGATTAAAGCATTAACCGGGATAGATGAATGAACTGGGATAAAAGCATTACCTGGGATAGATGAATTAACTGGGATAAAAGCATTAACTGGGATAGATGAATTAACTGGGATAAAAGCATTAACTGGGATAGATGAATTAACCGGGGTTGATGAATAAGATGGGATGGATGAATTACATGAAGCAACTGGGATAAATGAATAAACTGGGATAGTTGATTTAGATGGGATATATAAATTAGATTGGGATATATGAATTAGATGGGTATATATGATTTAATTGGATAGAAGAATTAACTGGGTTAGATGAAATAGATGAAATGGATGAAGTAGCAAAGATAGATGAAATGGATGGGATAGATGACAGTTAGGATATATGTATATACTAGTGATAGATGAATTAATTGGGATACATGAATAAGGTGGGATAGATAATAATAATAATAATAATAAAGTTCATTTTAAAAAACACGCTTCATCCCCAAAGGCTCGAAGCGCGGTACAAAGTCAACAAAAAAACATATCTATAATTCACCACATTTAAAACAAACACAATTAAATTGCATATAAGAATTAGATGAGATAGATAAATTAGATCGGATATATGAAATAAATGAGAAAGATTAATTAGATGGGATGGATAAAGTAGCTGGGATAAATGTGCGAGGCTCGTTACAAACCTCTCATGTAACGTCTCTAGCTAGGCATACTTGTCTTATTGACGTCTCTAGCTAGGCATACTTGTCTTATTGACGTCTAGCTAGGCATACGTGTCTTATTAACGTCTGTAGCTAGGCATACTTGTCTTATTGACGTCTGTAGCTAGGCACACTTGTCTTATTGACGTCTGTAGCTAGGCATACTTGTCTTATTGACGTCTGTAGCTAGGCATACTTGTCTTATTAACGTCTGTAGCTAGACACACTTGTCTTATTGATGTCTGTAGCTAGGCATACTTGTCTTATTAACGTCTCTAGCTAGGCATACTTGTCTTATTAACGTCTGTAGCTAGGCATACTTGTCTTATTGACGTCTCTAGCTAGGCATACTTGTCTTATTAACGTCTCCAGCTAGACATACTTGTCTTATTAACGTCTCTAGCTAGGCATACTTGTCTTATTGACGTCTCTAGCTAGACATACTTGTCTTATTAACGTATCTAGCTATTCATACTTGTCTTATTGACGTTTTTAGCTAGACATACTTGTCTTATTGACGTCTCTAGCTAGGCATACTTGTCTTATTAACGTCTCTAGCTAGGCATACTTGTCTTATTATCGTCTCTAGCTAGACATACATGTCTTATTGACGTCTCTAGCTAGACATAATTGTCTTATCAACGTCTCTAGCTAGACATACTTGTCTTATTAACGTCTGTAGCTAGACACACTTGTCTTATTAACGTCTCTAGCTAGACACACTTGTCTTATTGATGTCTTTAGCTAGGCATACTTGTCTTATTGACGTCTCTAGCTAGGCATACTTGTCTTATTAACGTCTCTAGCTAGGCATACTTGTCTTATTATCGTCTCTAGCTAGACATACTTGTCTTATTAACGTCTCTAGCTAGACATACTTGTCTTATTGATGTCTGTAGCTAGGCATACTTGTCTTATTAACGTCTCTAGCTAGGCATACTTGTCTTATTAACGTCTGTAGCTAGGCATACTTGTCTTATTGACGTCTCTAGCTAGGCATACTTGTCTTATTAACGTCTCCAGCTAGACATACTTGTCTTATTAACGTCTCTAGCTAGGCATACTTGTCTTATTGACGTCTCTAGCTAGACATACTTGTCTTATTAACGTATCTAGCTATTCATACTTGTCTTATTGACGTTTTTAGCTAGACATACTTGTCTTATTGACGTCTCTAGCTAGGCATACTTGTCTTATTAACGTCTCTAGCTAGGCATACTTGTCTTATTATCGTCTCTAGCTAGACATACATGTCTTATTGACGTCTCTAGCTAGACATAATTGTCTTATCAACGTCTCTAGCTAGACATACTTGTCTTATTAACGTCTGTAGCTAGACACACTTGTCTTATTAACGTCTCTAGCTAGACACACTTGTCTTATTGATGTCTTTAGCTAGGCATACTTGTCTTATTGACGTCTCTAGCTAGGCATACTTGTCTTATTAACGTCTCTAGCTAGGCATACTTGTCTTATTATCGTCTCTAGCTAGACATACTTGTCTTATTAACGTCTCTAGCTAGACATACTTGTCTTATTAACGTCTGTAGCTAGGCATACTTGTCTTATTAACGTCTCTAGCTAGACACACTTGTCTTATTGATGTATGTAGCTAGGCATACTTGTCTTATTGACGTCTGTAGCTAGACATACTTGTCTTTTAACGTCTCTAGCTAGACATACTTGTCTTATTGACGTCTGTAGCTAGGCATACTTGTGTTATTGACTTCGGTAGCTAGGCATACTTGTCTTATTGACGTCCCTAGCTAGGCATATTTGTCTTATTAACGTCTGCAGCTAGGCATACTTGTCTTATTGATGTCTCTAGCTAGGCATACTTGTCTTATTAACGTCTCTAGCTATTCATACTTGTCTTATTGACGTTTTTAGCTAGGCATACTTGTCTTATTGACGTCTCTAGCTAGGCATACTTGTCTTATTGACGTCTGTAGCTAGGCATACTTGTCTTATTGACGTCTCTAGCTAGGCCTACTTGTCTTATTAACGTCTCTAGCTAGGCATACTTGTCTTATTGACGTCTCTAGCTAGGCATACTTGTCTTATTAACGTCTCTAGCTAGGCATACTTGTCTTATTATCGTCTCTAGCTAGACATACTTGTCTTATTGACGTCTCTAGCTAGACATACTTGTCTTATTAACGTCTCTAGCTAGACATACTTGTCTTATTGATGTAAGTAGCTAGGCATACTTGTCTTATTGACGTCTGTAGCTAGGCATACTTGTCTTATTAACGTCTCTAGCTAGACACACTTGTCTTATTGATGTATGTAGCTAGGCATACTTGTCTTATTGACGTCTGTAGCTAGACATACTTGTCTTTTAACGTCTCTAGCTAGACATACTTGTCTTATTGACGTCTGTAGCTAGGCATACTTGTGTTATTGACTTCGGTAGCTAGGCATACTTGTCTTATTGACGTCCCTAGCTAGGCATATTTGTCTTATTAACGTCTGCAGCTAGGCATACTTGTCTTATTGATGTCTCTAGCTAGGCATACTTGTCTTATTAACGTCTCTAGCTATTCATACTTGTCTTATTGACGTTTTTAGCTAGGCATACTTGTCTTATTGACGTCTCTAGCTAGGCATACTTGTCTTATTGACGTCTGTAGCTAGGCATACTTGTCTTATTGACGTCTCTAGCTAGGCCTACTTGTCTTATTAACGTCTCTAGCTAGGCATACTTGTCTTATTAACGTCTCTAGCTAGGCATACTTGTCTTATTGACGTCTGTAGCTAGGCATACTTGTCTTATTAACGTCTCTAGCTAGGCATACTTGTCTTATTATTGTCTCTAGCTAGACATAATTGTCTTATTGACGTCTCTAGCTAGACATACTTGTCTTATTAACGTCTCTAGCTAGACATACTTGTCTTATTGATGTAAGTAGCTAGGCATACTTGTCTTATTGACGTCTGTAGCCAGACATACTTGTCTTATTGACGTCTCTAGCTAGGCGTTCTTGTCTTTTAACGTATCTAGCTAGGCATACTTGTCTTATTGATGTCTCTAGCTAGACATACTTGTCTTATTGACGTCTCTAGCTAGACATGCTTTGTTCTCGTTTCTGTCTAATCTTCAAAAGCTTTTAATGAACGTCGTTACAGTATCCATGATTGTCATTACTGTTGTTCAAAAAGTATATAAATCATACAATGTCAAGGTCTTTTTCGGTAAGCTAGAGATCATAATTATGGTACGAACATCAAATACATCGCCTGCCATCTACATATATTTTATTGAAAACTTATAAGACGTCGCTCTTTTACCCTACCCCTACACCGACCCCCCCCCCCCAACCCTAAATAAATTAATGATTGTTTGATTTGCTGTCCTTTTTGTCTGGCTGCGCTATCAAGGGGGGGGGGGCTATTTTATTGAAAACTTATAAGACCTCCCTTTTTTTCCCTCCCCCCCCCCCCCCCCCCCCCCCCCCAACCCTAAATAAATTAATGATTGTTTGATTTGCTGTCATTTTTGTCTGGCTGCGCTATCAAGGGGGGGGGGGACAGGTCACACCGACTTTAAAAGTATTTTATTTCTAAACTTGAAATACCAGAACGAAATTGAAGACATAGTTATTTGCTGACGCTGTCAACCGCTGGAACAAAGTCCGATTATCCAGAATGAAATAAATCAAAGGTCCTACCCGTATCGTCTCCCTTTGTCCTGGTTTCCTAATGATTTCTCCTAGTTGTCCTCAGGTTAGCGAAGCTCCCGACCAAATAAAGCATTGAGACTACTTAACAAGCAGGACTTTTTCATGTACATTTTGCCTGGCCTGTCAATCCTATAACAATATTGAAACAATTCACCGACTTTGGAACACTGGTTCTTGAAAAGAAAGGTTAGAATTATAACCAAAACCACACGCACCCCACCACCACAAATGCCAGCGAGGATTAATAACATAGAAAATGAGTTATCTCTCCTAATTTCGTATCCTGAATGCTTCTTATCTCCCTCAATTATCGGCATGTACATCCAGTAGCCTCCCCTTGGTTAGGAGACTCTCTTAAAAAGTATCCCCTCTCACATCTTGTTTATGTAACCCAGAGGTTCCGATCATGTTGGGGAGGGTCATCGCACAGCCATCTAGGAATAGGGAAATGCATGTTTAAAAAAAAAAATAGAAATGTATATGTGAATGTGGTATGATATACACTATATCAAATATGTTAGCGCATCTGACCACCCCCACCTATTTTTTTTTGTGTTCGCACCCCATCACCCACCCACATGCACACAAAACCATCCACCGACCATTAAATAAGATATGGCATACGCTGTCCATTAAATCTGGCCAGTATTCCCCTGGCCAATCTTTTCATGCCACAACGTCATTTAATGCCAAAAATATTATTTACTTCTGACAAAAAATTGTCCTTCTCATCTCCTTTGAAATCATAAACTCGATTTCCTCCGTAGACCCCCAGGTGTCAATGTTTGAGAATGATTTATGGAAATCTAATATCCCTGCTTGTTTGAGAACGGTCTATTTGTTGGAAAGTGTTACGCAATGCTGCAGGAAATATTGTTTTGCTGAACAGAAGGAAAAAAAATAGAGTTTTTCTTTTATCAATGGGATGTCGGTGTTTTCTTCCTCCTTGTTCAAATATATCACTGGACGGAAACTGCAATTAAAAGATCGATTCCATGTCTCGACATCTGCCTCGACCTTTGACCTGCGCATTTATTAAACGTGGTGGCGAGTGAGAAGCCATTGATGCATCCTATAAACCGAGATAAGTCCAAACGTGTGGATGTTATCCAGAAAGTTACACGAAAAAAAAATAATAGGCCTAGATATTTGTATGTGCTTAGACGCTTAAAACTACAAACCCATTGTTATTTTACAATGGATAATTAAAACTAAATCGAAATGGCATTATTTTGGAGAGATTATTTCAAAGTTTCAATTCCAAAATGTTCTTCTTCTTCTATATATATTAAGGGCCCACAATCAATTTATTGATCATTTTGGCATGTAGAGGGGATTTGCAATGTTTCTGTGCCTTGTGCTGATGAGGATATTTCAATGATTGCAAGTGCTAATTTGTGAAGGAATCATGCACTAGGGGTTGTAAGGCTTGAGGCAAAAGACGCAAATGTGTCTAGTGTTGTCGCCTCAACTGTTCCTTTTGAAAGCTTGTTCCAGTCCCTGATTGTCTTGGGCAGGAATGAGCAGCTCCTATACTGGCTTCTTGCTGGTATGAGCCTGAATTGCCTGTCATGGCCTCGTCGCTGTCTATGGGGGAGAGGGACGAGTTTCTTTTTAATACTGGCACAGTGGACCAGCCCATTATTTATCGTGTACATCATGGAGAGCCTGGATTGTCGTCGTCGTTCCTCCAATGGTGACCAGCCTAGTGTTTCCAGCATGCTGCCAACACTAGAGGTATTCCTGTATCGGTTCAGGACAAAGGGAGCAGCCCGTCGCTGGACCGCCTCCAACCTGTCAATGCTCTTCTGGGTAAATGGGTCCCAGTCTGAAGATGCATAATCTAAAATCGGACGTACTAAGGCTTTATAAGGCTTTTTTTTTTACACAGGAGTTGCCAATGTTCAGGTTACGCTTTAAGAATTCTCTTGTTCCAAAATTGTCTTGTTCAAACGCTTTCTTTTACTTTTCTACTAAAATCATTTTTATTCTTTTCTGTAACGCATAGTGGACTGCGGTCCAAAATAGGTGCAGGTCAATAGTCCCTGCTGCCAGAACGTATACATTCCAAAGATAACACATCATTATAAGTTTTAAAATAACAAATATTAGCAATAACCAATTTTATTATGAGAGATGGGGGGATGGGGGCGTTTTGTCTGCCATGATCCTAAAAAATTCGTGTGTGCGTGTGTGTGTGTGTGTGTGTGTGCCGCTTGACCACTGCGGTGCTTCTTGACATATGTGTGTATGTGTTCTTTAATCTTCCTATGACGCATAAACGATAATACGATATGACAGATTCTCCAACACAAGTGTCTGTTTGTATGAACAGATACGAATTTCAGAATTTGTCCCCCTCCCCTTTTTCCCCCCTCTTTACCACTCCCTTCCCCCTCCCTAATCCCACTATTCCCGAAGCCAGGAGAAGAAATGGAATTTGTCTCCCGCTAAAAGCCAAGACACTCACGCATGTTGGCCTAGCACTTCCCCGTGCGGCTAGCACTTGCTTTGCGCACTGCCAGCGAATCGCCCCCTGGTCCAGCTTTTCATCCACAGACAGGCCAGAGACTTCTGATTTCCTCTCAAGGGTTTGCTTTAATATAGGCCACCGTCTGCGCGCAGACCCCCCGACTTTGCTGATCTAGAGTTCTCTTCTCCTTATTACCTGTCTTGTCTTGTTGGCTTGTCTTCAGGACGTGGTGGTCAATACAAAAAATCGGACGGGGTGTTCATATTCGGAGCTTTTTGCCAGATTTCATGGCAAAATGTTCTCTCTGTTACAGTTTGCGGGCAGGAAGGAGGGGAAGGGGGGGAGCTCATTATTTGATCTTGTGAAAGACGTTCATGGAAAAACTTAGCTGACTTCACGCTGAGTTCGCACTGCACTTTAGTGACTTTGAAGCACAGAAAAGTGATTTCGAGCTGTTTTGTAACTCATTTGTCACAGACGTGAAACTGCACCTGTACATTTGCAGATGGAGCTAATAGAGCTGTAGTGTAATGGGACACTAAAGGCAAAGTACGACACAGTTGAGCCTGCACAGTTCACTGGTTTCATTCCTTAGGAGTTTGCCCCAGCTTCGTCTACATGCGGCTCGAACCTTGAGCATGTTGGGTAGCACAGAGATGTGTGAGCAGCTGTTTTCTGTGATGGAGATTAACACAGCAGAGTCGAGAAGAACTTTTTGGAGTCTACTATTAGTTCTGATTAATAATAGGCCTAATACTTAGAATGTGTATACAAATATTCTAACTAATCGTAAAGTAAATAGTATATTAGTAGGCCTAATACTAATATAGTACTATGACTATGCAGACTAAGAATTTCTACTCTAGTCTGTGCTATTATTTTAAAATGTTAAATCAATTATTGTGGTAAAGGCGTTGGCCTAATTGATTACAAATTGAATTAATCTATTGTACGTTTTACTATATTTTGTAGGTCCACTGACACTGCCTTGTTCGACTTTAACTTCTCTGCATACTTACATTCATTTTTATTGATGTCATTTGTTTATCATTATCATAACAACGGCCAAAGCTTCAATCGGACCAATTTTCAGGGGGAAAAACAACGAAATATTTTATTTTGACCGGCGCTTGGTGGTACATCTCCGTAAAGCACCGAATGACACCGATGTCGCCTGACCAAATGTCACCGATGTCGCCTGAACGAATGTCACCGATGTCGCCTGACCGAATGTCGCCGATGTCGCCTGACCGAATGTCACCGATGTCGCCTGACCGAATGTCGCCGATGTCGCCTGACCAGATGTCGCCTGACCAAATGTCGCCGATGTCGCGTGACCGAATGTCGCTGATGTTACCTGACCGAATGTCGCCTGACCGAATGTCGCCGATGTCACCTGACCGAATGTCACCGATGTCGCCTGACCAAATGGAGCCATGTTCATTTTGTTATTACATTTTTTTATACCGGATCCGGTCTCGTCCGTCAGTCTTGGATTACGTTGAAATCCGTTTGCAGTATAGCCATAGCCTTAGAGTTAGAGTTGACCGATCTATCAGTTTTGTGGTTTAGTTTTCCAAAAAGAACCTTTGACCTTGACCTACGTGATGCTGAACCAACACTCGAATGTCACGACCAGAGCCAGTCTTAAATTATTCATCAACACCTCACGGTCAATTGACGTTTGACAAGTCCAGAAATATCACAGGATCTTGGGATGAGTCAGGTATGTTACGGGGGATCGGCATTGGGTGGCGGCCGGGAGCTGGAGTGTGTTGTGCGAGTGAGTGTGAGAGTGGGATGTCTAAGTGGGTGTTTGAGTGGGGTGTGTAAAGTGTGGTAGTGGGTTGGGTGACTGGGTGCGAGAGTGGGTGATGGAGTTGGATTGGGTGTGCAAGTGTGTGTGGAAGTGGGGTGTGGGAGTGAGTGCGGTAGTGAAGTGTGTGAATAGGTGCAGGAGTGGGTGAGTGGGATGCTACAGTGTGGTTTGAGTGTGGGTGGGGTGTGGCCTGGTAATGGGTGTGGAAGTGGGTTGTGTGAGTTGGTGTGGGGGGTGGTGTGTGGTAGGGTGCGACGTGTGAGATAGGGCTGTGTGTGAGGTTTTTGAATGGGGTGTGTAAATGGGCTGTGTGAGGGGAGTGTGAAGGGTGTGTGAGTGGGGCATGTGTGGGGTGTGAGTGGGACAAGTGGGATGTGTGAGTAGGGCGTGTGGGTTGTGTGAAAGTGGTGCTAATTGATGTAGAAAAAAATAACTAATTCATTACTGTCTGAAAACCAATTTCTAAGTAAAACACCTCTGAGTTATTGTGTGTGAGTGTTTTTGTTTGAATTTATGTCTGTACTTTGTGTCTGATCCGAAACATAAAGTTACTGAGTCCAAGTAAGTTGCTGATCCGAAACATAAAGTTAATGAGTCCAAGTAAGTTTCTGGTCATTAACAACGTGGGCAGGAGATTAATATGGAAATAGTGGCACAGCCTGCAATGAAGCTTGCCATAGATTCAATGGTCACTGACGGAGTCGGTGGAAACACAAGTAGTTTAACCGATGTAGATTTCATTATTCTTGAGTAGAAAGTCCAGTTAATGACGTTTGCTTTTGCTGAAGTTGTTGTTTTGTTGGGGTGGGGGGGTGGGGGGCAATCTTGTTGTTATCAGAATACGACAGAGTCTTACAGATATTCAATTACTCAACCAGCTTTATTCGCCTCAATTAACGTATGTTTTAGCCCCATCTAGCGTGACCTCTGGGCACAGGTCACCTTTTCCGTGACCCCTGGACACAGGTCACCTTGCACGTGATCCTGGACACAAGTCGTTTTGCCCGTGACCCCTGGGCACAGGTCATCTTTCCCGTGACCCCTGGACATAGGTCATCTTGCCCGTAACCTCTGGACACAGGTCACCTTGCCCGTGACCCATGGACACAGGTCGCCTTGAATCAAGTTAGTGTTTGACAAAATAAAACCAGAGCTAACGGTTCATCCATTCAAAAGTTCAACTCAGATGTATTTTCACCGCGATCCCCTTCAACCGCTACCAACCATTGCCATTAACGTCAGAGTATCCGTTTGACAAGGCGCGAGAAATTCCCAGGGGGTGCTCAAGGGAACCCCTGGAGCTCATTGGCAATATGATTTGAGAAGCATATCGGCCCTTTAGCTGTAAATTAATGATCTGTAGCTTTGCACCAGAATTTAGCTTTTAAGTACTTTAACTTAATTAAATCTTATAAACAGAAACATGCAAATTATCTACCAACAAGCTACAGTAAATCGCATCCTGCTGTATATATATATATATATATATATATATATATATATATATATATATACAATATAGCTTACTATGAGATCTCTATGTTGGCACCATACCCCCTGTGGCCTTATAAACAGAAACATGAAAATTATCTACAAACAAGCTACAGTAAATCTCATCCTGCTGTATATATATATATATATATATATATATATATATATATATATACAATATAGCTTACTATGAGATCTCTATGTTGGCACCATACCCCCTGTGGCCTTATTTGGTCCTGCTTGTGTCAGCCGTTGAGAAATGGTCGAAACAAATGACCAGACATGTTGTTCTATTTTCGATATAATCAATGTGTTCGAGTCTAGGACCAGTCATCTCAATGTGTCGCTCTGTTCTTTTCTCGTTCCGATTATTGCCGAGTTATAGCTTCGGGGAATAAGGCCATCTGATTGGCTGGCGACATTAATAGATTCCTCATAACCATGTGTGCGAGGAGTGATCCCCGTGTGAGGGGTGAGCCGTCTGTGTGAGGGGTGAGCCGTCTGTGTGTGGGGTGAGCCGTCTGTGTGGGGTGAGCCGCCTGTGTGAGGGGTGAGCCGTCTTTGTGAGGGGTGAGCCGTCTGTGTGAGGGGTGAGCCGCCTGTGTAGGGGTGAGCCGTCTGTGGGAGGGGTGAGGCGTCTGTGTGGGGGGCTAACCGTTTGTGAGGGGTGAGTTCTGTTGGTGTCGTCTGTGTGTGGGGTGGGCCGTGTGTGTGGGGTGAGGCGGCTGTGTGAGGGGTGAGCCGTCTTTGTGAGGGGTGAGCCGTCTGTGTGAGGGGTGAGCCGCCTGTGTAGGGGTGAGCCGTCTGTGTGAGGGGTGAGCCGTCTGTGTGAGGGGCTAACCGTTTGTGAGGGGTGAGTTCTGTTGGTGGTGAGGTCTGTGTGAGATTATGTAAGACGTGACGTCTGCGTGAGGTCTACGTACGGTCAGCGTGAGGTCTGCGTGAGGTCTGCGTGAGGTCTTTTTGAGGTCTACGTGAGGTCTGTGTGAGGTCTTTGCGCCCCCCCCCCTTTTTCACTCCCCCAAACCAGACCTAATCATGTAATGACCCGCACAAGGCCCGAAAGAAACTAAGCCCATATTTCCAACATAAGTTCCTCTACAATGACAGTTCTATCAATTTCAGTTCACTTTACTCGCACGCCCCAACTCACCCTCCCCGACACCCCATCCACCAAACCAACACCCATTCCTATTCAAAGACTATGACACCAGTACTAGCGCCCAATATGAAGGGGAGATCACAAAAACTTCTTCCGAATCTATCTATTTAGTCCGAGCCTACAACAAAAGTATTTATTGATCACCGGTCATGATATCTACTCGGAATTGTCCCCCCCCCAGCTCCCCACCACACACCGGTCAAAGAAAGGGCAAACACGGTTATTTTAGTCCGGTATGTCTGGAGGGGAGCACGCCTTTAAATATCAACGGTGTCTCTTGATTTTTGTGCTTTCTAAAAATTGTTGCGGAATTTTGAGTCCTGGGTTTTGTGTTCAGGGTGTCATAGGCGTAGCTAGAGTGTTTGGCTCCCGGGGACAAGGTTCAATTTTATAGCCCTCCTTAGCTCTGAAACCCGATATTGTCATTAAAGCCCAATTGGCCAACCCCACTATTCTGGCTATTTTAATAAAAAGAAAACGGACATATAGACAAAAGATGTGATATAGGCAATGACCATTTTTAATCTTTGATTTCGAGTGCTGTCTAGATCGTTAATTTCTTAACAGTACACCGACAGTTGGTGGTGCCTGTGATGGAATGCCGTTTTTAAAATGTTTGCTCACACACATAAATTGTTCCAAACACTGATGTGATACTATCAGCAATTTCTTCAGTTTCGGAAACTCAACAACAGGGTAGCAGCGGTTAAATTCAACAAGTTTTCCTTCATTGTGCTGCTCTTCCAACAAAACGTTTGCTTCCAACTGTAGCTCGACTGGCGCACCATCAAGGTTGCAATCAAAAGGATTCTAGAACAGTAGAATGTCACTCTCAATTCCGTCACGATCTGAAAATCTCTCCAACAAATGCATTTCATGTGACTAATAATTTTTTTCGGAAAATCGAGATTGACATCCTCGTCGATTGTAGCAAAACTCTTCGAAACAAAGGAACTGGAAAACGTCTTCTCCTTCCAATTGTGCTTCAAACAATGACAGCTTGCTCCGAAATCCTTTGATGATTTTGTAGAGATCAGAGGTGAGGTTATCCTTTCCTAGAAGTTTCAAGTTGAGTTCACTTATGTGGGATGTGATGTCGATCAAAAATGACAACATTGACAGCCAGCTAGGATCTGACAGCCAGGTATGATCTGACAGCCAGGTTGGATCTGACAGCCAAGTAGGATCTGACAGCAAGCTAGGATCTGACAGCCAGGTAGGATCTGACAGATGTGGATCAGCTATTCCTTTTTACTGAGAAAAACATCTTTTTCGTTTCGGAGCCTGTAAAAACAAAACAGGCATTTACCGCAGCTGAGCCACCTCGCTGCTGTGTGACAAGGCAAGTCAAAGAATTCAGAATCAATTTCTTCAAGAAAATCCTGGAACTTACGGTGATTGAGTGCATGTCCCCGAATGAAGTTCATAGCAGAAACGCCCGGTTTAAGTGTATAAGAAACATCTAAGTCTTTCCCCCAGAGTGCCTGGTGATGTATGATGCAGTGTCTGAACAGAGCGCCCGGCATATGCAAATCATCAACTGATTCCTAATCTTGCCCACCAGAACTTTCCTCACTCCAGCCATGTTTTCCTCCATCAAGTGTAACACCTTGAAGCTGATTCCACTAAAGGTTATAGTGTGCAAAAGTAGTGTGCTGAAGTGTTTGCACTTCCCTGAAATTGTACTTTCGAGTAGCTGTTCCATGCATTTTGCAAATGGATGCAAACTCTTTCATTATCTGATGTCCTAATTGACACCACAAGTAAACATGATGTGTTGTGACATACTCGAGAGATCAGTAGACTCATCCAGTGCCAGAGATCAGTAGACGCATCCAGTGCCAGAGATCAGTAGACGCATCCAGTGCCAGAGATCAGTAGACGCATCCAGTGCCAGAGATCAGTAGACGCATCCAGTGCCAGAGATCAGTAGACGCATCCAGTGCCAGAGATCAGTAGACGCATCCAGTGCCAGAGATCAGTAGACGCATCCAGTGCCAGAGATCAGTAGACGCATCCAGTGCCAGAGATCAGTAGACGCATCCAGTGCCAGAGATCAGTAGACGCATCCAGTGCCAGAGATCAGTAGACGCATCCAGTGCCAGAGATCAGTAGACGCATCCAGTGCCAGAGATCAGTAGACGCATCCAGTGCCAGAGATCAGTAGACGCATCCAGTGCCAGAGATCAGTAGACTCATCCAGTGCCAGAGATCAGTAGACGCATCCAGTGCCAGAGATCAGTAGACTCATCCAGTGCCAGAGATCAGTAGACGCATCCAGTGCCAGAGATCAGTAGACGCATCCAGTGCCAGAGATCAGTAGACGCATCCAGTGCCAGAGATCAGTAGACTCATCCAGTGCCAGAGATCAGTAGACTCATCCAGTGCCAGAGATCAGTAGACTCATCCAGTGCCAGAGATCAGTAGACTCATCCAGTGCCAGAGATCAGTAGACTCATCCAGTGCCAGAGATCAGTAGACTCATCCAGTGCCAGAGATCAGTAGACTCATCCAGTGCCAGAGATCAGTAGACTCATCCAGTGCCAGAGATCAGTAGACTCATCCAGTGCCAGAGATCAGTAGACTCATCCAGTGCCAGAGATCAGTAGACTCATCCAGTGCCAGAGATCAGTAGACTCATCCAGTGCCAGAGATCAGTAGACTCATCCAGTGCCAGAGATCAGTAGACTCATCCAGTGCCAGAGATCAGTAGACTCATCCAGTGCCAGAGATCAGTAGACTCATCCAGTGCCAGAGATCAGTAGACTCATCCAGTGCCAGAGATCAGTAGACTCATCCAGTGCCAGAGATCAGTAGACTCATCCAGTGCCAGAGATCAGTAGACTCATCCAGTGCCAGAGATCAGTAGACTCATCCAGTGCCAGAGATCAGTAGACTCATCCAGTGCCAGAGATCAGTAGACTCATCCAGTGCCAGAGATCAGTAGACTCATCCAGTGCCAGAGATCAGTAGACTCATCCAGTGCCAGAGATCAGTAGACTCATCCAGTGCCAGAGATCAGTAGACGCATCCAGTGCCAGAGATCAGTAGACGCATCCAGTGCCAGAGAATACCACAAGTCCCTACCTATTCTCACGTATCTATAGCACCATGTTCTCTTCCAAGCTCTTCTGTTCTCCGCACAACTGAACTTGCCAAATGATCTGATAGTTTCCACCGTGGCGAGTACAATTCTTACTGCCCCCGTATGATTCCAACACTCCTCTTCCTCTCATCCATTGGCAGTTTGTGGTAGTTATCGGACTTAAATATATTAACGGGAATAGGCTTAATTGCTATTGATTCTTAATTTATTTTTTTTAAACAAGATTTTCCCTAAAAAACAACAACCTCAAGCTATTTGTTAGTTGTTGTTGTTTTAAAATGATCTCATCATTTGTTCATTAATTCTTATTGAAATACAGTTTGTTTTATGCTGATCTGAGTTCCAGTTTGAACCACGTTAAATTTCACCAGTAACTTTATTGTTATCAGCAATAGACTGAGATAATGTGATCTGTACGTCCATTCTATTTAATTAATATATATGTAGAGGAAATACGTGTCTTCAAAAAAAAGTGACTGCAGATTGAAATATAAACGTCGGACATCGACTTTTAGAAGCGAACTTTTTTGACGTCAGCTTAACTCGAATCCCACAAAGCGCTGCGATGCCAGGAGTTTTGTATTCGTTATTAAGATACCGGTCATGTAGTGTACGATTTTAGGAGGTCGACGGTAAGCAGGTCTATAATAAACAAGAAAATCCAGATACAATAATTTCAATTGAAAATGGTAAATTAAGGCGATTAACAGCCAGGGAGTCTCTGCATGTGTGAAGATCTAGTATTCTAAACACAATATTTAAGTTTAAATTGTGTCACAACGTCTCGTGTTCCATGCGTTTTATCAAGCAAATTCAAGTACCGTCGGCGGGCCGGATAGACCTACGTCGCGGGCCGGATCCGGCCCGTGGGCTATAGTTTGGTGACCCTTAAATTAGCCGGACAAAGGTTGATAATTTATATAAAACTATGTTGACTTAGTTTGTTGTAGCGTTTCATTAGCCGCATCCTACTAAGCATGTCGATATCCACCAATGTTGTTGTTGTTGTTGTGTCTTTGTTGTTGTATGTGCGATGTACAGAGCCTTAACGCCAACGTTGATTTAGCCACCCTGCGGTCAGCACCCTAGCTCCCCCGTTGTTTTGGAACACACACCCCACCCTCTTCCAAATGTAGGCTGCAGCCGGGGCGTACATAATCGTGTTCCAGTTTTCCATTATTGTAATGAGGCAATAAGCACCCGAGCGCACCACGACACTGGCTCCATTCAATAGGATTACATTGGGGTGTACACATAAGTTACGAGCGAGCACACGTTCAAGTGGCACAGCTTCCTCAATCCTGCGATCTTCACGGGGTTTTAGTTTAAAAGAAAACAAGGGGTAGGGAACTTAACGACATTTTTTGTGTGTTTTCTTCCCCTCGTCCATTATTTATTTGAATAAACTCTTTTGGAACCAGCAGCTAATTAAATTTCATTGATTCTGATGCAACCTGTGGCCTTGCTATTCATACAAGCTTTTAAGAGTATGCGATAGGCCAATAACAATTTGTGTGTCTGTATCCTTCTGATGCCCCCGTCTGGGCCACGGGACACCTCAAGGGGTAAATGCGCCCCTTCTCAATAATGATCTTTCGACGACGCTAACCGTCTCATGACAAGTCCACCAGGCTACAGCTTCATTGAAACGTTTAATTACACAACACTTCCAACGCTATCCACATAATTACATTATTCTTTCAACTACACTTGCCATGAGTGCTGTCTGTCAACACGGGTTGGAAAGAGGAAATATATAATGTTCTGTTAGAGGGCTGCGTGCTTCTACACTCCAGAACATAGTAGCCAGGACGAAACGGCTTCCCTGGTATATATATATATATATATATATATATATATATATATATATATATATATATATATATTTTGTGTGTGTTTGTTTGTTTGTTTTTTTTCAACTACACTTGCCATGAGTGCTGTCTGTCAACACGGGTTGTAAAGAGGAAATATATAATGTTCTGTTAGAGGGCTGCGTGCTTCTACACTCCATAACATAGTAGCCAGGACGAAACGGCTTCCCTGGTATATATATATATATATATATATATATATATATATATATATATATATATATATATATATATATTGTGGGTTTGTTTGATTGTTTGTTTCGTATACGCTCCTACATGGATTGATGGATCTTGACCAAACTTGGCACATATATCCATCATTATCCGGTACGAATCCCTGGGGGTTTTGAACTTTAAAAAATATTCCGTTTCGAACCGGGTGCCTTGAATTTGCTATATAAATAAAATGACCAAAAATATTCCAACATGAATAGATGGATCTTGACAAAACTTAGTACACATACACTTGGCCATCCATATTCAAATAAAGAATGGTACTGAACTCAGAATATCCACTCCGTTGGGGCCTTATATAAGCTATGTAAATATCAATAGGCTTAGACAATACTATAGGATCCATGTGAATTGATGGATATGGCCTAGCTTGGTAACAACACCCTTTAAAGTCCATATTGAAATATGGTGGATTTAAAACTAATACTATCCAATCCATTCAGGGCCGATGTTGAATTTTCCAGAAAGACGTGTCCCTATATACTCCAAACAATAAATATTAGCCTCCCTAAAGGTACCTATACCATGAAAAAGGTTTCATATGCGATAGTCGGAATATGATCTATGTGATTGTGTGTCGTAGATGTCATTCTAGTTATTTAGACGAAACTGGGAGAAGATTGGCAGATAGGTTCACAGAACTTCTTCAGGATATTGAACAAGGTAAACTTTCCCAAGTCTCTCACACTTCAACTGAGGGCAACATAAAGCTGCATTAGATGTATCCATTACGGCACTCATTTCGTGCACAAACACACCAGAGAGAGCGAAAATTGAAAACAAATTTATTCAGCTTTTCGGCACCATCTCTCCACATGGTATGAATCAAACACTCTCTTACTAATGTTTCCCATGGTATGAATCACATACTCTTTTACTAATGTTTTCATGGTATGAATCAAATACTCTCTTGCTAATGTTTCTCATGGTATGAATCAAATACTTTCTCACTAATGTTTCTCAATTTCCCTGTATTTCTTCTATTGTTTCTTATTCCTTAGATTCTATGTATCCCTAAATAGTATGTCCGTTAAGATTCTCTACCTTATTTTTCCCAGTACCAATATTTAGATTCTTTCATTTCCTGTAAACCTACTTCCGGCAACAAAAAGGAAATCTCTAAAGTTTTGTTTTTACTGTGCTCTGTTACTTGTCATACTTCTTTTTGTCTTGTTTTCTGATGAAGCCTCTAAGCCAAAACATCAAAATCGTTTGTCCTGTTCATGAATTCACGTCTGGCAAACCTTCGTTCTTAGATTTAATTTTTTTTAAAGATGTATCTACGGCATAGATTTTAATGTGACAACTTTTAAATTTTAACTCCAAAAATTTATCAGAATGATTTTTATAGGGACCCCATCTCACGCAAAACTGAAACGGTACTTTATGAAATGAGCCCATCTCCAGATACTTGTTATGGGCCAGCATTGAGATAAGTCATGATACATCTCTCCAGATACTTGTGGGCCAGCATTTAGAAAAGTCATGATATATCTCTCCAGATACTTGTGGTGGGCCAGCATTGAGATAAGTCATGATTACATCTATCCAGATACTTGTGGTGGGCCAGCAATGAGATAAGTCATGATACATCTCTCCAGATACTTGTGGTCCAGCATTGAGAAAAGTCATGATACATCTCTCCAGATACTTGTGATGGGCCAGCTTTGAAATAAGTCATGATACATCTATCCAGATACTGGTGGTGGGCCAGGCTTGATGTGTTGTTATTTTGTTGTTGTCGTTTTGTTTTTTTTGGTCGAGGATTGTTATAGTTATAGCAGCAGACGAACTCTAGGTTCATTTTTTTTCATATATTTTCCCGTCAGTTAATTTTACTTAGGTCTGGAACCATCTCATTATTTTATTCGTTTCCTAAATAAGAGATGACACTGTGACGAGTCATTCACGGTGGTGCCCCCATGTGACATCTATTATTAAACCCTTGACGTGCAGGGCTGCAAGCTCTCTCTTTCATGTCACGGAGAAACAGGAATACAAGGTTGACGTGACCGACATCGTCGACGTATTCGCATAAATGGTAACACTGTTGAATAAATGGCACCATTTAAATCAGAGGTTCCCAGCTTTTTGAGTCACTGTGCCCTTGTCAAATTATATCAAGTGCACTGTGAAAAAAAAAGGAAATTTTAATTGAATGTTCGCGATTCATCAGTGAGGGAACCGAGGCTCACCAGGGGGTCGGGGCGCTCATTTTTTGTAACCTTTGGTTAACATCGATAAAATGATTGACAGACATTACATATTTGACACTGTTAGATAGATTTATAAATGACCGAATATTAATTTGTTTACATATCTGCTAGAAATAGCCTGCCAAAGAATAGCTGCAGCAATGCGTGAACTTCCCATCTACTCAAGGTCATTGACAAAACATGGATTTTTGTGTCTCACTATATAGAGGCGCATCACTTAGTGTTAACGTCTGGGAATTATATTCGTGTGTCTGTGCGCGTTCACACCTAGAGAATAATGAGTTTTGATTTTTGATTGATCTACTGAAAGGCAGTTGGTTGTTTCCTACAATGAAGAGTTCAACAAGAAGCTGACAAAAAGTGCACACGATAAACAAGGGCGCTTACCATCCTGATAAACCCACAACACTCCACACTAGCTCCGACATTGCCTCTTACGTTCTGTCCAATATGGCACTGTCCGTGTGTGAAGTGGGGAGGTAGGGTTGACCACGAGTGCTTAATCCCCCCCCCCCACCCCACGACCACTTTTTTCACCAGAGTGCTTTGTAAATGTGTACATTGAGAGTCGGGAGATTTGAGGTGCAAATAAACAATTTATCATTCACTGATCGTTCTGTCCAATATGGCACTGTCCGTGTGTGAAGTGGGGAGGTAGGGTTGACCACGAGTGCTTAATCCCCCCCCCACCCCACGACCACTTTTTTCACCAGAGTGCTTTGTAAATGTGTACATTGAGAGTCGGGAGATTTGAGGTGCAAATAAACAATTTATCATTCACTGATCGATGAGAATTGTTGAATGAAGATAAAGGTTGGCACGAGGCGAGTGCGAGGGGTGGGAGGGGGGTTAGGGGTGGTAACAACGGCAACAACAAGACTTCCCAGACTACACGCCATGAGACACCTTAAGACAATGAACTCAGGGAGGGGAGCGGAGTTCAGTAGGTGCTGGTTCTGTCGTGACGTCGGTGAGGTCACCTGACAAACATGTGATCTTTCTTTGTTTTTAATCAGCCAGGTCCCAGGTCCCATACATGCACATACATACTCATCACTAACTGTCACTGACTTTTGAAGTGGTGGGATGGGGGGAGGGGTCGGTACATCCCAGGCTAAACTCTTTAGGGTCGCATTTTTTGGTACTCTCTATATAGTACATATGGTCTATGTCGTATGTGTCACCTTTATGTTGTATGTGTCAGCTTTATGTTGTATGTGTCACCTTTATGTTGTATGTGTCAGCTGTATGTTCTATGTGACAGCTTTATGTTATATTTGTCAACTATGTTCCGTTATAATCGTCAGTTAAGGGGCAGCAGTTTCAAGGAGCACCCGAGGGAGCCGCAAACTAGCTTCCCCAGTGAAAACTGTACACATATACACACACATTCACACACATGTACACACATACAAACCCATTGCACACATTCACACACATGTACACACACACAAAGCCATTACACACATTCACACACATGTACACACACACAAAGCCATTACACACATTCACACACATGTACACACACACAAAGCCATTGCACACATCTACACACATGTACACACACACAAAGCCATTGCACACATTCACACACATGTACACACACACAAAGCCATTGCACACATTCACACACATGTACACACACACAAAGTCATTTCACACATTCACACACATGTACACACACACAAAGCCATTGCACACATTCACACACATGTACACACACACAAAGCCATTGCACACATTCACACACATGTACACACACGAAGCCATTGCACACATTCACACACATGTACACACACATACAAAGCCATTGCACACATTCACACACATGTACACACACATACAAAGCCATTGCACACATTCACACACATGTACACACACATACAAAGCCATTGCACACATAAACATAAAAACAAATACAGCCTCGCTTATCCTTACACACACACACACACACACTTTTATCTTCATTCTTTCACATCAGCTCCCACTCTTACACGCATGTACTCCTTTGTTCATTCCTTGCCCACTCTCTATTAGCCTCTTTTATTTTCTCCTCCCTGTTTATTCCTTACTCTCTCTCTCTCTCTCTCTCTCTCTCTCTCTCTTCCTCTCTCTCTCTCTTTTCATCCCCCTCTCTCTTTCTCATCTGATTGATGACGATAGACACCCCCCCCCCCAAATCGATGATAGTTTTACCTCCAATGCTGCATCGGAGTTAAATGGAGCCACGATTGATATGGTCTGGCGCCACGAGGGAGGGTGGGAGTGGAAAGGGTTGATAGGATGGGGTAAGTGGGAGGGAGTAAATGGGAGGGGGTGACTTGGAGGTGGTGAGTAGAAAGGGTTCATTGGAATGGGTGCCTTGAAGACTTAAGTGGCTCAAGGTAGCTCTGTAACAACTACATAACTGACCGGATGTGACCCCCTAGTGTGCTGTCGACATTTTGAAAGGGGGCGAGACTGTAAATGGCCGAGAGCCGTCAGTGAGACAACGTTCTATTCCTAAAGCTGCCCTTACATGTCCTACCAACTACATTACAAA
This sequence comes from Lymnaea stagnalis, assembly GCA_964033795.1. Lineage (NCBI taxonomy): Eukaryota > Metazoa > Mollusca > Gastropoda > Lymnaeidae > Lymnaea > Lymnaea stagnalis. Next base: position 1,232,147 of record CAXITT010000131.1, on the reverse strand, counting down.
GTACATTCACAGCCCTTACATGTCTTACCAAATATATTATAGTTACATTCACAGCCCTTACATGTCTTCTTCTTCTTCTATATCTTAAGGGCCCACGATCAATTTATTGATCATTTTGGCTCCTATGCATGTAGATGGGATTTGCAATGTTTCTGTTCCTGGTGTTGATGAGGAAATTTCACTGATTTCCAGTGCCACTTTGTGAGGAAATCATGCACTAGGGTTTGAAGGCTTGAGGCAATAGACACAAATGTGTCTAGTGTTGTCGCCTCAACCGTTCCTTTTGAAAGATTGTTCCAGTCTTACCAACTACATTATAGTTACATTCACAGCCCTTACATGTCTTACCAACTACATTATAGTTACATTCACAGCCCTTACATGTCTTACCTACTACATTATAGTTACATTCACAGCCCTTACATGTCTTACCAACTACATTATAGTTACATTCACAGCCCTTACATTTCTTACCTACTACATTATAGTTACATTCACAGCCCTTACACGTCTACCAAGTACATTACAAGGTGCATTCACTGCCCTCCTCTGTAAGGTGCATTCACTGCCCTCCTCTGTAAGGTGCATTCACTGCCCTCCTCTGTAGACCTCACACCTTAGCTCCGACCACACTCCACCTCCCGTATGATTTATTTATATCACGTTCGCTCTAAAGTTATCACACATATCAATCCGCCCATCATGCTCTGCGCTTATATTTCTCTCACAAAAAACTTTATCGAAATCTTGTAATTTATGGGGATTTTTAATTCTATACTAGACTATATGACCCGATGTTACCGGGATAATAATGGTAGGCATTTTGGAATACACCTAATATCCAATTTTTACATACATAACTGACACAGGTTTTAATGTTTTGTATACTCATAAAAAACCAACAACATTATTCCTTGTCCTTGAAATGTATATTGTTCATGAGAACTCCTTCTTTTAAAGAGCAGCATCTATGCTATGGTGTTAACGTATCTAACATCATTCAGAGATGTGTATCTGCTCTATACAATAGGCTTACCCCACCCCTTAACGCGCCCCTGAACTACACTTTTTTTTCTGTAAAGAGTGTAGAAACGTCATTGTACAACAATAAACCTGTGCACCATTTGAAATATCTTTGACAGTAATGGAATTTGTCATATTGGTAGCTTCATTAAACATGTAACCAAACGTTTTTGTCACTAATCTGCTATATTATCGGAACATCATAGATCACAGAATTCTTTTATCCTAAAAATAATCTCTAAACCCATGTTCACGTCTCTAACAGCTTTCATTGTTGTTGTTTTTAAGATACATTATTAATGGCGTAGATATTTACACATTTACTCGTAGCCCTTCTATCCACACCCTCCATATCCGCACCTCCACTATCCACAATCCCTTCTACCCACATCGTCTTCCCAGTATCCCCTCTACCCACATCGTCTTCCCAGTATCCCCTCTACCCACATCCTCTTCCCAGTATCCCCTCTACCCACATCCTCTTCCCAGTATCCCCTCTACCCACATCCTCTTCCCAGTATCCCCTCTACCCACATCCTCTTCCCAGTATCCCCTCTACCCACATCGTCTTCCCAGTATCCCCTCTACCCACATCCTCTTCCCAGTATCCCCTCTACCCACATCCTCTTCCCAGTATCCCCTCTACCCACATCGTCTTCCCAGTATCCCCTCTACCCACATCCTCTTCCCAGTATCCCCTCTACCCACATCCTCTTCCCAGTATCCCCTCTACCCACATCCTCTTCCCAGTATCCCCTCTACCCACATCCTCTTCCCAGTATCCCCTCTACCCACATCCTCTTCCCAGTATCCCCTCTACCCGCTTCTACCCGCCCCATTTCGAAGTTTTCTCCCCACAAGACAAAATCAATCAGACACAACGAAAGAAGAAAAGAAGAAAAAAATCTTCTCGTTACATCCTAGCCGATTTTTTTAAAACCAGCCCCCCCCCCCACACACACACACACCATGCCGCCGCCTGGGCCAACTTCTTTTCAGTTTTGGACAATCACATCTCAGGCTTGCAGCCCGCCACACGCCTCTAGAACTGGCCGTTTCAGCTGGTTGTCTCCTATCCCCTCTCGTCTTGTCCGAGTGGAGCTATCTGCTCTGAAGCAGCGAGCAGTCCATGTGGGCTTATCTTGTGGTGTTAGTGGACAATTCCTCGTAGATTTGGTCACTAAGAAAAAGGGGGAGACTAACCCCTCGTGACTTGTGTTGTGTAAAGACAGACTCAGGCAGCAGTAAGCGCTCTTGGTGGACAAGACATTTTTGGGAATTTCTCTCACATGGCTGTTTTTTAACGTGTCTTCAACAAATTCTGATCATTGTGGAAACGTGTGTCACGTGACTGATGAGAATTGTAATCAGTAATAGGGCTACAAAATGAATTAGATAGTTTATTTACACGTCATATGCGCATTCGTTCGCGTCATCATCGAAGGTAAATTGGTCATACGCACTACACGTAGTCATAGTTGATTCTCCCTCCAATGTCATAGTTGATTCTCCCTCCAATGTCATAGTTGATTCTCCCTCCAATGTCATAGTTGATTCTCCCTCCAATGTCATAGTTGATTCTCCCTCCAATGTCATAGTTGATTCTCCCTCCAATGTCATAGTTGATTCTCCCTCCAATGTCATAGTTGATTCTCCCTCCAATGTCATAGTTAAGCTGTCCTTCATTGTCATAATTGATTCTCCCTCCAGCGTCACTTCTGATTCTTCACGTCCAAACAGAAATATTTCCTGACCATCCTGACATCTGGATGACATATTTGAATGCCACTTTCGTGTTCCAAATTAGTTGAGTTGTTTCATTGCTTATATCTTGTGGCGCGCTGTTACTTGGTGACGGCAATGGCTTTAAATTATTTGACTTATTTATTAGCTTCAATATGTGTCTAGAGGGAGGTAATACTGACATTTTGGTAATGAGAATGTTGGTTGTAATCATTACCTTTGACGTCATAAGGACTTTGTGTTAACGATAACATGTATCTCGTAGTATGAACTGCTGTCATGACTTGATGACACATGCGTCAAATGAGTGGATTGTAATGTATTATCCCATACAGCTGTGTGTCTGTATTGTCGCATACAACTGTGTGTATTATGGCATACAGATGTGTGTCCATAACCTAATGTTATCCCAAGAGCGTGTAGTGTAGACTTCCGTTAGTAATAACGTCACTAGCCTAGACTCCCGTTAGGGATAACGTCACTGGTCTAGACTCCCTTTAGTGATAACGTCACTAGTCTAGACTCCCGTTAGGGATAACTCACAAACCTAGACTCCCGCTAGGGTTAACGTCACTGGTCTAGACTCCCTTTAGTGATAACGTCACTAGTCTAGACTCCCTTTAGTGATAACGTCACTAGTCTAGACTCGCAATAGCAATAACGTCACTAGACTAGACTCCCGCTAGTTATAACGTTACTAGACTAGACTCCCGTTAGGGATAACGTCATTAGTCTAGACGCCCTTTAGTAATAACGTCACTAATCTAGACGCCCGCTAGTAATAACGTCACTCGTCTAGACGCCCTCTAGTAATAACGTCACTAGTCTAGACCTCCGTAAGTAATAACTCACTAGTCTAGACGCCCGTAAGTAATAACTCACTAGTCTAGACGCCCGTAAGTAAAACGTCACATATCTAGACGCCCGTTAGTAATAACGTCACTAGTCTAGATGCCCTTTAGTAATAACGTCACTAGTCTAGACCCCCGTAAGTAATAACGTCACTAGTCTAGACGCACGAAAGTAATAACGTCACTAGTCTAGATGCCCGTTAGTAATAACGTCACTAGTCTAGACTCCCGTAAATAATTACGTCACTAGTGTAGAATTACGTTAGTGATAACGTCGCTAGTCTAGACTCCCATTAGTGATAACGTCGCCTTTCCAAAGAGCCAAATTTAAACTCAGAGTTTGGACGGACGACTGTGTACTCAAATTTGGAAAGGATTCAACCACTAAATGGATATTCCCAGACAGAAATTTCCCTTTAGAATTTCACTGTTATTATTTTGGAAGAGCTTCTAATGTTGCACTAATGTTCAAACATTGCTAAGCCCTTCCATCGTTTTGAAGCCTTTCTGGCTAGCCTTGTCATCATGTCTTTATGTTTCATACCATTGCTAAGACTAATATTCATTGCTAGGCCTCTCTAGATGGACTTTTAATCATGTCTTAATGGTTCATAGCATTGCTACAACTACTATTGATTGCTAAACACTTCGGATAAATTGAAAAAATGTCGAAAACATGAGGATCTGTTCTACTGTAGTGGAGGTAGATAAATAGCTATAGATTACAATTTTTTTTAAACTGGGATGTGTGCACTTTTTCTGTTCATGCACACAGGGATGTGCGGAATTTTTCTTTTCTATGAACATTGGGATGTGCGAAATTTTTCTGTTCATGCAGACTGTAATGTGCGCACGTTTCTTGTTCATTTAAAATATGTTTCTCCCAGCCTAAAAATGTCCGACAAAATGCCTCGATGTGTGCATTTGAAGTGTTGAATCAGATTGTCTTGAGTATATCAGACTAGAATTTAAAACAAGTAAAGATGGCGCCCTTGCAAATGCATCGCTCAATTAATAACATCAAAAGAAGAATACTCAAGTCCACTTCAATAAAAAAAAACTTTTTTTTTTTTGGATGATTCGTTATTGGGGTTATCATTTCTCTCAACTCTGATTGGTTTGATGAAAGTGTGCACGCTAACAGCCAAATCCTTATCATCTGTTATTGATAATGCATCCTTGCTCTTGACCCTAAGGCGTTCATTATTACATCTTTTTTAATAAAACTAATGAGTCCAATTAACATCTTTTCAATCTTTTCTTACGCACCGCATAATGAGAAATTTAATTATATCAGTGTGTAACACGTGTGTTTTAACATGAAATCTATATGTTTAGTCTTGCACACCATGATCTATGTTTAGTAACGCACACCATGAGCTACGTTTAATCATGCACGCCATGATCTATCTTTAGTAATGCACACTATGACATACGCACCCTTTATCTTCCTTTTCCTATTTGCACAAGACTGAGCTAGGCTGAACATAACGCCAAAGAAACGAAGTGATTTAAATACGTTCGGATTCTTAAAATCAATGATAGTGATTGTAAATTATTTACTGAAATTGAATAAATTTAAATGAGCAAAAAATAAAATACATCCGCTTTTATTTTAGTAAATGTTGTTGAGCCTTCTCGTCCATGAGGGGCATCCACCGATCATCGTCGGCGTCTGCGGTTCCTCCAAGGGCATAGGCCACCTACGAGAGACCTCCAGGCATCTCTATCCTGGGCCAGCTTCTCCAGGATCTTCCATTCATGGCCAATTTTCTTGATGTCTGTCTCCAATTCTCGGCGCCAAGTGTTTCTTGGACGGCCTCTTTTCCGCTTACCCTGTGGGTTCCATTTCAGGGCTTGCTTTGTTGTGTTAGAAGCAGGTTTTCTTAGTGTATGACCAATCCACCTCCACCGCTTCTGGAGAATCTCTTCCTCAATGGGTTTCTGTTTTGTCCGCTGCCACAGTTCCTGGTTGCTGATTTTGTCTGGCCAGTGAATTCTGAGAATCCTTCTTAGACAGTTGTTGATGAAGGACTGGATTCTGGTCAGGTTTACGGCCGTTGTTCTCCATGTCTCGGCTCCATATAGCAGCACAGGTTTTACCATAGCGTTAAAAATCCTTACTTTTAACTTGCTGCCTAAGTTGTTAGAGACCCAAACATTCTTGAGTTGTTGGAAGGCTGCTCTTGCTTTTCCTATCCTTATTTTGACGTCCGCATCTGTACCACCTTGTTTATCTACCATGCTGCCAAGGTAAACAAAACTGTCCACCTCCTCAAGGGCTTCTCCTTCAAGCATAATGGGTGATGTACTGGTGGCATTAACCTTGAGGATTTTACTCTTCCCTTTGTGGATGTTGAGACCCATGCTAGCAGAAGTGGCTGCGACAATGTTTGTTTTCTCCTGCATCTGTTGTTGGGTATGTGCAAGAAGTGCAAGATCATCAGCAAAGTCAAGATCATCCAGTTGATCCCACAAGGTCCATTGGATGCCATTTCTTTTCTGCTGTGTAGATGTTTTCATCACCCAGTCAATGGCTAACAGGAAGAGGAATGGTGACAGCAAGCAACCTTGTCTCACACCAGTCTTCACCTGGAAAGCATCTGTCAACTGCTGGCCATGGATAACTCGGCAGTTTATCCCTTCGTACATGTTTCTGATTATATCAGTAATCTTCTGTGGCACCCCGTAATGCCTTAGCAATCTCCACAGGGTTTGCCTGTCAACACTGTCGAAGGCTTTTTCATAGTCAACAAAGTTGACATAGAGCGGCGAGTTCCACTCTAGTGACTGCTCTAGAATGATGCGCAGTGTCGCTATCTGGTCCGTGCAGGATCTGTTGGTGCGAAAGCCGGCTTGTTCGTCCCGCAACAGAGGGTCTACAGCGTTTTTCATCCTGTTAAGTAGTACACGGTTGAAAACCTTTCCTGGGATGGACAGCAGGGTGATCCCTCTGTAGTTCGAGCAGGAGCTTAAGTCTCCCTTCTTTGGGATCTTGATAAGGTATCCCTCTTTCCAATCGGAAGGAACTTGCTCCTCTTCCCATATCTTCATAAACAGAGGGTGTAGCATTTCCACACTGGTTTCCAGGTCCGCCTTCAGTGCCTCTGCTGGGATGCCATCAGGTCCCGCAGCCTTTCCATTTCTGAGTTGTTTAATGGCCCTGCTAATCTCTTCTTTGGTGGGACTATTACAGTCAATTAGCAGGTCATTATCGGCTGGTGGGATATCTGGTGGATTTCTTGGTTCAGGCCTGTTCAGGAGCTCTTCAAAGTGTTTCTTCCATCTCCCTCTCTGTTGCTCCTCACTTGGTATGGTGTTTCCCATTTTGTCCTTCACTGGTCTCTCTACCTTGCTAAATTTCCCTGACAGCGTCTTAATGGTATCAAACAGTTCCCTCATTTTAGTAAATGTTTAAGTATTATTGTTATAAATTACAAAACATTTATAATAGTAATTAAGGAACTATTTTAAGCATTTTATCCGAATTTGAAAGTTATGGAAAAAAATACACTAAAAAATTATGGTCTAAGAATTACATAATTATCACATTTATCGGAAAAACGTCAATATCTCTTGTTTTTACTGCGTTCTTTAGTGCGTTATTTATATTGCGAAACATAATTAAAATGAATTTGATCTGAATAAGATAAGATAAGATTCTTTTATTGATCCAAACAAATGGATTTTTTTTTGATTGCATCGTACATATTCAGCACATAAATGAACCAATTTGAACACAAGACATCTATACTAAATTATTTCACTAGTGAAAAAAACAACCATTCAGTGCAATTTCTTAGCCATAGCAGAGACTTATAAATAAACATGCAAATGACGTCATAGCGCGAATTTCCTATTTTAGACAAAGCTCTAATTTTATTTGAGTTTAATCGCGCGTGACAAAACTGATCCTGTATGTTACGCACTGCTATCCGTAGGGAGAAATTAATCTCCTTTTTACATCTATTGCTCGTTCCAAAACAGTGCATAACAATACGACACTCAAAACAGCTATAATTGCAATCAATACGTTTGATTAACTTACTAATAAGGTACAAAAGAAAAGATATATACTTAAAATCATTAACATGCAGAAACAGTATTCTGTTTCTTGTACCGGTACAAAAGTGGATGAAAATTAAAATGTGCCAAACAAAGGTACAACGATGAAAGGAATTCACACATATAAGTAAACTCAGCTCTATCCAGAATAACACATTCTAAAAATAAATGCTCGCCTGTCGTCCCGTAAAGAAAAAATCTTATCGTCCCAACAAAAATGCTCTCTCTGCTTTTTATAGTTTGTTCTACAGAAAATTCCAGGCGTATTACGCTTTGTATTAGTGACTCGAACATTCTAGAATTTACGACCATTTTCTACCGTTTTCGAGTCAAGAAAACAGGCGATAGATTGGTTTGTGGTAAACAAGATCAAAGCGACTGCTAGAGTTTACAGCACGGGGGACATATGACGTAAGCACGTCATCTACATAACAATGTATGTTCCCCTTCATAAAAGTTCAACTTAATAAATATAAGTGATTGCTTTTAAATTGTTTTTAATACACACACAAAATGTAACTTTGTATTTTTTAAATTTAATAAGTTTCTAATTTTTTTCATTCAAAAAATATACTTTTATTAAATTATAACGTAATAAAAACTTAACATTTAAATACACTTTTAATAAGAAAATGCCGTGTAAGTCAATTAGTGCTGCGAATCTGCATCGCCAAAAAGCATTCATTAATACAAATATCACTCCTAAAAATAATAACAAACAATATGGAGTGCAAAAGAAATGTGTTTGCATACGTAGGGGGGCTACAATACCGTGGATGATTTTTATTGTTTACTAAATTCAGGGGGAGAGGGGCTCGATACTTTCATTTTGCCCCAGGCAGCACAAGATACGCCTCAGAATAAAGAAATAAATCTGATAAAAAATTAACCTTCTTATGTACAAATATATCGGGGATAAGAAAAAGTGTGGGTACATTTTACGTGGATGACACTTGTGAGAAAGAAATGTTGCATTCCCTTTTTACAAATAAACATATGTTTAACAATTAAGAAAATCAATGACGCTAACAAAACGTGGGTACATGTATATAAGTATACCCATGAATATCAAAACTCAATCATTTTACACACGTGAAAATTTAATTTTGAAAAAAATAGAGATGGGTTAAGATTTTTTTTCAAAAAAATTAAAATAATATTTTTAATAATTTTAATAATTAAAATTATATTTTTGTAATTACTTTTCGAACAGTGAAGTTGGTGTATATTGTTATTGTTGATAACATTTCTATAAAAATACACTCAATGCTGTTATAGGCATGAAAAACGGTTTAGGAATTCCTCTTAAGATAAAAGAATTCTTTGTTTTACGATTCTCCGATAATATAGTAGTAAACAAAGGCAACAAAATTAGCTAAATTTTTAATGAAGATATCAATAGATCAGATTCCGTTAATATAAACTATATTTCAAATGTGACAGAGTTTTTGGTGTAAACTCAACGTTCAGTTGACACAATTTAGAGAGAGAGAAATCAGTTTAATGGCTTGAAATGTTTTAGGTAGGTGCCAACATTGAACAATTTAAAAACACATGACATATTAAGTATTTCTCTAGCGTAGAAATCAGCCGTCAATGAACTCATTTAGAGACAATAATGATTTAATTAGTCATCATTTTGAGTTGGTAATTTAAGGACAAAATTTGTAGTTTAGGGGCTGGAAAAGGGGTAGGGTAAACGTATAAAATATAGCAGAAAAATATTTCTTAAAACTTTTAATGATAGTAGAAACGTAATTATCATTATTTAGATACTTCTTTTTAAAATATGAGATGAGTCTTGCAATAGCAGTTAGAAATTATCGCAAAGTGCCTGCCATTATTTTCTTGATAATATCGAGTGAAATATTCTAGTTTTTTTTATATTGTAGAAACTTCATTACTGGCTTGTGAAGAAAATAAATCAGAACGAGATATGTCACAGCTTGAATAACAAGACAATCAAATGAATAGTTCGGCTAAAAGCCTTCCTCCGCATCAATACAATACAAAACATCGTCAGACAGGAGATGCGAAATTACCTCTACGTGGTTCATCGAAATAGTTTGTTTTTTTAAATAATAATTTAAAAAAAATGCATTTGTTAAGTGTTTAATAACTAAAACTTAAACGAGAGTCACATTTGAGATAAAGGCGCCAGCACTAAAGCCATCTTAACCTCAGTTGAAAGATACACACGACAAACGGTTGTCAGATGCAAACAGGAAATAACGAACATATTTCACTTTGAAAGTAGAAAATTTCTAAATAAAAATGAATTTAAAATATAAGCATTTAAAGCAAACCTTTGACACTAATTAGGCATTTAAAGCAAACCTTTGACACTAACTAGGCATTTAAACCTATTTCTCGCGGCTGCTATTTTAGGCAAGTTTTCTTAAGGGTACTTAAAAAAAAAGCATGTCATATTTTTACAAATTGTATTGTGTTTGTATTATCACCTTCACGAACTCCACATCAAGTCTATTCTGTTCCATAAGCCACTGAGAGATTATTATTGGGCGAAAAACTCTATCCAAATTGTAATTAATTCTTTGAAACAATCAATATTTAGGCATTGTTCATGCTCCCTATGACCCTCCAAGACCTTAATCCCTTCGTCTTCACATTAAAGGATGATTCAAGAAACGATTTCATGAGACATAAGGTTCCACGTCATCAATGACCATCTCATTTTTTGTAAGACGTCATTACAATGAATCAAACCTTGATATTTGTCCTTAGTGTGTTATTTTTAAATAAATTAATGTATTATATTTTTTTTTGTTGTAGCAAATTGCTTGTGATTATAATGAAGTATTATTAAAAGTATGTTCGCGCGTTATTTGTACTATTGGTGGAGACATAGCGCTGACGTGAAGTGAAAGTTCAAACATCATTTATACTTTTACACTGTACAAACATTTTCAAAAAGAATTAGATTTTACGGTACATGTTATTTTACTTTAAAAAATGAGAACAAGTCCTCTTTTTGTGTACCATATGCCATCCCAATACAAGACTTGGTCATTTTTTAATTTTGATTATAGGAAGTAGCAAATGACTTGGGGGTGGGGGCAACATTTGTATGCGCCTATTCTTATTTGTACGCACTTAGTGTGCAATCTATATCTGCTGTAGTATAGTTATTCCATGCGGTAGTTTCTATATTAGATACATGAAAGTGACATTTTGTCTTGATAAAAAGTGCAATATTGATATCACTTTCCCCTATTTCGAATTGTGACGTTGCGTAGGAGGGTTGGGGGGGGGATACGACTTGTCTTCATCAATATAAAGATTGCTAGTCCAAAGTATGCGTCCCACGACAAAATCACATTCCACAACAACCTCATCCACACCCCCCTCCCATAATCCCACTCTTGACTCAACACTTGACGTGTCCCATCTATGCGTTGATTAGCCGACCTTATCCCATGATGGGATATTACGGCGTCATGTGGGACCAACCCATGATCAACAACAATGTCATCGGCCAGTCGGTCCTGCGCCCGACACATCTGTTTCCGGTGTACTCTAAAGTTTATTGAGTCGCCGTCAAAATAACAGTCCCCTGTCCCACCACCCCACTCCCGTCTCTATAATTGTCCGTCCGTCTATCCACATGCACCCCTTTTACAAAGTGTCTGGTCGATTAGGCGGCAATCAATGGTAGAAATAAGGCGACTTAGGGGGGCTGCTCTGGGCTTGTAAATCGATTACTCAATCGCCTATCGATCTTGTGGTCAGTCGGTTTACAAAGTACGTGATGTGAATTGATGTCACTGTTGCGCACGAGGGAACAGTTGTCTCGTCAGGTGATATTCTAGTGATGAGGTGACACGTGAGATAGATCTCATCGTGTAATGAGGTGACCCGTGAGTTAGATCTCATTGTGTAATGAGGTGACCCGTGAGTTAGATCTCATCGTGTAATGAGGTGGACCATGAGCTAGATCTCATCGTGCCATGAGGTGACACGTGAGATAGATCTCATCGTGTAATGAGGTGGAACGTAAGCTAGATCTCATCGTGTAATGAGGTGGACCATGAGCTAGATCCCATCGTGCCATGAGGTGACACGTGAGATAGATCTCATTTTGTAATGAGGTGGACCATGAGCTAGATCTCATCGTGCCATGAGGTGACACGTGAGATAGATCTCATCGTGTAATGAGGTGACACGTGAGTTAGATCGGTTTCGGATGACTCCACGGGTTAGGATGACTCTACGGGGCTAAACTTTGTTTCACAGCCTTGTCCAATGCAGCGTTTTAATGTTAACCAAATCAGAGTGTAAATATGTGTCGTGAAATATTGAATTGTAAGGAACGGTGGCATAGCTTCCGTTTCACTAGAGTCAGGTCAAAGACAGTGCAGTCGTGTGTAGAACATAATTCAGTTTGGGCGTGTCTAGAACATGTAATCAGTTAAAAACAGAAGACAAATGTTTGTTTTAATGTCAAGGCCAACGCATAATTCATGTCGATAAGTTTGTTATATCCCCATGTTCATGTATGAACGACTCCTAAGCACACGTCACATGTCATGATTTGTAGCGCAAAGAACTACGTTATTTCAATCAAGGAAATATTTGTGTCTACATTAACTTATATTTTGTCCATGGGAAGTTCAGGCATGCTTGTGGACACTGAGATGGTCAGTGCCCGATTTCCTGTTTCTCTGCTGCTCTAACACCCGCACGACTGCCTCGTGGGTCACCTGAAAAACCTGGCGGGCCCGATTGTCACTCGAGGATCGGGATTTGAGGACCCCTGCTTTACATTTTCCATTCGATTCTATGTCCAGACTTTGACAAGTATGTTTTTTGTATGTCTACTTTATGAGCATATGCTCTTTGTATATCTACTCTCTTACCTGAATGTGATCGGTATGTCAACTCCGACCAATATTCTCTGGCTATATGCTGCCTCTTTTTATTGATTGCATGCTGAATGACTTTCATCAAGAACATTTCTAGACAACTCTACACATCAGTCGGACCATTTCTTTGGTCGCCGTGCGTTCTGCCCAGAGGCCCCATTCTCCTGCTACAATAGACTCGTCTAGATGAGGTGTCAGACATACTTCGTTGCCATGGCTACACCAATTGGCCAATCAAATCCTCACGACGCCTGAGCCAAGCTAATGGAAGGTTTTGGGCTGTGATAAACAGGAAGCCAAACATCTTCGGTGTTTATGTCGCGTTTCATTTGTTTTAAAAAAGTATTTACTTAAAGATGTTTTCCTACATATGTCAAGGCGAGCACCACTCGAGCCAATCTCACGTGGACGCGTGTGTGCAGTTGATAACGAGTCTTCACCTAATCTCGTGTTTGCGTTGTCATGTTGCCCCCCCCCCTCTTTTCCTTCCTTTCCATTTGTTTGTAGCACTCCAAAACAACCCCGTAGTTGTCACAATCTGGTTGATACTTCATCACAGCTGTCTCACCGCTTGTGTTCCAGTTCGCAACAGTTCACTATACCTCCGCTCAGAAATTACGACGCAAAAAATAAGTAACATTTTGCAACGCCAGTTAAGTTTATGAATCTTTTTGTCCCGAAATTATGACGGAGAAAATGAATTATTTCAGACACTGCTAGTCTACTACTATCGGTTCTTTTGGATACCCACATTGTAGCTGGGCGCCATTTTCAATGCTCAACAATGACTTGCGGAAATGCATATTGGACCAGTGCTTCTCAAAAGTTTCATGGTGACGGACTGACATAAATTACCCGTAGTTTTTACTTGCTGCGGTTTGATTGTCTTCGGGCTAGCAAACCAATGCCAGTCCCCAGACCACCAGTTTGAGTATCACTGTATTAGATTATAACTTGGGTGGGGTGGGTTGTAGTGTGGGAAAAGGAAGAAGAGGGGGGGGGGGTCTATTTCAGGTGTCGTCTGAGTAAACTTTGGCAAGCTGCTCTCATTATTAACGGTCTGCACTAAGCTCTCACCATTAACGGTCTGCACTAAGCTCTCACCATTAACGGTCTGCACTAAGCTCTCACCATTAACGGTCTGCACTAAGCTCTCATCATTAACGGTCTGCACTAAACTCTCACCACTAACGGTCTGCACTAAGCTCTCACCATTAACGGTCTGCACTAAGCTCTCATCATTAACGGTATGCACTAAACTCCACCTCCACCCCAACCCGACTTTCGACTAAATGCTGAGTTTCTTTCTGTTTATTTGATTTTTAAGGATAAATAACTTGCTCTTTCATTTCGTTGCTTTAAAAATGATTGGCTGGACATGCGAAGATATTGCAATTGTGATATGTACGCCTTTTTTGTGTCATAGACGGCAGAGATTCCGGGGACTGATTACAAACGGATGTCGTGTCAGAAAGGGGAAATTCTGTGTCGTACATTTTTTGTTTCGTGTCTTTCTATTTCCCTTTTTTCTCTGTTCTCAAATTGTTCTCGTTTAAATCAATTTCGTGATCTATCAGACCCAGGAGGGGGGGGGGGGCGGATTTATTTTTTTTGGGGGGGGGGGGGGCTTTAAGCCAATACCTTTTTTTTTTAAATCAATTTCGTGATCTATCAGACCCAGGAGGGGGGGGGGGCGGATTTATTTTTTTTGAGGGGGGGGTGACTTTAAGCCAATACCTTTTTTATTCTTACCATGGGAGGGACTATGTGACTATGTGACTATGTGACTATGTGACCGGTGTTCATGAAAGTATAACTCTCAAAACTACTTTCTTCATTTCAGTTATGTAAACATCCTAATTCATCGACTTACTTACCGTTGCTATCATGGAGCTTGAACCTAACCACTGGCGACTGAAGTTATCTCTGGTCGTAATTTGAATTACGTTTGAATGATAATGTTAAGAGTCAGTTTCATTAACTCAAAGACTGGGAAACATTGTTTATGTCTGACCAATGGGTCAGCTGTCCGAACTAGTATGGGTCAATCTTCCCCTGGCAGAGTATCACGTTTGTACTTTCCGGCAAACGTCGAGGAATAGGTCGGTTGGGGGGGGGGAGGAGGAATGAAAAACAGGCATCTCTCCTGTGTATTTGATTAGTCGATCTAACAGGCGTATATCTACCAGAAAATCATGTTCTCTAAATAGTATTGGTCATAAAATCATGTTCTCTAAGTAGTATTGGTCATAAAATCACGTTCTCTAATTAGTATTGATCATAAAATCATGTTCTCTATATAGTATTGGTCATAAAATCATGTTCTCTAACTAGTATTGGTCATAAAATAACGTTCTCTAAATAGTATTGGTCATAAAATAATGTTCTCTAAGTATTATTGATCATAAAATCATGTTTTCTAATTAGTATTGATCATAAAATCACGTTCTCTAAATAGTATTGGTCATAAAATAATGTTTTCTAAGTAGTATTGATCATAAAATCATGTTTTCTAATTAGTATTGATCATAAAATCATGTTCTCTAAATAGTATTGGTCATAAAATAATGTTCTCTAAATAGTATTGGTCATAAAATCATGTTCTCTAATTAGTATTGGTCATAAAATCATGTTCTCTAAGTAGTATTGGTAATAAAATCATGTTCTCTAAATAGTATTGGTCATAAAATCATGTTGTCTAAATAGTATTGGTCATAAAATCATGTTCTCTAATTAGTATTGGTCATAAATCATGTTCTCTAAGTAGTATTGGTAATAAAATCATGTTCTCTAAATAGTATTGGTCATAAAATCATGTTGTCTAAATAGTATTGGTCATAAAATCATGTTCTCTAATTAGTATTGGTCATAAAATCATGTTCTCTAAGTAGTATTGGTAATATAATCATGTTCTCTAAATAGTATTGGTCATAAAAACATGTTCTCTAATCAGTATTGGTCATAAAATCATGTTCTCTAAATAGTATTGGTCATAAAATCACTTTCTCTAAGTAGTAGTGACCATAAAGTCATATTCTCTTTATGAAAAAAAGATCATCTATGTACCATAAAATCAAGGACTCAATCTGTTGGTTCTTTTCTGTAAATAAGTTGGATTGTATAATCCCAATGATCGGATCTCATCCTATTGACCTGACTTCTGTTTGATTCGTGTAGGTGCATCGCTTCTCGGCATTGACCTTATATAGAACAGGACTTGCTGCAGGGATTCTCAAAAATAATACAGGGAGCTCTGTTTAGAATTCACTAACCATCTACTTTTGTATGTGGGTGTGAAAGTGAGTTTTTTTATTTTCTTTTGCTTTAATGTATGTGTATTTATTTTTATCTTTTTTTTTTTTTTTGGTTGGGGGGGGGGGGGTTTGGGGTTTTTTTTTATTTTTTTTTTTTTGTTTTATGTTTGTTTTTTTTTTTTTTTTTTTTTTTTTTTTTTTTTGTTGGGGGGGGGGGGTATCGAGTTTTTTGTTAATGTTTATAGGCCAAAGTGCTGCGTTTCTAACCAACATTTAGCTCTTAGAGCCCAATCTTAGCATTAGAATTCTTGAGTTGGTGTTGTATTAAGGTTTTATAAAAGTACACTTGGCTCTAAGTCAGCTTTTCTCAACTTTTTTTTTGTTGTTTTTTTGAAACTGACTCTTAACATTATCAGCCAAACGTAATTCAAAATTACGACCAGAGATAACTTCAGTCGCTAGTGGTTAGGTTCAAGCTCCATGACAGCACCGGTAAGAAAGTCAATGAATTAGGATGTTTACATAACTGATATGAAGAAAGTAGTTTAGAGAGTTATACGGTCATTGACACCGGTCATATAGTCCTTCCCGTGGTAAGGTAAGGATTAAAAGGTTTTGGCTTCAAGTCCATGCCGGCTGTCTGTGCTCTTGCTCTCTCGTCTTGACTAGTGCAACTCTCTTCTGTCAGGTTCACCAAAACACTGCATAGAAAAACTGCAGAAAGTTCAAAACTCAGCTGCAAGGCTAGTTTTAAAGACAAAAAAACGTGATCACGTCACTCCACTACTCCACTCCCTTCATTGGCTCCCTATACAGGCACGCATTGACTACAAGTTGTCTGTTCTCTGTCACAACTTGTTCTTGGATTCCTGCCCTTCCTATCTAACCGAACTTCTTTCTGTCTATTCACCCCTTCGACAGCTTCGCTCCTCTGCAGACACGCGTATTCTGTCTGTTCCCAAGACACACACTAAAACATATGGTGAACGATCTTTCTCTTTCTGCGCCCCCAAACAATGGAATTCTTTGCCACTACACATACGCAATATACCAACCACCCAGGCCTTCAAAACTGCACTCAAAACATATCTTTTTAAATTATACTACCCTGACTGATTCCCCTCCTCTGACCGATAAATGATCTTGCTGGCTGCCGTCCATGGTTTGCCTTGTAAAAGTTATGTGGTGGGGTGGGTGAATATACATTGCTGTTCTTTATTTCATAAATGTATTTTATTTTAATGTCATGATTATGTATCTTTTGATAAAAATTGTATGTACAGCGCGGTGAGCCCAGCCCTAGGCTGGGGTACCGCGCTATATAAGACCTCTTATTATTATTATTATTATTATTAGTGTATGTGTTGTCAAGGATAAAGTCCAGGTTAATCTAAATAACGCCCGTTGTAATGTAAAAATGTAATTAATAGTGTAGCAAGATATTGTTTATACTTTTTAAAAAAAGGCGGAACAATTAAATTGGCGTTTCGGCTAAATGCCTTCTTCGGTGCAGACAATACAAAACATCCATGTACATCCATGTACATCCATGTACATCCATGTACAGCCATGTACAGCCATGTACATCCATGTACATCCTTCGTTTGACTGCGTCAGTAGTATTTTCTCGTCCCCGCTGGATTACGACAATACGTTTTCCCTTTATTTTAAAAAAACCAACTCCCACAAACTCCCCACCCTCTGCAAACACTACCTCCATCGACCGCCCCCCCCTCGCCGCCCATCAACACCATCCAGGCTTATCCAACCCCATCCACAACCAAGGGATCAATTTTCTGTGCATAACACTCCCTCCTAAGGGCGTCATCCACATCACTGACTTGATCACGTGTTCTTTTTCTATTGAGATGAATTTTGCTTTTTAATTTAATTAAACGGCTGTCGCCAGACACGTGGGGCAGGACGCGGAGAGGTCACTAAGAGACTTCATTCAACGGGAGGCAAGCAGGCAACGTCCAACAGAAACTAGCTGCTAGGGGATTCATCCTCTAATGCATTGTTTCCTTTCTGGCGATAACCTTCAAGAGGGGGGGGGGAGGGGGGGGGGGAATGGGGAACAGGTGTTTTGTTTAAGAGACTTCATTCAACGGGAGGCAAGCAGGCAACGTCCAACAGAAACTAGCTGCTAGGGGATTCATCCTCTAATGCATTGTTTCCTTTCTGGCGATAACCTTCAAGAGGGGGGGGGAGGAGAGGGGGGAATGGGGAACCAGTGTTTTGTTTGCTGGCTGTTCTGATGGTTTTTTTTTTTTACTAGTGAAACTTACCATTCGCGTTTTACACTTGTATTCGAATCTGGGTTGGACATTTCAGAAATACCAGCCATCGCCAACCTTTTTTTAGACAACCACGTTACACCGATGACTATACGCGAAAATGACCAGAAACTATGCATTACACAAGACAAATACAGCACTCGCTTCGGATGTATGTGTGTGTGTGTGTGTGTGTGTGTGTGTGTGTGTGTCTATTTCTGTATGTTAGGGCACATCGAGTATCAAGAAGCATAATCTGACAACGTTATGAATTGTGGATGAGTAGTCGCCCCCGTCATAGTGAGGGCGGGCCAAAATCTGTTACATAATCCATGGATATGGCATGGAAAACAAACGAAAACCAAACTAGAGCGACCCGATCTTGCCCTCGCTCTGTGCTCGTGCTGGATGATCTGAATGAGAGCGTGAACTTGCAGAGAAAACACATTGGAAGAGGGGAGAGGGATTCAGTGAGACATGTTGGTTATGACCATTCATTGACAGTCGTCTGGTAGGTGGAAATGCTTTGTAGGGGTAAACAATGGGCCATAGCAAGAGAGATGGCAAGGTGGAGCCCATTCGCCAAGTTACTCCCAACTCCAGCAAACGCCTCCATGAATGGACGTAATAGTAGCGTCATGTTTTGTATTGTGGACGCTTCAGTTTACACAATGATTCTTGCTGTATCACGTGGTTGACTTTGATTAATAAGTTTCATCTGTCTAATAAACGAGTCACTGTCATTTTTATTTTAAACGAGTCATATGTCGTATAATGTACAGCGCGGTGAGCCCAGCCCTAGGCTGGGGTACCGCGCTATATAAGACCACTTATTATTATTATTATAAACGAGTCATGTGTCGTATTAAACGAGCCATCAATTGTGTCAACAAGCCAACGTACTGGGAGCGTCAAATTGACCACCCGACTGTCCAACAAATCTCCTGTTTGACCTTTGCTTGACAGCCCAATAACATCTTCTGCTACAACGACATCTGCTCGCGATCTCCCACCTGTCAGTCAAAGTCACGTGACCTTGTCCCCTCAAAGCCACCAGCAGCCCACCTAATTGAAATAACCACAACATCTCAAGTCGAGTTCGACAACTCACGATCCATATGATTAAGATCTTTTCTAAGAACATATTATTTTCTCATTATGCGGATCAGTTATGAAAGAAGATTATTTTTTCTTCCCCACACTTTGACCAAACAAAGTTAAGACCCACAGACCGGAAGTCCCCGAAGTTGTGCTCAGATTTTCTAGTCGGCGAGCTCCAGAGACGTTCACGACGTCCGTTCAAGACCTTTTAAGTCATACGTCAAGTGTCTGGAGGCGCCCCCTCTCTCCCAGCCCCCCCCACCACAATTACACACGAATCATCGGTCAGACAGGATTTGAGCTGGTCACGTCTGTGGCTCTCTATTACGTCGACAACGTGACGGAGGCTGGGGTGGGGCTGGGGTGGCGTAGTGTGCTGGTGGGTGGGGGCGGTGGTCTTTATGTCTCCAATGGAAAACATATTTGAGACGGGGATGGGAAGAAAGTGTGGGGTGCCGTGTAGTAATAAAGGGAAGGAGGTGCCGAGTCTCTTAAATCAAGGAAACGGGTGTCGAGTGTGTTATAGAAGGAAGGGGTTTCAAACGCTGTTGTAAATTGAAGCGGTTTTCAGACCTGTAAAGAAAAGAAAGGATGACAGGGTCACATAACAGTGATTTTTTTACGAGTGTTTAAATCAAAGAACCGACCCTGAAATGTTGTAACTCGTACCAGAATGATATGCTTATCAAGAGTGGCTCCCGTTGCTATCAGGTAATTGTTACGTGTGTCTAGGAAATTAAATCAGTTTCTGTAGACCTAAACGGTTTCACTTTTTACTGTCATTAAATGCAACGCTTGCCGGTGTTTTTGTAAACAAGAACACAATCTGAGGGCAATTAGCGCGCGTGTGTCCTGTTCATTGTACAAAAGAGTGTCCTGTTCATTGTACAAAAGAGTGTGTGCTGTTCATTGTACAAAAGAGTGTGTCCTGTTCATTGTACAAAAGAGTGTGTCCTGTTCATTGTACAAACGAGTGTGTCCTGTTCATTGTACAAAAGAGTGTGTCCTGTTCATTGTACAAAAGAGTGTGTCCTGTTTATTGCACAAAAGAATGTGTCCTGTTCATTGTACAAAAGAGTATGTCCTGTTCATTGTACAAAAGAGTGTGTCCTGTTCATTGTACAAACGAGTGTGTCCTGTTCATCGTACAAAAGAGTGTGTCATGTTCATTGTACAAAAGAGTGTGTCCTGTTCATTGTACAAAAGAGTGTGTCCTGTTCATTGTACAAAAGAGTGTGTCCTGTTCATTGTACAAAAGAGTGTGTCCTGTTCATTGTACAAACGAGTGTGTCCTGTTCATTATACAAACGAGTGTGTCCTGTTCATTGTACAAAAGAGTGTGTCCTGTTCATTGTACAAAAGAGTGTGTCCTGTTCATTGTACAAAAGAGTGTGTCCTGTTCATTGTACAAACGAGTGTGTCCTGTTCATTGTACAAAAGAGTGTGTCCTGTTCATTGTACAAACGAGTGTTTTGTTGGCATGACGGAAATGTTGGTTTTGTTCAATTTTAACGCTGACGTGTCGATATTGTAACAGCGAACGAGCGCAGAAATGAAAGAGGTTGACTATACACGAGTGAAATAGATGAAGTAAATGGTTGATGTGATGTCACGTCGGCAGAGGCGTAGCGAGGGGTGGCAGGGGGGACAGGTGTCCCCAGGCGCCAACTAGTTAGGGGCGCCAAAATGCGCTTTGATATTATATTATTGGTAAAAATAATGGGCTTCAGAGTTGAAAAAAAGAAAAGGGGGCGCTTTAAAATTGATCTTGTCCCCGGGCGCGAATCTTGTCCCCGGGCGCCAAACACCCTTGCTACGCCTCTGCACGTCGGATAGAAGGATTTTAGAAACTTAATACGAAGGATAGCCTACATTTGATACTGTTGCTTGGTAGCACACAATATATTATGGCAATAACATTAGGTAGCACACAATATATTATGGCAATAACATTAGGCAGCACACAATATATTATGGCAATAACATTAAATAACACACAATATAGTATGGCAATAACATTAGGTAGCAAACAATATATTATAACGATAACATGAGGTAACAACTGGCAATAAAATTAGATAGCAACTTGCAATAACATTAGGTAGCACATTATATTATGCCAATAAAATTTGGTAGCACATTATATTATGGCAATACAATTAGGTAGCACATTATATTATGGCAATAACAGCCTTATAACATCAGATAACATTAGGTAGCATTATTATATTATGGCAATAACATTACGTAGCGCATTTTATTATGGCAATAATATTGGGTAGCAATTTATATTATGGCAATAAATTAGTAGCACACTATATATTATGGCAATGCCATTAGGTAGCACATTATATTACGGAAATAACATAAGGTAGCACATTATTATCGCAATAACATTAGGTAGCACATATATTATGGCTATAACATGAGTTGCGCATTATATTATGGCAATAACATTAGGTGGCACATTATATTGTGGCAATAACATTAGTTGCACATTATTATATGGCAATAACATTAGGTAGCACATTATATTGTTTTCATTCAAAAACAATAGTTTTTGGTGTAGCTATTGCTAGTGCCGCCAGAAAAAAGTTTCGTCCGGAGCGAACCGTCCCCTATCCACCTCATTGCTACGCCACTGCACGCATATTTCAAAAATAGTGGCATTGGCAATATATTTTGATCGCACCGACTGAGCTCTTTCAGAATTGCATCATTTTGTGGAAGATCCATATCGGAGGTTCCCGTATTTTCCCATTTGATCGCTGATCCCTTCGGAAGTGTGCGGCAGCATGTGCCATGTGTGATGGCAGTCTTGAGGCACGTGCTTAGACTTGACACAGACAGGCGCGTAGCAGCACGGTTAAAATAAGTGATGTGTTGCTCAGCATAGCACATGCCGTCACCGTGGAGTATAATCTGGTGACGGTGTAAACAGGTGAAAGCCCAAGACGGTTTCTCCAGTTTATTTAAACAAGATTTCGATTCTCACAACAATTCATTTTTTTAAATACTGGCAATAGAAAAAGTTTCTTTTAAAAAATTATCAATTTAAACAGAAAAAAATCCATTAATTATTTTATTGGTGGGGATCGGGGGGAGTGAGTCAATGAGTCTTAGGAAAGGCACCAAAGTTCTTTACTAGCCATTTACCTGAAGAAAAGTTCAGTAGTGAGAAATTAAAAATTTTAAGTCACTGCTTTTGTTTTGAAATGTAAGCTGTCTTACTTTTCCCTCAGATAAATTACATGCTAATAAATATCTGACGTCTTTTGCAAATATTTCTTTTCTTCTTTTTTATACCATTTACAATTTATTTTAACGTGACCTGTTTTAATAAGCCATACAAAATCTATAAACCTTTTCTACAACACTGTTTTTCCTCATTTTTTTGTAACTATAAGTTTTGGAAAACATACTTCATTTTTATATTAAATCCAAAAGGAAAATGATTATACTAACATACTAATAGATTTTATGTCGTATTTTTTTAATTAACGATCAATTGTTATGAACGGATTTTTTTTTTTAAATGTATATTAATTCATTGATAAATTAGTTTAAACAAATAAATAGTTTCCATAAAAATTATGAAACACCATTACCATTTAGATACAACTAAGATAAGAAGGATTTGTGTAAACCCTGCATGGTCAAGAGAACCTCAGCTAAAAAGGCCCTGGATTTAAGTAAATAAAAGGATTTTTAGAACGGACCAAATTATGATTTTCCTTTAGTTTGGTTTACGTAGTTAATCTATAAAGATTCTAGAGACGAAACTAAGCTGGGGGCAAAAAAGCATACCCTCAGTGGGGCTCCACTACCAGATGGAATTTATGGTTGTGTATGACTGTGGCGGGTGGTGACGAAGTCAGACCTGGCCCTGGACATCAAAATTTCTTATTTCGGTGCTGATAGATGCCCTGCCTGCCCCTCCACAAACGCCTGAAGTACTACCCCCACTTCTCCGCGGAAAAAACAGAAGAAACAGCGTCTAATGCAGAATAAATTGTTGAGCGACAGGCCGACGAGATCCAAGCTATGCGGACAGGCATGACCTAAACAGTTTCTACTCCACTCTGAAAATAGTTTACGGTCCCACTCCATCAGGATCATCCCCACTTCTGAGTGCTGATGAGAAATCTCTAATCACTGAGAAGGAACAATTGATTGAACGCTGGGCTGAACACTTTGACAACACCCTGACTCGACCTTCACCCATCAATGATGTAGCCATAAATCGTCTCATACGGGTGCCTTTCAATAAAGAACTGGAACACCCCCCCTACCCCTATCTGAGACCCAACATGCTATATGCCTTCTCTTAAGCTGCAAAGCACCAGGTGATGACTCAGTCCCGTCTGCAGTATACAAAGAAGGGGGAACAGCTCTGTCCGAAAGGCTTCACCAGCTGTTCATACGTATGTGGCAGCAAGAGATCATTCCACAGGACTTCAAAGATGCATCTATTGTTTACCTGTACAAGCGTAAAAGGAAACCTTAATCATGCGACAACCACCGTGGCGAATCACTGCTCTCAACTGCCGGCAAGATATTAGCCAGAATCTTGCTAAATCGTCTTAACAGGCATCTTGAGAAGGAACGAGGAACCATCGATATGGTGCTTGCAGCCAGACAGCTACATGAAAAATGCAGGGAACAAAATGTTGACTTCTTCTCTACCTTCGTAGACCTAACCAAAGCTTTCGACACTGTCAGTAGAGAGGTCATTTGGAATATCATGGCCAAATATGGTTGCCCCAGAAAGTTCGTGTCAATAGTAGACTATTACATAGTGGTATGCAGGTTAGAGTTCGGGATAACGGAGAGACGCCTAAACCATTTCCTGTAACAAACGGCGTGAAACAAGGCTGTGTACTTGCCCCAACACTTTTCAGCCTCATGTTTTCCGCAATGCTGACCGATACATTCAGAGAGGGAGACGCTGGAGTTGGCCTCAGATACTGAACTGATGGTAATCTATTCAACCCCAAGAGGCTACATGCCAAAACGCAGGTCCTGGCAGACACCATCAGGGACCTCCTGTATACAAACGATAGTGCCATAAACGCTGTATCACAAGTGGATATGCAACGCTGCGTCACAAACTTGTCTAATGCTTCCAAAAACTTCGGGCTCACCATTAACACAAAAAAAGATTGATGTCCTATACCAACCAGCTCCTTGAAGGCCTTATAATGAGTGAGCCCAACATCTAAGAATATATAGAAAGACTTAAGCTGGTGACTAGCTTTTCTTATCTCAAAAGAACACTGTCCCAAAGCGCAACCATCGATGACGAGTAATGACGAGGTTAACCCCCGAATAGCGAACTCAAACTAAATTGAAAGTCTATCAGGCGGCTTTTCTCCCTACGCTTCTCTATGCCTGTAAAACGTGGACGGTCTAACCAACGTCATGCAAGAATGCTGAACCACTTTCATTCAACAAGACTCAGAAAAATCGGGTCCAATCAGTTATCGCAAAGGACTTGACCTTGAATCAATCTATTATCGAATTCGGCGTACTCCAGGGCTCGGTCCTAGGCCCTGTGCTTTTCACTATGTACGTTCAGCCCCTGGGTGCAGTGATCAAGCAGTTTGACATGCTGTATCACATGTTTGCTGATGATACCCAACTTCAGCAGTCCGTGATCCCCTCTCAGCTCCCTCGGCTTCTTAGTATGACACGGAAGACAGTGTAGTAAGCACTGGATGAACATAAACAAGCTTAAATTGAACGATGAAAAGACCTAGCTGATCCCCATTGCTACCGCTCAAAAGCTAAACTCTGTAAATAACACACCATCCCTTTGCCCAAACAGTGCGAAACCTGGGTGTCTTTTTTTTTGATAGAACACTAACTATGGTAAATCACATTAAAATGCTTTGCAGGGCGATTTTTCTAGAGCTGCGCAAAATAAGTCATATCAGACCTTTCTTAACGTTCGATCCAACAAAGAGACTAATGTCTGCATTCGTTCTATCACGCATGGACTATTGCAATGCTCTCATGGTGGGTCTCCCAGCTACGGTCCTGGATAAAATTCAAAACCACAGAATAATGCGGCTCGCATTGTTTTTCGCAAACGCAAATTTAAACATGCTAAAACACTTCTGAGAGAATTGCAATGGCTGCCGGTCCGCGCTTGCATAGATTACAATATTGCAACTCTGTGCTACCGCTGCTTGCATGACCTGGCAGTCTTATCTCAAAACGCCCATGTACCCGCTAGACAACTCCACTCATCTGATAGTGGCAAACTCTCGATACCACGTGTTCGCCTTGAGACTTACGAAAGGCGCACGTTCGCATTTGCTGGCCCAACAATTTGGAACACACTTCCTGTCGCGCTCAGAAACAGCCAGACACTGGAGTCTTTCAAAACCGAATTGAAAACACATCTATTTCGCAAACACCTGCTGGGGTGATGTCTACCATCTTTTCCAGCTGGCTATTATCTCTTACATGTATATTGGACTGTGTTGTTTATGTTTGCAAGGGATGAAAGACTTAGAATGGGTATTCTCGTATGTAGTTTTTTTTAATGTTGCGTTTTGTATTTCAATGTGGTTTAATATAGATTTTTTCATTTCTCTTTTAATATTGTTGACTTTGTACCGCGCTTCGAGCCTTTGGGGGTGAAGCGTGATTTTCAAATAAACTTTATTATTATTATTATATGGACCTTCATCTAAATGGACTTTCATTATATGAACCTTTATTTAGATGGACCTTCATTTAGATGGACCTTCATTTAGATGGACCTTCATTTAGATGGACCTTCATTTAGATGGACCTTCATTTAGATGGACCTTCATTTAGATGGACTTTCATTATATGAACCTTTATTTAGATGGACCTTCATTTAGATGGATCTTCATTTAGATGGACCTTCATTTAAATGGACCTTCATTTGGATGGCCCTTCATTTAGATGGACCTTCATTTACTTATACCTTCATTTAGATGGACCTTCATTTAGATGGACCTTCATTTAGATAGACCTTCATTTAGATTGAGCAACTGAAACTGTAGAGCAGGCAGAGATGAATGAAATACAACTATTCCATGAGTTGTTTTTATTTAACAAGAATAATAGCAGAAAAAACGCGCCACTTAAAAATAGAATAGACTTTGTGGAATGGACTTGATTGCTCATTGATTTCAAAAAGTTGAATATTGCTAACACATCCAATAACAGTAGTGAGGGCTGATAGAAGATTATCGAAGTTTTGACTCATAGAAATATATATTTCTTTCTAGCATGTCTCAAGATCATTTGGTTGGTTTAGCTACACTATATGAAAAGGAAGAACAATACAGAAGTTTTCGAGAGGAAAGAAAAAGTTTAGGATTTTGCTTGTGCGAATTCAAGAAAGTCAAAGTGTTCTTGAAATAAACTGCTGTAATTTGCCATGACATGATTTATGTACTTTTTCCGATAAGCTACTTATTTTCAACAATGTTACACTTGATAATCAACTGTTCATTGTAACATCTCCTGCAACGCTATTACAGACTTTACAAACTTAGCTACTAATCAAATAGTTCGGATGTATTATTAGCTCATTAAGTGTCGTATATAACTAAAGCTGGTAAAAATGGATGATTGATTAATGCTGATGAAATAAGTGCCGGCACTGGCTAGGATGGAGTGGTGTGGTTAGGATGGAGTGGTGTGGTTAGGATGGAGTGTCGTGACTAGGGTGGAGTTGTGTGGCTAGTAAGGAGTGGTGTGGCTAGGTTTGAGGGGTGTGGCAAGGATGGAGTTATGATGGAGTGTTTTGTTAGTTTGTGGGTGGTGTGCCTAGGCTGGAGTGGTGTGCCTAGGTTGAGGTGGTGTGCCTAGGTTGGAGTGGTGTGCCTAAGTTGGAGTGGTATGATGGTATGATGGTATGATGGTATGATGGTATGATGGTATGATGGTATGATGGAATGATGGTATGATGG